>CM060903.1:292859313-293449313 GCA_030737815.1 Allium fistulosum | reverse complement strand
TCACCAGGGACTCTTTCCTCCTCTCTTTTCTGCTCACTCGTAGGGGTCCGGACCCCCACTAGGGGGGAGTTGACTGAACATCTCAGCCATTGGTGGGAATTTCGCCCGCATCCGATCCCCAATTCTTGTTCACCCCGGATGATCGTGTTGGGTGAATTGTGACCTCGTATGATCGTGTCGGGTGAGCAACAGCCGCTTCGTCACAGTACTGACTTATGGGCTAACGGGTCACACTTTGGCCAAGTATCCTACAAAGAGACTCCCGAGAGCCAGAAGTATTGAAGGAATGGCCATAGGAATGGGCGCATCATGACATCGTAACCTATCTCACCCGAATGAATTAGTTGGGACTAGAAATGTTAGAAATAGTAAACGAAAAGAGTAATAAGAAGTAAAAAGGACAGAGACACTTCCCAACCAGAAAGCAAAGTTCCCACTGATGGTATACTTAGTGTAAGCGAGCTCTAAGATCACATCTTTAAAATAAAATCCAGTTGGAAAAGGAAATCCAATAAGAGATAAGCTGCCCTTGAGCATCATGGCATAGGTTAAAGGAAACGAGGAGGCACGCCCCCATCTTCTGCATATCTTGCTCATCCGACAAGGCATGAATCACCGAACCCGCACTCAGGAAGAGTAATGCTTTGAAAAAGGCATGATTCATTAAGTGAAAGACGCTAACTGAATAGTTAGAAATGCCGCAAGAAAAGATCATATAGCCTAATTGACTGCAAGTTGAACAAGCTATGACCCTCTTTAGATCGTTCTGTAATATTCCAGTGGTTACCGCAAGGAATGATGTCATAGCTCCTGCAGAAGTAATAACAATCAAAGCCATATGTGGGTATTCAAATAAAGGAGAGCACCTTACTATCATGAAAATGCCAGCTGTGGCCATAGTAGCTGCATGAATCGAAGCAGATACTGGAGTGGGGCCCTTCATTGCATCGGGTGACCGAGTATGCGATCCTATATGTGCAGATTTACCAGCAGCACCAATAAGAAGTAAAATACAAATCAGAGTTATGGTATTGAATCTCATATTGTGAGAAATCCATGAATTTCTGGGGGCAAACGCATGAGCAAAAATGGTGGAAAAGTCTACTATTTGAAAGAGGGTAAAACGACCCAAAATCCCAAGAGCTAATCCAAAATCACCTACTCGATTGACAGGCATAGCTTTTGTAGCTGCTTTATCTGCCTGAAGTCGTGTGAACTAGAAATGAATTAACAAATATAAAGCAAGACCTACTCCCTCCCATCCCAGGAATAACTGTAGAGAGTTATCAATCACCAACATTGGCATAAAAAAGTAGAATGGATAAATAACACATAAATCAAGGGCGATGCAGATCCTCAGACATATATGAAATTGAATAAAGATGGACCAAGCTACTTATGGATGTAACCACAATTAGCATCACTATGGTCGGGCTATCGAACACAGAGTCAGAAGTGAATTGCGAGTCGGACCAATCCACGAATCGAGCGAGCTCCCCTTGAAATGATGTGGTGTTGAACCTCTCATTCGTCTTCAGTGCTCTCCGAACCGTGCGGGATGGTTTCCCATCACACGGCTCACCAACTTGATCTTCCATGGGAACCGTATGTCCGAATAGGCCTGTAAAAACGGGGCTATTATTCATGCTCGCTTTCTTGCCACTCAAGTGTATGGCGGATGCCGTGCTTAGGCCCCTTACTTCCCTTCCCTAATCAAAGAGTCCACCACTTACCTGCCCGGGTATTGGTATGGCGTGCAGGCGCCATGGATTTTAGCCAGGAAGCTACCGAAGCGAAGAAAAGGCGGGATCAAGAAAAGAAAGGGGGTACTATGAGCCCTCTGCCCCACGCATCTAACCAGCTCGCGTGGTTCACCGGTTCCACCGACGTCACCCTTAGATAGAGTCATTCAGTTGATACAGAGGAGTGCTTAAAGTGGGGGGTGTGTTGTCCCGGCTGGGCCCTTCCCCATAAGGCCCCCAGTATATTAATTGCGGGGCATAAGCGCCCTCTTGCTACCCATATGCAAGGCATCGTCTTAGCCTTCCCTGACCAGGAATGCTCCCACACCTGTAGCGTTCGGCCTCCTCAACTATGTATCAATCGAAAGGCAGGAGCTTTTAAGCCAGGGAGTTGTTACGTCCAGTATGTCCCCCCTTGATTCCTGACATGCTATGAACCCCGAGGGTGGGTAGGAGCGAGTCAAATCCGTATCGCTGTGAAGCAACTGCAGCGTCCGGATATGATCTATCTACTCGGTAATTCATCCGGTGACTTCACGTTTGCCAAAGAAGCCCCAAGAAGCATTAAACATTTCCGATGAGATCCATGGAGCTATTCTAAGATAGCAAGCACTAGCTCCTGGTGTGACTTCATAAAAAGCAATCATTGATAAGATTGAAGAAAATGAAACGCACATGGTGGTCATTATAGCGGTTTCTTCTGATCCTAGAAAACGTCCGAAAAAACCGGCTACGGAACTACCGAGTAGAGGCAAAAAGACAATAAGTAGATACATAAGATCGAGTGTATTCATCAAACCAAAAAAGACAATGAAAGAGCGGCATGTCATTGATCGGCCATGAAGAGATCCCCATAGAGATACCTGCCCGGCCAACCAAGTACCTCGGGATGTGTTGTCATATCACGGGAGAGGGGATAATCATGCTGCCCCGTTTCGAGTTATACATTTTGGGAGTTCTAAGCAACAAACCCAACAGACAGGGGATGAAGCTAACTCAACCAATCCGTATGCCTTGGCCCTTATTTACACTTGGGCACCTCGTTCAAAAAGAGAATAGTTGTAACCAATAGCGAATGAGACGGCTGGCTAGGATACCAAATCAAGATTGGGCATGTGTTAAGTCGTATCCACCTTAATATACACGGAGAATGGAAAAAGAGGGCATCCACAAGTCCAATGGTTAAGACATGGATTATTGGTCAGGTACAATATTTGGCACAAATTCTTTGAAAGATCCCAGATTAGACCTGACAAAGAAGAAGGGGTGAATTGGACGTTCCATTAGCCTCCAGTATATTAACGGCCAATTCGTTTCAAAAATATTATCAATGGCTTATTCATTCCTTTTTCTCGCAGCTCCTCTTCCATTCTAGGTTGTTTACAGGCTATTATTATCCATGAGACGTAAAAAGGAGACGGCTAATTGTGTTTGCCGGGGATGAGGTTGCCTAACTTACGATCAGTCAACGTATTTACGCTGTGGCCAGAAGCAGGAGCGATAGTTCAACGGCGCACGATACTTGTTTATTTAGCTACCATAGATAAGGTGACGAGGTTGTGGAATTACAAAGGATGAAACCTTAGTAGCGAGGGAGAGGTTGAGTAAGTAGCTTACGCAGAGGAAAGTAAAAACTTTCATAGCGGCTTGACCATATCTCTTGGGCAGATTCATTGAAACTCTTGCCTAGGTATATTAATTGGGGCGAGGGGACCGATCCAAACTATTAATTGCAGAATGTGATAAAAGCACAGCTGTCACGAGTCGATCTATGAGTGAAATGAGTAGACAAGGGTGGTTTTCCAAAAGGTATAAAGGAGAGGTATACCGAGATTGGGGGTTCGGATTTGACATGAAAAGTAAAATTGATAATTGCATATTTTATAGACCTGTTTGTTGGCTAAGTTCTTAGCTAAAAAAAATACTAGAAGGAGCCCAATGAATAGCGAACGACCCAAATGAATATACTGGGCTATTGGTGAAGCCTATTACTCTTGGTACTACTATTGATTTCCCCCTATTAGACGCGAGAGTAGACGGGTGGCGCTACGCACCCCTGTATACTGGACTTGGGTGAAAGAAAAAAATAGTTGCAATGGAATAAGGCTATCTATTCTATGCGATCTATTCTATATCTAGGCCATTAACCTCCGCTCTATCTATCCCAGAATAAACATTGGGGAATCCAAGAGTTTTATGCATAATCGAAGTTACCAAATGTAAAGGAAGAAGTGGCGACACGGGTCATTACAACCACTCCCCATAGTCGTGCTCTCTTAGATCTTTCATGGAATTCTTTATATCAATTTGGCACTCGAGTTGTTCATTTGACTTAGCACATTTCTCGTATAAATCGTGATTTCTCACCGGGTTAAGCAATAAACTGTTGAACTGAGCGCTCATGTTGTTTGATTGCCCTTATCGGGTACGGCTTACCTCTTCTTCGACTTTCTCTGGATCAGGTGAAAGGCATAGTGTTTGGGCGAATGCTCATCGACCGGAGTAGTGAATTCTATATATGACCCCTGGGGTCATATGTGTAATAAATAACCTGCCCTCCCAAATTAATATACTGGCACCTCGTTTCACTCCCTTTGGTAGAATAATACCTGCTGTTTCCTTTTCCTACGATTGCCCATCCAATCCAATAGTAGAAAGACTTCGCTACCAAGACTATTGGAAGAGGCCAATTTTTCAAAAGATCGAAATACGTTTCCGATCCATGTCTCGTGCACCTAACGATTAGGTCTATGGGAAAGCAGTAAAACATCGGGAAATGAAACTCTGTCTATTCAATCTTGGGCCCCTGGATCAAATATTGCATGAAGCATAGGCTACGCTCCTTTGGTAATCGCTTACTAATCTTACTTATCACCCTCAAAATCAACATTTAGACAGATAACAGGTCTCAGATGTGAAATTCAAAAAATCGGCACAGGGAATTGAGGCCAAGCGATCTGAACACCGATTCTAGCTATATTTTTATGTACAAGTATTGGGGAAAGGCCATAGTATATTAATTGGCGGCCTTTGTCTTGTCTGTTCACAATCGAAGCAGTCAATGAGGCTCTATTTGTGGATTTCATTCTTACCCGAATTGTGCTTTACACCATTTATTACCAAACTAGCTATCAGAGGTTGTTGTTTTGTTCAATCGCCAGACAGCCCTAGCGTATATTTCATCCCATAACTGAGTCCCCTCTTTAGACCCTTCCACTAATAACTCTTTTGATACCACTTGTTTAGACCAAGGAAGCGAAGAAGATTAAGAACTAGTGCTGTCGTGCGCGAAACTGGGCATTGAACAGGTAGATGGGGAACCAAAGTGAGGAATACCACTTATCAATAGGTAGACGTGGCAATTCCTACCTTATTACATTGCCCCCAATTCACAAGGGTGGCTTTTGTAGAAAATTGGGGAAATAAATTTTAGTGAAATAGCGTCGCAATAGATCGCTATACCATGCTCGCGGAGTCCGGATTCTACCAACAGTGGCAAGCTTGAAAGTTCCATTTTCAGGTTTTTGTGCATTCGCATAGGGACCTTCCCAATTCAGACCAAGTGTCCCTGTACCATGAATAACCCATTTCAAAATAAGATACCCTAATTCGAAGGTATGACTCTAGACCTTGGTGTTGAAATGTTATGCTACTCTTTTCTGGTGAGAAACTACCCTTAATTCAACCTCTTCTCACTTTTCGACAACCAAGTCGATGGTCTTAAGCAAGAGCTCCTTGTTCACCTTGAGGTCATAGCACTTTTTCCGGTGAGAAGGGACTTTCGGTTCTATCAGAATCATGGCCTCAATTTCGAAGGCCATAGCGAATTGAGTATGCCCAGTTGCAAATTTTTGGGTTGTCCTATAAGCCCACAATGTAAGTGGAAGCTCATCAACCATTTTACCTTAGATTTGGTTAACCATTTCTTTAAGATGTACTTGATGATTTTGTTCATGACCTTCAATTGTTCATTCCCCTGAAGGTGTGTTACTACCGAAAAGTTTTTCTTAATTTTTTACTGGTTGCAGAAATCCTTGAAATTGATAGATTCAAATTGAGTTCCATTTGCAATTATAATTTTCTGGGGAATTCCAAATCTATAAATTATATTCTTCATTAGAAAGCTAATCACTTTCCTTATTGTGATTATAGCATGCGATTTTGCTTCAGCCTAGTTTTTGAAGTAATTCATCATAATAATAGCATACTTAGCTCATCCTTTCGACATTGGTAGCATATTGATTATATTAATTCCCCAAATTACAAATGGCCACGAACTAACCATTGCATAATCCCTGTGGATGGGGCTCTCGAAAGTTCAAACCTCTAGCATTGGTTGCACTATCTAGTGTAATCGGTGGCATCACGGTTTATTGTTGGACAGAAGTATCCATAGTAAAGGATCTTCTTCGCTAATGTTTTCCGCCCGCTGTGATCACCATAGCTATTCTTATGGATTTCTATAAGGATTTTCCTAGCCTCATCGTTGGTTACACACCACAATAGGGGGCTGAGAAACATGTCCTGTACAACACTCCTTTTTGCATTATGAATCGCGACACCTTATGAAGAAGCTTTCATCATTCGTTCCTTCCTTTTAAGAGAGTTGACTTCAACAAATAGTCCTTGATCAGAGTCATCCTTGACTCGTTCTCCTCTTTAGCCTCTAAGATCCAATCGATAATCATTTGGTCGATGCTTGGAGCCAAAAATACCTATACTAGAACCAATCCCATCAACTGCGAATCTCTAGAGCTGGCCAGCTTGGCCAATGAATCGACCTACGTATTCTTACTTTTAGGGATGGGCGTAATTGTAGAATGCTCTATATCATTCAGCAATTCCATTATCTTCGTCAAGTAAGGGGCAAGTATCGCATCCATAGCTTGGAATTCCTTTTTACCTGGCAGACCATCAACTGGGAGTCATTAAATTATGTAGTGTCCTTACCCACTGCTCTTTCGCTATTTTAAGTTCCGCTATCAATGCTTCATACTCAGCCTCATTGTTCATCGTGGGAAACTCTAACATCACTGTGTAGCTAGTCGGCCGTCTTTCCGCAGTTGAGTACCACTTTTGCCCTGAGAGTTATGTTCAATGGAAGTTTCGTCTATGAATAATTTCCATTTAGAAACTGGGACCATATCATCTTTTTCTTCTCCATCCCGGATGGTAAATTCAACAATGAAATATGCCAATGCTTATCCTCCTGTCGCCCTTCTTGGATGGTAAGTGATGTCATACTGGCTTAGTTCGTTGTCCCATTTCAATAAAATTCTTGAAGTCTTAGGTCTGTGTAATATTTTCTTTAAGGGCTGATGTGTCACCACCTTTATCGAGTGAGTTTGGAAGTATGGTTGCAACTTCCTCGATGCAATCAACAAGGAATAAGAAATCTTTTCCAGCTTTGGATGGTTCTTTTCAGCTCCGTTAAACTGCTTTCTAATGTAATATACTAGCCTCTGAATCTTTGACTCCATATGTACCAATGTTGCACTTAATGCGTGAACAGACTGCCAAATAGATAAACAGATCTTCTCCATCCAAAGGCTTGGAAAGGATAGGCGTTCTTTACATATGCCTCAGTAATTCCTCGAAAGTGCCTTGGAATTCCTTAATCCATACAAACTTTCCTTTCTCCTTTTTAAGAGCATCGAAGAACGGTATACACTTATTAGTTTCCTTTGAGATGAACCAACTCAGTGCGACCACCTTCCATTCAAGCTCTACATCTCTCCTCGTGCTTGGGGCAGTTACATGTTTCAAGGCATTAATTTTCTCTGGATTATCCTCAATGCCCCTTGAATTCATAATAAATCCCAATAACTTGCCCGATGCAACTTTAAAGGAACAATTCAATGGATTTAATTTCATCCCATACTTTCACAGCACATCAAACATTTTTGAAAGATCCTCTACATGGTTCATCGATTGTCATGACTTCAGGAGCATATCATCCACATACACTTCCATCATCCATCCAATCTGGTCCTTGACATGGAATTCACTAATCTTTTGCAAGTCGCTTCGACATTCTTCAAACAAATGGCATCACTAAGTAGCGGTACAATCCTAAATTCATTATAAAACTTGTGTGCTCCTAATCCAAAACGTGCATTGGGTATATGGTTATAGCCGGAGTAAGCATCCATAAAAGAAAGTAACTTGTGTCTAGTGGTCCCGTCTACCAGCTGGTTGATTATAGGCAATTGGAAGCTGTCCTTCGGACATGCATTATTCAGTTCCGAGTAATTAATGCATGTCTGTCACTTCCCATTTGCTTTCTTAACCAACATGCGGTTCGATACCCATTCAATGTATAAAGCGTCGTGGATAAAGCCATTTTCTTCCAACTTATCAATTTCCTCCTTCGATGCATTGATTTGCTCCGGACCCAGAATGCATTTTTTCTGTTTTAGAGGGGATGTTTTGAGTCCACAATCAGCATATGGCAAGCTATCTCTAGAAATATCCCACACATGTCCAAATTCGTCCAAGAAAATAATTCCAGGTTAGCTCAAAGAAAATTCCAATTCCTTTCTTAATTTGGTGCTGAGATGAGATCCGATCTTAAGGACCCAAGTAGGATCCTCCATATCGATCTTAAGGTTGATCGTCGGCTCGGGTGGTGCTACCTGCACTTCCTCCGATTGATTCTTAGGATCCATAAGCTCAAAGAATTTTCTATGGTTCTTGAGCTCAACAATGTAACATTCCCAACCAATGCTCGAGTTACCTTAAATTGATCCGACCCCATTCTCCTTGGAGAACTTCATCATTAAGCACCAAGGAGCTTGTGCTATTTTGAAACTGGCTAGGGTCGATTGGCTCGAGAAGGCATTATACATCGAAAATTTATCAACAATCACAAACTTTTTAACTTGTTTGATCTAACAGTCACCATCTCCCAACTCCACAGACAAATCAATATCCTAATGGGTTCCTTTACCTCTTCGGTAAATCCTTGAATCCTGGATTTATTAGGCTTGATATTCTTAAAACTGATTTTCATTCGATCAAAAGTCTTTTTGAATAGAATATTTACCGGGCTTCCACAATCCACTAAAACTCAGTGTATAGTAGTTGGGCCTAGAACGAACATTATTGCATGGGAGAAAAGGTCCACACTTCAATCCCATTAAAATCACTATTACGAAAGACTATGCCATCGGTCATCAACCATTGCTACTTAGCCAAAGCTCCGTCCTCAATAGCGAAGCAGCTCTCCAAAAGTACATGTTTTAAAGAATTTATATATTGCTCCATCTCATTCCAGCACCAGATAGGGTCCTCTACTTATTGTATTTATTACAATCCTTCTATTAGGCAGCCTGGGCCCCTCTCCATATGGTCTAGGATGCTTCCATTAGGCAATCGGCCTTTGGGGTTTAACATTTTGTCTAGCATTCTACGACTCTCTAACATATTGCTGCAATTTATTTTTACGGATTAACTCCTCAATGATATCCTTCAAATGACGAAACTCATTCATGTTGTGTCCATGGGTCTTATGGAATCGACGGTTTCCAGAGCGTCTCTCGACTTTCGTTGCCACCCTTTGAGGCAGCTTTCTATATTTCTCAGCTTCTTACGTAGTAAAGTATATATTTTCGAGCATATCGTTCAGAGGCATGTACTCATCTGGTCTCATATTACTTGGACACTTTTTGGCATCATTCCTCTTACCACTGGTGCCTTAATTCCTCTTTCTTTGGGCATTAGAATTCCCAACATTCACAGCTACAGTACCAATGCTTTCACCGATCTGTTTAATAGCTATATTACTCTAAATAACTTCCTTTAACTGTCCACCATTAGTTTTTCTTAAACCCGGTTTGCCTCTTCCAAGTGCAAAACTAGTTAGCTTTTCAGTAGAACTCTTCCACAGTAATTGGTTGTTTCATCCTCGGCCACTTTCCCAAGTCCATATTTAGATGTGTCCCTTGGGCCAAAGCCATTAATATCATATCTTCATTCAGATTGTTTACCTCCGTGACCGCAATATTCAATCTGTTTAGAAAATACTTCAACGACTCTTTATGTCCATGAGAAATGCCAGAAACGGACATCACATCCTTGGGCCAAAAAACATAGAGCCTAAACTGCTCTAGAAAATTCTTAGTCAATTTATCAAAAGTAGAGATGAACTTTCGTGTGAGACGAGTGAACCATATTGACGTAAACCTTTTGAAAAAGATAGGGTAAGATCTATATTAAACTGCATCTGTCGCTTTGGCACCATCCATGTGCAAGTCATACTTAAGTAAATGCTACCTAGGATGAGTCATCCTGTTGTATGATGGCATTGAAGGCATTGAAAACTCCTATGGTAATATTTTTGCAAGATTTTCATTGTGAACAGAGTTCTGCTAGGTGCAAAACTCCAATCTTCATACTTTCTCCATCGGTTCCTCCATCAACCGCTTTGTCATACTGGCAATAAGTTATTTACTAGATCGGTGATCCAAAAAATGACTATTAAGAGCAGCGCCGAGTGTTTGAGTCCATGAATGGTCTTAGTCGCTCGTTGACGTCTGGGCTCTCCTATCTCTAGAAGAGCCACTTCCTTCGATCTTCTTTGACGCCTAGCCAAATCTGCAGTAGTTGACTAAGCACCAACATCCTATGATTCAGCATTCGGTCCATCCTTATTTCTAGCATCTTGCAAATCTTCCTTGGACAAATTGACTGCATTGGGACGATGCTCCTATAATTCCTCAAATTCATGTCGGTATCGATTTAAATTCCTTTGGCTGGGTCCTGACCACTTCCACCAACACTCTTCCCAACTGCTTCAGTATCTACTCCTTCTTTTTTGCCTCTCGTCTCTTCTGTTATGGCTAGAAGCAGATGAACTCTCATCTTTAAAACTAGAAGATGATGCTTCTTCCTTGCTTTCCTAAGCCTTTGGGGCTATTGGGTCAGTAAGGCAATACTAGCATCCATCTTCTCAATAAGCACCTTCTAGCTATCCATTATGCTCTAATCCAAATTCGCCATTATCCTGTCAAACTCCACCTTTGACACCATCTTCTAAGGCGAAGATGGTCCTAGTAGAGCTCTTTCTGGCCGAGTAGTCTCTTCGTTCTAATGAGAAGCTGCATCTTCTCCACCAGCTGCATCTTTTCCACCAGCTATATCTCTAGACTTTCCAGATCTCATTGATGCCATTACTTCCAATACTAAATTCTTTAAATTTAAGACAAAAACCTTTTGGGTCTAACACCTGGACGTTCTAATCTATAATAGACAGCTAGATCTATGCTTGAGAAGCTCTTTTATCAATGAAAGCACTAAAAATGTTAGTCTAAAAGTCGTACAACACCCCAAAATATATAAAAATGAGTAGATTTAGTGAGAAATAGCAAAAAATAGTAAGAACACATGGGTTTTATTGTGGTTCTGCAAATTCTTTGGTCTACGTCCACATTAGTCCTATTATAAAGATGATTGTCACAAATAAAAGCAATTTACGGTTCAAATTCCTTTAGAACAACAAAGGGTAGCCTCCTATGTGACAATACTTAGGTAGAGATAGGAGAATAAAGAAGAAGAATGACAAAAATTCCTTCAACCATTGCTCTAGGACTTTTATTTTGTAGGAGAATCGCCTATCGAAGTTGCTAGATCATGAAATACCATGTGAAACTCTAGTGCCTAAAGTAGGAGGGAAGATGAAGTCCTCGGTAGCGTAAAATCATGCCGATACCGACCTAATTTGCTTATTGTAAATCTTTTGACACTCCTATCTCTTGTTTTCTAACTTTGATTCTTCGAGTTACAAGCACTTTTGTCTTAGAAATCAAGTTGTTACAGAGATGTCCTGACACATATAGTACTTGTCCTTTTATGTAGAGCCTTTTGGAGTTGTTCAACTACTCCTTCAGAAATGGGCCCTATAATGATTACTTTAGCCAACACTCCTTGACCATTACCCTAGAAAGCGATGGATGTGCATAAAAATTGCTTGGTACCGACCTCTTTTCATTTCAGTACTGACCTATTTTCATGTTGAAACCGACCTCTTTGTCTTAGTGCAATCAACGTCGAACTTCTTGAGGTCTTTTCCATTGTCATTCCAAGCTCGCTTCAATGTCCTCGAACCATTCCACCTTTATCACAACGTCCAGATTCATTTGAAAGATGCTTGGTCCGAATGCTGGATGATGATAATAAACTTGTTTTGTAGAATATTAAAGAGGTTTAATATGTATATTGTTATTATGATGCAAAATAATACCACTATTGGTTTGAAAGGTATTTTTGATATAAAAACACGATGTTTAGAGAGATTTGAAGTAATGAGATTACAATGAAATATTTTAAAGTATATTACCCTTATGGAAGAATTATTATTGTTTTTTAATAAATAAAAGGCGATTTTAAAATAAACAGTAATAAAATGATTTTATACTTAAAAGGATAATGGGTGCAAATATATTATTTAGATGATTGATTAATTGTCGATGTAATTATGACATATATTTGATGTTTGCTTACGGTTTCACATTTTAATAGTGTGTCATATTTTATCATTATTGCTACTAGATGATGTGTAGTTTATTATGGTTATTTAATGATGGATGTTGTATTACTAATGTTGATTAGATTAGTACACATTTGATGATATTTATATTGTGCTACTATTGTGGAGTGATTAGTATATAATGGATGATTTATACTTACATTGGTGATGTATTATAGTTGATAATTAACAATGTCTGTAAGTTATTTATGTTGTTTCCTTATTCGATGATTTGGATTGACATTGTATGTTTTTTGCGTTTGATGGCTATGTTTTATTTTATTTTTATTGCCTCGTATGATGATTTGATAAGATGGATAAGCATGAATACTATTTTTTAGTTCTACTTTTACCATTAGTTGCATTGGCACTAATGATTGCATTGGTTGCAATGGTTCTGTTGATTGCATTGGTTGTAACAATTGCAACGGTTGTATGGATGCTATGGTTGTTATGTACTAACAAGTATTTGAATGCATGAGAAGAGCAGGATGATCCCTACAAAGAGGTACATATGCATTCTTTTTCTATGCAATAGCTACGAAGCCTATGGTCGTAATGTATAGAGTTAGGTGTAGTCCAAACATAGTTGGCACATTTTCCTTATATTATTATTAATTTATATATATATGTAAAGTTACAGGTAGGAGTAAAAGAGGGAATGAAAAGGTAGATGAATGCTATATTACAAATAGCTGATTCAGTATATTCTTTTGTACCATGGTTATATCATTTTTGAGTTAATAATAATTGACGTACTGAAATATAAATTGATTTGATAATGTTGTAAATTAATTGTATATTGAGATAATGTTCATTTCTATTGATTTTGATTCCATTGCGAGGTTTTCTATTTTATTCACCCTTTTACAATTTTAATTTTAATTTACCCATGGTCCACTGCTTTTAATATCGAAAATTAGTTGTAAACGTATTTTGACATCGTTTGTAATTGATTTTAGATTTTTAAAAAACAGGTCGGCACACTTGGTATCAGTGCTTTGGTTTAGTGATTCCCTGAGCCTTAGGTAGGTTTAAACCAACTAGGGAAGTTTATTTTATACTTTAGGTCGAGTAATAATATAATGAGAAAAAGTTTGATTGAAATTTGTGTGCTGTATGCGTAGGAGTTTTATGTTTAACCACTATTACCTCATCCACGAATGATGTTTATTTATGATGACCATCATATAGAAGATAAATAAATTAGGTCTAGGGTAGGATGAACACTTATAAGAAGGGTTAAGTATTGGTTATAACCCGAGTGACACACACCCGATGTTATATTAATTGAAACACAACCTTAATAAGATGTAACCACTTTTATTATTAAGTGGAAATTATTTATTTGGAAATTTTATGAATTATAGAATAGTAATGTTTTAAAATATATTTTACTAAAAAGGAAAATGCATATTTTTAACATAAAGTGATTTGTTAAAAATACAGTATTTAATTTGGTTGTATAAAATATTATTATGAATATATTTTTGTAGGAAGTAAATATTGTGAAAATATTTTATTTAGAAGTATTTATATAAAATGGTGTTTTAATTAGATATTGGAGTTAAATTCAGCCTTCGAAGAAACATTTTTAGTATGGGAAAATTTATTTGTTTTTAAAACACCTTTAGGAAAGTATTTTTTATAGTGGTAGTTTGGTCCAGGAACACTTTGTTAATAAATGGAGATTTTATCTACGTAAAGAGAAATTTTGGTTGAAAAGTTTTATATTTGAAAATAATTTATGAAAATTATATTTTGGTAGAAAACATTTTATTTTGAAAGAAATGTTTTAACAGGAACATTTTGGCTATAATAGTTTTAATTTGGGTACGTCTTTTGGAAAAAAAGGGATATATGTTGAAAAGTATTTGCAACCTTGTTTTTGATTTGGATTACCTTGTAAATATATCATCGTTTTGGAAAAGAATATTTTGCTAATAAATACTTCAAAAGATATACTAGAAGGTTTAAGAAGTATTTGTTTAAAAAGTTGCTTTGAGGGAGAAAACTATTTTTATGACAGTAAAAGATTTTATAAAGATATCTTGTTGGGGAGTATCTAGTAAGAACTCTTGTTTTATAAAAAAATGGCGTTTTATTGAAATATTATTTACAGTGAACATTATATAATCCGGAGAAGATTTATTTTAAAGATAACTTACAAAAAGGTTATTTCCATGAAGAGGTATTCTATTTGGAAAGAATTGTTTCCTCAAAAGTAGTATTTGAAAATAATATAATGCAAATGTTTTTAATTGGAAAGTCATTTTATTAGTTAAAATAATTGAAAATAGTGGATGGAAGTATATTTGAGAAGTATCATTTCAGATAAAGAATGTGGTAAAATATTTATTTGAGAATAAAAGTTTTATCAAAGGAGTGTGTTTGAGTTCAGAAAACTTTTGTCTAAAAATTGAATTTTATCGAAAATATTTTCACAAACAGGTTCTCTTTGATATATGATGTTGTGAAAAGAAAAATATTTTTCAGCAAAGAGTTCTGGTTGGAAAAGACCTAAGTTGAAAATTATTTTATTAAGGATATATTTGAAGATATATTATTGAGAAATGATGCTTTATAAAATATATAGTATTGCAATACCTTGAGAAAATTTTTTATCAAGGAGGGAATGATTTCATTTTAAAATCAAATAGTTGAAAATGTAACATATTCAATTGAATAACAAATTTTGGAAGTATTTGTTAAAAAGGTTTTTATTAAAAAGATGTTTTACTTGGGAATTTTAATTGAGAACTATAAAACCAGACTATGTCATATGGGTTGTAAGACGATGAGGTAAGATGAGTTTTGAATTAGCCCGATATCCATTATGATGATGTTCCTTTTATGACTATTGTGTGCAATTTCCCCTAATGAGCTATAGGGACATCAAGTTATTCCCTTCCATGGAGAGAGTTGGGATATGAAGAAGGGACTACCCATTTTAATGTTTGGGGATAGTCACCTTGTTGGTTATATTTGTTTATTTTGAATGAATTGTTTATATTGCACCGTTGTTTGTTAAATTAATTACAATTAAGAAAATTTAGCTGTTTATTTACTCATGTTTACTTATCAATTCATGATGTGCTCGTTTGAACTAATTTCTTATGATTGTATAATGTTGTTGATTTCTTGTTTTTATTGTGGTTGATTTTAATTATCTGTTTATTTTGTGTATTCACCTTTTAATTCATGTAACGCTTGCTTGAATTAATCTCTTTTACTTGTTGATTGTTTATTTGCTTATCTCTTGTTTGTTTTGATTGGTTGTTGTTTATTTGGTTGTTTACTTGTCACTTGGTTGCTTATTTTTTGGCATATTGTAATTGTATATACGTATTTTGGCCAAGAAATGTGAAGAGGTTCCTTGAAGATGAGTAGTGATTTGAGGATTTTAGTGACTAAAGGCTTGGATGATACCTTTGAGGAATCAAGGATATGCAGAAGGCCGTTATATGGAATTTTAAAAATATGTGTATTTCAACACCTATCTTTGGCTTTCACAAATATTTTGAAACAAAGAATTCCTATTTCAAAGAATGATTTGGTCTCTTATATAAGATAGTGTTTTGTCAAAATCATTTTAGCTGGTTCAAAATGATGGAAAATATTTTGAGAAATTATATAAATTAATGGTGTATTTTTTTAAAAAAAAGAGATCTTTTGTTTTAAAGGGAGATGGAAGCTTTGATTTGAGAATAAAAATGTTTTGGTAAATGTTTTGCTTTTAAGGTATATTTAGACTCTCCTTACTAGGAGGTATCTCTTTAGTATTTTGGGTGAGTTATCCAGTCATTGGATGAAGGAATCACTATGGAAAGTGGAACGGTGATAAACAAAGGGGCAAAGGTCTGTTGCTTTGACATGATGGCTTTGGAACTTTGATTTATGATTCTACGGCCGATTTGGAATCTAGAAGTGTTTCTATGATGGCGACTCAATCGTTGGAGTCAGGATGATGAGATCCACTAGGGTGAGTCGAGAAAGGGAACTCGTGGATAGAACGTTGATGGGTTCTATCTTGGAAAATGGAACGTTGAAGGGTTCCATAATGATGTGTAAAGACCCGGAATTTCGGACACTTTGTATTTAAATATCTAAATTATTTAAATATTTGAATCTGGGATTAAATATTATTAAAATGATTTAATACGCTTTTTAACCTCCTTTTAAATCATAAGTAATGATGGTAAATTAGTTTGGAAAAATGTTTACAAAAATAAATACTTTGAAAAAATATTGATAATGTGACCGAAAATCGTTTTATCGATAAACAGCTTTTAACCATTAGAAGTTGTTTTACACTTATTTTCTTAGGAATTAAAGAAAATAAAATAAAAATATTTTTTCATTTATGGAAATAAAATTTATGGATGATATCATGCATGAGGTAAGGGAAGATACTTAGGAAATGAGCATAAATGGAAAGTCTTAAAAGTTAAGTAAACGATAAAGGGGAAGTGATGTTTATAATTAATGTTATAAGGGTTTTGAGGGGGTTTTGATCTTTTTCCATCACATTTCTAAGCCTATATAAGGTGGGCATACCCTTAGGAAATAATCACACAAAGTCAAATAAGCTTGAGATAAAGTAGGAGAGTTGAAAATGGTGGACGTGCTTAAGCACTAATCCACTAATTACTCTCTAATTTATTTAAAAGTTAACCAAATCTTCTCTAATCCCTTTTAAACTTTGGCTTTGGGCCTAAGATATCATGGGAAGCATGATTAGTAAGTAATACATGGAAGGAGGTGAGAGGAAGAGGAGGAGCTTGGATGGCCCCTGAGCATGGAGGAGGAAAAGGAAGGTGGCTTTGGTTTGGAAGTGCTACAGGTTGGACCTTTAGGCTTGTGTTGATGGAAGGAGGTGGTTCTTTGGTCCTTGTGGATTTGTGCTTGGGTTAGGCATGGATCTAAGTGAGTTATCTCACTATCTCTTAAGTATATATTGTGTATATATATGTTGTGTTTGAATTATAAAGATAAAATGATATTAACTAAGTAAAGTTATAAATTGACCCCTCTTGCTTTTTGAAAGCAAATGATAACTTTATATTGTATAACATCACTTCTATTACTCTCTTAAACATGTAGCATGGCCCTGACTTGATGTTTAAATGGTTGTTTAACGTGTGTGTTAAATTGAAGTAAGTTTAAAAGTGTTTGAAACGAGAATAGTCGTTATAAGTGCACTTCGGAATCCCTTGTTTTCGGAAATTATTATAAATAAATGGAAAGATATTCTATGGGATTTCATTCCATGATTTTAAGTACCCTAATGGTAGTACTTACTACAAAAATTTCTAGCCTTAAATCATTTATTGAAGTGGTTAAAACTAGTCGCAAAGATGGTGCTTTTCAATGTTGTTTTAACAAGGACTTTTACATCATTTATAAATGCTGTAGTAAGTCGCTTATTGTTTTAAGTGTTTAAAATGTGACGTTTTGGCTAGTTCTTCGTGATTTAAATGGTTTGTAGATTCTTTTTTACAAAATCTTTTTATGGAAGTTCTTATAAAATGTATTTGAGTATGAAAAAAAGATTAGAAGTTTAAATATAATTTTAATCATTATTTATGAATATTAAAAGTGAAGTGCTGCAAAATGTAAAACATGTTTTTAATCAAACTTCTAAATTAGTTATTTTCAATTAATATTTTACATGGATATTTAAAACTTATTTACAAGTATTATTTTATATATATAAGTTTTGACAAAGGTGATTGACTAGGCTTAACACTAAAACCCGACTAGTGAACTTGTCTGTTTGTGAGATTCAAGTATGAGGTATCTAGGCTAGACTTGGAGAAACTAGTGCCCAAACTTACCTGGCTTCCCTCTTGAATAAGGAATAGTATAAGTTGAAATGTCGAAAATGTGTTAATCCTACTGTTACTTACTTGCTTAAAAAGGTAATTAATTTTGCATAACGCTAAAAGCCAACGAAGTAGCTTTATTTATTTCTGAGAGTTAAAGATTGATGTCGAGTAGGGATGGAGCAATAAAGCTCTAAGCTACCCGGCTTTCCTTTTGAACGAGGAATAGTTAAGTCAGGAATGTCAGAATGAGTTGAGTATATGAACATTGATTTGTATAAGCAATGGTTTTTGATTGGATAATCGATTATCGATCTTTACCGAATACGAACTTTGAAAACAATGGTTTGTAAAGATAGTAACATGTAGGAAAATAATTTGGTTTTGTTGTGACTATGTTTTAATTGCATTCGTCTTTAACCCTTTTCGATTATACTTTGGGATGTAAATAGATCATTAACAATGTTTTAAAGATAAGCATAAATGAAATGTGCGTTTGTTGTGACAATGTTTTAATCACGTTCGTCTTTAATTCTTTTTTATTATACTTATAAATATAAATAAATACTTAAAAGAATGTGTTAAAGATAAGTATAAGTGAAATGGTTTTGGGTTTGTACTGACAATGTTTGAGTAACATTAGTCTTAAACCTTTTGAATGGATTTGTGAAAGTACTTAGATCCATAAAATGAATATTTTAAAGGAAATTATAAGTAAGAATATTTTTGAAAAAGATAGAAAAAACAAAGGTTTAAACTAGGAAATCTTATTAATGATTTGTAAATATACTTATACCATTTGACATAAGTATATAAGTACTTTTTGAGGTATAGGAAAAGCAAAGGTTTAAAGTAAGAAATCATGTTATTGATTTATTAATATATTTATACCATTTGAGATAAGTATATGAATACCTTTTGAAGTATTGAAAAAGTACAAATGAATATTAGAAATTTATAAATGATGTTTTATTAGATAAAAGAAGTTTCACTAATAAAAGAGATTTTAATTAATAAAAGATTAATTAAACAAAAGGGAATTAAAAGTCGCTTATGTGACTTAATCGTGCTTTGTATGACTTGATTGTGCTTTGTATGTTTACTCGTTTATGGAAAACATTTAGTCGTATACTTAGCACTAAAAGCGGATGAAGTAGGCTTGTCTATCTGTGGGAGTTTAGACCGACGTTCACATAGGGATATGAGCAATAGAGCTTTAACCTACCAACTTCACTCTTTATCGAGGGATAATGTGAGAGGAAAATATCGGAAATGTGATAAGTATACGAGACATGGTTTCTATATGCCATCGTTCTTATTATCATAGAATGACCAAATTCGTCGATTTGGCCTTGGAGAAACCGGGATTGGTAAGTGTTTTACTTACCAAAACCAATTCAAGACTGAGATATGTGTTATATCTATTGGAAGTGGATCTGTTCAAGATACAGGGATCTATATGGAGATTCGAGATCTGTTTAATAGGCTTGAACACATGTAGTTGTTCATGATCTATTCAGGATGTGGGAATCCATGTGTAATTCTAAGATCTGTTAAGATATGGGAATTCATGTGTGGTTTCAAGATGTGAGGATCCAATTTGGGATTTGTATTCTATTTGAGTGATGAGAATCGTGTGGAAGATGCTGAACATGACCTCGACATAGGAAATGGCTGTAAAAAGAGTAGGAGCATAGCTTAGGGTTTGGCCGACCACGATAGGATATTATCACTCCAGATCTAGAGTATGCTTATCGATGTTGCGTGCGAGAGTGATGGTATTCGGGATCATGTATTTAGATGTGGACCAGTTATGTTTACCTTATGGCATATTCTATCTAGAGATATACGGTGCTCGAAGGTAGTTTTTGATCCTTGTACAGGAGATTGGATTTCGGCTTGACCGAAGTGATCTCCATGGAAAATCCAATATGTGAACGTTCCTTATCGGATTTGATTGTACTCCTAATATGATGTAGAATGTAACCAATGTTACCATTCCAGCTATGCTATAATATTTATATTCTACACCCCAGATATTATCTATTATATCACCTTATGTACCTATTAGATGGTGGTTCTTTTGAGGAGATAATTGTTATGGCATTCCATGTGGTCTCACAAGTATTGTTATATGCTAGCTACATAATTATTGAGTTTCTCATACTAGACTTATGTCTAACGCTTGGTTTTTGTTTTCCCTAAATTCCTCATGTGCTCTTTTGAGTAGTCTGAGAAAGGTAGGTTTTTCGTTGATGTTTGTTAGAGATTGAGAAGACGGGCTGAATTTTTCACCCATCATAGAATTCTTACTTCCGCTGAATTACTATATTGTACATATCAGCATTTGTGAGGACAAGTTGTTATAACTGTCCAGGCTGATGGTAGAACTTAAGTTTTGTAATTCTGAAATTTCTGTATCGAAGTAACCTTTGTACTGTTACTTTGATATTATATATTATCGTTCCGCTGTGAGATTTTGATATTGTGTTCTTTTCTTCCTTGTTCTATTTCTTTTTTTTTATTTCACCCTAACAATTCATCCTTCTGGCACTTGGCGCTCGGCACACGAGTACTGTGGATGTATTAGTGTCGACATTTGGAGATTGAAAGGGCGGATTATTACAGCCGGTATCAAAGCTAAAGTTTAAGCAAGAACCTTGGTTTTGGTAGGTATGACTCATTAAGGGATAGGGTAATGGAATTCCCTAAGATGAGCCGAGTGTATTATACACATGAGAGCATACTTTTTAATTGTTATAAATGTATACCTTAATGGTAATTATAACAACAAGAATTAAAGATCTTATATAAGGTAACTTATATAAGTGAATTGTCAAAGTCTAGTTCAATTAATGTAGGGGTTAATGATGTTTATCTATTATCCCTCATTAATTATTTTAGTTATGCTCAACCAGTTTATGGGCAATTGGGCATTAACTTTCATTTACTGATTGTTGATTTGTGCTCGATCAGTTCATGAGCAATTTTACTTTCTACTGGATGGTAGGGTAGACAGTAATTGTAAATGCATTGAAATGAACACCTTGTGAATTTAGTTTCACAGTTTGACTATAAAGCGTTCGGTGATAATGTTGGGTTAAAAAGTTAACTTTTGTAAGAATTGAATTTTGTAAACGATGTTTATTTTAATATGAGGAAGATAAGTTATTTTAGGAAATAAACTTGTGTGAAAATATTTTTATATAAGAAAGTGATTGTATATAAATATGGTTTATAAACATGGTTTATAAATAGAGAGAATTTAAATCGAGGTGTCTTTGAAAATGTTTTTCAAGATTTCGGAGAAAATAATAGTAGTATTTTTTAAAAGTAAGTATTTAGGAAATTGGTTTATGAAATTAAGATCATGGTACTTAGTAATATTTATGAAGTATTTGATATCATTTTGAAATTATTTTGGTTAAGCCCGAAAGGCATGAATTGGATGCATTGAACTCACTCCTAACACTTGAAAATAATTTGGTGATGACTTCAACATCATCGACGTTCATTTTTGGGCTTTTAAGTGGGGGATGCTAGAGGGTTGTTTTATTAAAATGGATTTCGATTTGATTTCCAAACTATGATTTGTTATGCAAAAGATATATGTATGTATTATTATTTCGAAATGATTTGAAATAAAACCCAGCACTTAGTTCTAAAGTTTTTTTTTGGAAAGAGATTTGATACAAACTTTTTTATGTAGAAAAGTTTTATATGTATGCTATGTAGGGTGCTTGAGTAATAATGGCATAACCTAGCATAAATGTTGGAACTTTTTAGGTTTTTCCCTTTTTGGGTAAAGTGTGTTTAATAAATTATTGAAATTTGTTAAAATATTTTACGGACACATGTAGCCTATGCATTAGGATTGTATGATATATGCATCATATTATGATATGTTGTTTGGTAGATTTCATTTGTTAACATGAAATGGGATTTTCAATGATTTTGGATAGTTGGAAACTTGCAAATTGTTATAGAACTTGAAACTAAGTGTTTTTGGAAAATATAAAGTTGAGTTTATATAACACTTGTATTGAGAAGGTAATAAGTTAAAATAAGTTTAATTTGTTGAGGATACTTGTTAAGTAAAATGAATTTGATGTTTGTATATGCTTTTAGGATACCATGGAGTATTATACGAATATGAACTTAAGCTGTAACTGTTGATAAACTAGAAGTTATGATTTATGAAATGAGGCATAAATGATTTTAATATTGAATGACAAACTATTTGTATAAAATATTGTGATAAAATATATTGGTATAGTTAAGAAACCAATGAGATAAAATATATAAGTTGTACGTAGATTATTTTATTCACATGACTGTTCTTGATCCAATATTCAAGTACATGATTTCGACGTGATTTACACCAGTCCGAACAACAATTTTTCACTAGATTCTTAACAACGATATGGATTCTTGATATGACCCTGAAGTTTTCTATCATTGTATATGGCTGTGTAAGGAGAATGGAGGTTTCTAATCAAGGAACCTGATTGGAGTCCACACTAGAGAGGTCGGGTGATCTATACTAGTTTGGAAGTGAAATTTATGTGATCAAGCAAGTGATCTGAATTTATATTGCGTACCGATGATCTATGTGCATCGTACGGGTTCTAGTATTTGCATACTATGTTTTGTTGGCTTATGGAGTTTAGGTGATGAATCTTCAATTTGTTATGAGGTAGCATGAATTATCGACTAAGTAATAACCAGAGGTTGTTAAGCATACTGTAACGATTGCGATTTTTCGTCGCTCGAAAATCGACATCAATACGTCTACTGTATCAACTGCCGAGCAATCGAATGTCGAAAAACCGAATTGTTATGGAGAAAAAGAAGAGGTAGAAGAAAACAGAAGAAAAGAGAAAGAAGAAATAACAGGAGAACACAGAAATATCAGAATCTCACATATCGCAGCGGAACAACATATAATAGATAATGAATAATCTTTAAATCAAAGAACTATATCATTTTATACATTACATCATCATCAGAGTTTACAACACAATACAACACTGGACAGTTATATGAACTTGTCCTCATAGAGAATACACAGCGGAATAATACTATCATATACAAGTGGTACGTCTCGTCATCCAGCTCGCCAATGAGCTCCACAACATCTCCTGAATCCAGAATGACCTGATAACCTAACTCTAGACTGCCCGTGTGGAAAATGATGGGCACCCAGAGTTTAGAAAGGAAACAATAAACTCCAGGTCAGTCATGGTGACTTTTGTGAGAACTAAAACAGTTTATCTTTAGAAATAAACAAAAATAGAATTTTAACATTAAAATCCGCAATGCTTTTGGAAAATGAAACTACCATAAGACCTCCCACCACACACACAATGCAATCGCAGACTTGGAGGAGATTTCTTCTTATGATAGTCAAAAATTCTTACTACGCAAAACAAATCATTTTGATATTATTACTAGTGCATAGTGAGAAAATCCTTTCAAAAATACAATATTAATCTTAGCCAGCATAGGTACCATTATATTATGCCTGCTATAGCTGCCTTCTGAGGAGACAGGTTATACAATTTCAATCGTAAAGGGTTCGTATTGTTTCTTTGGATTTTCCAACAAATGGTCAGGCTAAGGAACTTCCTTTCCTACTGCCGAATGGGATCGCCTCTGGCTGGACGTCCCGAGAGACAAACTGCTCTCTGCCAAACAAGGTCGGGTTACCCCTGTAACTAGGTAACTCACGAATATGTCATCCCCCGGTCCTTTGGGATCTTTATCCGAGCGCTCGGTAACATCATCACACATAATAAATAAGGTGTGTGCACATGAGTAAGTATCTGGGCTCCATACCATGATACCACCCCTTTCCAGAAGGAAATGACATACCCTAAAGGGCGCGACCCTCATAACCTTGCCGCAACATTCCTGTTTCGACCTTTTTCGGGTTGTTGAGGCCCTAACGAAGTCTCGTCCACAAAGCTACGCTTTATACAAAAGCTATGCTTTGGGTCAAACAAATGATCAAAGTAATGATCACAAAGGTAAATGATCAAACAAATGATCATATCACAAATGATCAAACAATGATCATTTCACAGCAACACTCAGCATGCCACATTACCAAATTGGGAATATATCGCTGATAACCTTCAACTACATAACCTCTGAGCTCGTACGTCTCAGAGAAGGGTGTTAAGCTAAGAGAATAAATTCTCCGCCACCAACAGAAATGTATTTGAAAGAAATCAGCTTTACATCTCAAAATGTAATGTCAGACACGTAACCATACAAGTTTGTTCCGGGTTCGAACAGAACCGAAGGCACTTCAAAAGAAGCCCTTGCAATCTGGATATTCACAATCCTGATAAAACTTCCCATCACAAAGGAAATCTCTATACCGTAGCTAACGGTGCAGAGACAATCGATAGGTCATCCTATCGTTTTCACAAATACCCGGTCTTCACCACCGGTCTTCAATTGATCCATATCGTCGTATCACAAATTCGGAATGGGTTATACGACGCAAAGGTCCTTTCCCGGCTAACCCGAATAGTGTTATCCTACCTATTGGCAAGGCCGTGACACCAAAAAGTTGACTGGAAAACTAAAGACAGTTCGTCGTTAAAGTTCGTTATACACAAGTTCACCATGGATATCGATGAATTTTGTCCGAGTCCGGATCAGGCTACAATTGATAAGACATGACAAGTAAAGCCATGCAAACCAACGTTCCAAGTTTCAAGTCAATCCGAGTTCGTATGCTCAAGATATAGTCGATACAAGATGAGGAAATGAGCCTCAGTTCGAATCCATAGGCCGAGGCTCAGTTCGAATCCATAGGGCGAGGCTCAGTTCGAATCCATAGGCCGAGGCTCAGTTCGAATCCATGGGCCGAGGCTCAGTTCGAATCCATAGGCCGAGGCTCAGTTCGAATCCATAGGCCGAGGCTCGGTTCGAATCCATGGGCCGAGGCTCAGTTCGAATCCATAGGCCGAAGAACGTCAACTTGAATCGATCATAACTTGAGATCTACAAGTCCAAATGCCATGAAATTTTCACAGAAGCTTAAGCACATGATGAAGAATGTCCTCCCCAAATTTCAGCTCTATTGGACTCTTTTTTGATCGATTCGAACCAAGGGTCGAATCGATCCCAAAGTGGGCCCGGATCTCCAGATTTCGGCCGTGTGGGCCCCCTGACGTACCAGAACTGGTCTCCCCTCATTTTAGGAGAAATATCAGCCTCCTACACCTATAAATAGAGCTCCTGGTCATTCAGAAAAGAGGTCGGACAATTCTAAGAGCTAAAGAGCGCCCAGACTTTGCCAGATTTACTCAGAATCACCACTGCTTCCCTAGATTCAGATTCTAATCTTAAAATCAGTTGTATTACATCAGAAGAAATTGTAATCATCAAGCGAATATCAATAAAATCATCAACTTCAGAGTGGACGTAGGCAAGATCGCCGAACCACTATAAATCATGTGTCATTTACCGTTTTTATTGAGTTTCCTGAGTGATTTGCATACTTATTATTCTGCATATTTGATATTTGTGATCTGTGATTGCGAACTGGTGCTTTCAACGGCTATTGGGTGTTTGTGACCAATTTTGGCGCAAACAAATAGTGAGCGCTTATTCAAAAATAAGTGTGGCATTCAAATTCAAGCAAATCACAACAAATACCCATTCAAGGTAATTATTGATAGTCGATTATTTAACTATCAATATATCTGCACAGCATCATCAGATTCCAAACATTTTTCCAAATTATTTAATTTCCAAAAATATCTTTACAAGATATATAATTTTCCACACTTAACCATTTGAAACAAATTTCAAATATTCACTTTTCAATTTATCTTTAAAAGATAAAATTTCAAACCTTTCATTTCATATTGGAAAAGCATTTCCATACTTATTTAATAATAAGTAATTCACAAATCATTTATTTTCAACACTTGGAAAATATCGATATACTTAAATCAAAATTAAGTATATATATTTCATTCTTTAAGGAAATCATTCTCTTTCACAAATTTTATTTCAGTCAAAACGAATGTTACGTAAAACATCGTTACGACAACTCAAAATCACTAGTATAGGGATTCGAAATTTAGATAGATATATAAATCCCAATACTATATAAAACATTTCCTTTCGGAAATCATTTACTATAACAACAGTGGTATAGTCCACCATTTCCTTATTCCTCGAAACGTCTATTTCAACAATAAATGTTGAAATCTATGTTTTCGATACTTAACACGTTTTAAACATCTTTTAAAACAATTACTTCATTTCGTAATATCACTTCTCCAAAACATATCCATTTTATCTAATAATATACTCACTGTCCAAAATTGTGAATATACTTTATTTACCCAATTCAATGTTTCCACACATTTATTTTAAAGGATTACCCACTGTCTAAAATCGTGGATATAATTCCTTTAATTAACTTCCAAAATTCATTTATCAAAATAAGTGATTTCAAATTTATAAAACAATGTTTATAAATTCCAATTCTATTTATAAAAACTTTGATTTATAAAAATCCTTGAATTAACAAATTCGATTTATAACTCAATTTTATACCAAAAATCTAATTTATAAGTTAATTACTTATAAATCTTTTATTTTACAAAAATCTATTCATTTTATAACTTCGCATTATAAATCTATTAATTTCATTCACTTATGAAATCCATTTATACTTCCTTTTAACACTTATAAAAACTCATTTTATAATTCCAATATTTTAATTTATAAATATCAATTTTATAAATCTTTTATATAACCGTTTATAATTATTCCAAAAATCTCAATTTAAATAAACCAATTCTATAAAACGTATACTTTCAAAAATCACTTTAAAAATCCCTTTAAAAATCAAAATCGTTATCTTAAACTTCAAAAATGAATCTGATGATGCAACAGCACCAAATAGTCAATCACAGCATCCAAACATCATATATCATCATATGATAACAGAATATATCACAATATCTGTAAATAAATCATACGGTGAGGAATCCAGTTGGATCCCTCCAACCTGTTTTCCTGCATCCACAGATGTTAGCACAATACCAATTTCACTTCACGGTGAAATTATCGCGGTATATGGGATTTATAAAATATTACCCACTATTATGCGGCGCAATAGGGTCTCATCCGCTATACAATGCGGGAAATCAACTCCAATATATACATATTCCAATATATATATATATTGCTATATACATATATAATTCCAATTCCACTTCAATGTGAAATTATCATGGTATATGTTTTTAGTAAATAACCTCCGCTTAATAACGGCGTATAATGTCTATTTATCACAATAAATAGCAATCATCATTCAATTCATCACAATTAATTAATTTTAAATCTAACTATTTAAAATTAACATTGAAACAATTTCGATTGAGTGAGGAGTTCTCACCTTTGCTTTTAAAACGGTTGCAGCATTTTATTTCGAATAAAATTAAACAGACGTTTAATTTTACCCGAAATTCACACTAGCTCCAAATGACATCAATTCAATTCCATAGCGTAGTGTTCGTCAATACGATTCCAACGCAATTCGTTTCGTGCGAAACGGACCTCGTATGAAAGAGTTATGACATTTTGAAGTTAGTACAATTTTTTTTATAAATAATCATACAATTTCTTTTATAATTTTTAAACCTAACTCAATCTCAGCCCTTGATTTCTAACTCCTGCAATCCAGGCCGCAACTCTTCTCCTCTCCCTTCACGTTCACTCCCAGGTCACGTTTGAACGAAAGAAACCCATAGCCTCCATTCGAAAACCCTAATTATCGAGCCACCTTCGTCGACTTCTACGTCGATCAAGAACCACCACGACATGCGCCCTCTTCCACCACGCCTCCGTGCCAATTGCGGTCCAACTCGGTCAACCCTATGCCACGCAGCAGCCCCTTGAACGCGCACCACTCACGAACCAATTCTGGCGAATCTACCATCCCAAAATCGATCTCGACCGTTGAGATTATAGAGCTCGATACGCTCTACAATATTTTAGTTGAAGTCAAGACGTGAAAGTGGATGGATTGGACGAGATTGAGGGAAGAACATGGGCTATTTTCGGCCATTAATCTAGAGGGTGGCGGCTGGAAGCAATTAGGCTAGGGTTTCCTCCTGTTACGTATATATATATACGTATATAAATAATGTTAAATTTATTTTAAAACGACTTTTTCAAACGATCTCCAAATCACACGTGCCGCCTGGCGTTCGTAAGGTTTACCCCACGTTCCAGACACAATGGAACGTGTTTCGGAAGATAATTCGGTCATATGTGAGAGTTACGGAAATAAATAGTTAAATTTAAATCAAATCGATTTAAACCGATTTCGATGCGTTTTGGCTTGCCCCGGACAAACCGTACATCCAATTGACTTGAAATTTGAAATCGTACAATAATATCACATTACGGATCCGATGAAACTGGTTTCATCGAAATCCGATACTTTTTGAAAAATGACTATTTTAACTCGCCAAATTAATATTAAAACAATTTCGATGCGTTTCGAGCTGCCACGGTCACACGACAACTCCGATTGCTACGAAAATTGAAATCCGATAATAACAAACTATTACGGATCCAATGGAACTAGTTTCGTCCAATTCTGAGACTGTCCCAAAAATGGCTAATTTCACTAGTCGATTTAAATATTAAAATATTCAATTTTCACAATTTTACTTTAAATTCAATTTTAAAAGTTCTATAACATTACTATAACTTCAACATGATTTAATATAACTTTATAAATCATTTTCATTCACGTTTAATCCAGATTTCAATTATTTCTAGAATTTCAACTATTAAATTATCGATTTAATTATCCAATTAAATCCAGATATTCGAATTTTAAATTATTCGACTTAATTAATTCCACTTGTTAATATTTAAAATCAATTAAATATACGAATTTTAATTATCAGAAATTCTGAGTCGTTACAAACTTCCTCCCTTAAAAGAATTTCGTCCTCGAAATTACCAAGTAAGAAAGATGCACAAAATCCATTAACTTTCCAAAATCCACTTCGTGAAAAATTTCACATTCACTTTTCCAAGATCTTTAACTTCAACCAAACAATGGTTTCCATTTTCTAGTTCAATTTCTACGTTTTCATTTCAATTTAGAAATTGACTTTTCATTAACAAAAATTTTCCAAAATTTCCCGAAAATTTTCTAACGCCCTAAATTTCCAGAAAAATTCGCCAGCGTCTCCTTTGCGCGGTTCGATCGTAGTAGGATCACAATTGACATAAATATGTATACATCGACCCACCCGGTCGGAAAAGCAGAAAAACAGTTCATATTTTCTATTTTTATTGCGTAGGCGTACCTTTTTAGCAATTTTAAGCAAAGCAGTTATTTATTTAGCATATTAGCGCAACCCAATCAACCGAACGATAGCCACCGCACCTGTACTTACTCAATTTAAACATATAAGTGACATATATATAAAATATATTCACATTTCACTTGTTTTCAATAATAATAAGTAGTTTTCATAAGCAATACATGTGATATTCATTCATAAGCACATATTCAAGGTTTTAGCACTAGTTTCATTTGTTTGCAACCCAATTACATACAATTCCATTCAATCCGAATAGTTTCAACTCAATTTCTTACATTCAATTTATTTTCAATTAGTTTACATTCACTAATTTAAATTCAAGTTGGTTCACTTTCAATTCAAATTGAATTCAATTCTATTCAAATTTATTTACTTCCAATTTGAATTTAATTACATAGCTTCTAATTCTTGCTAATTCAATTTCATCAACACTTAATGAATTTATATACAATCAATCAACAACCATCTAACAATCAATGTCATTCTACACAACCAAATAAATTCAATTTACTTTACTTACACTCAATTTGGTTCAACATATTAAATTTTCCAATTGGTTTATATTAAATTGACTTCCATTCAATTTATTCAACTTCCAATAACATTTAGCTTTTATGAATTAACACTTACATTCATTTTTCCATATCAATTTATTCACATTCGATTGATTAACATTCAATCATTTATTCAATTGCTAATCCATTTAACAAATAAAATTGAATTTTTATTTATATAACTCAAGTTCACATTCATTTAATAACACTTTATTAATTTACTGTGATATCAAAATCAAACTCATTCAACATTACTTAAGTTATTTTCCATTTCAAACATCATTTGCTCAATTTGACTTAAGTTTCCACTTATTAATCAAATTCAGATTCCAAATCTATTTAACTTTTACCAAAGTCAAAATTTATTATCTCATATTATAAGTTCAAACTTGATTACTTATATTCAATAATTTCAACTTGGATTTTAATTGATACACTTATACTTACTTTAATTTAACTCCATCCTTTAAGATAAATTTATCCTATCAAAAATTCAAATGGTATAAGTTTCAACTCATTTATCATTCCCATAAATATTTTAAATAGGATTCCAGAGTCTTTTCAACCTTTAAAAACCATTTTGAAATCAATTCAAATTATCTTTTGAATTTCCAAAACCAAATCCAAATTTTCCAAAATTATTTCATTTAAAATAATTTGGCAGCAATTCCTCTTTTGGAAACCCGAAAATGAACACCAATGATGTCGCGATCATCATCGAAATTATTTTCCAGCGACCTGAAAAGAGTTTAGAGCTTTCATCTCTCCAAAACAATTTTTCCAAAGTATCAAATTCTTTCAAAAACATTTCCCTGGAATTTTATTTCAGATTATAAATCACATTTACAAATCTTTTACTTATAAAATTTCACTTTTATATATAAGATTATTTTGCCATTGTAAATCATTTTAATTATAATTTCATACATTATAATTCATTTTCTTATACAATTTACTCTTTCACAATTGTTGGTTCATTTAATTTATTCAAACAACTTTTATTAACTTATATATATATATATATATATATATATTTTCAACATCCAAACAATTCCATTATATATACTTTAATAATTTATGGAAAATTATTTCTTTATATACAAAATATAATCGAGGTAAAATTATTTCATTTACCCAATTTAAAACAATATCGTGCCGAATTGTTCTATATAAGTGTTTAGAGATCCCTATCGATAGAGTTGTACAGACTATACCGACCAGAATCCATATACCACTCAATAAACCAATCATCACAATATAAAATAATTTTATATTCACTAACAAATACGCGCTCATATCTATTATTACACTCAACTCATTCTAGAGTACTACTGACTCTATCTCTAATGAGTAACACCCAACAGAGCAAGGTTGTCGCTTAACCATATGCTCTGATACCAAATGTAACGATTGCGATTTTTCGTCGCTCGAAAATCGACATCAATACGTCTTCTGTATCAACTGCCGAGCAATCGAATGCCGAAAAACTGAATTGTTATGGAGAAAAAGAAGAGGTAGAAGAAAACAGAAGAAAAGAGAAAGAAGAAATAACAGGAGAACACAGAAATATCAGAATCTCACATATCGCAACGGAACAACATATAATAGATAATGAATAATCTTTAAATCAAAGAACTATATCATTTTATACATTACATCATCATCAGAGTTTACAACACAATACAACACTGGACAGTTATATGAACTTGTCCTCATACAGAATACACAGCGAAATAATACTATCATATACAAGTGGCACGTCTCGTCATCCAGCTCGCCAATGAGCTCCACAACATCTCCTGAATCCAGAATGACCTGATAACCTAACTCTAGACTGCCCGTGTAGAAAATGATGGGCACCCAGAGTTTAGAAAGGAAACAATAAACTCCAGGTCAGTCATGGTGATTGGTGTGAGAACTAAAATAGTTTATCTTTAGAAATAAACAACAATAGAATTTTAACATTAAAATCCGCAATGCTTTTGGAAAATGAAACTACCATAAGACCTCCCACCACACACACAATGCAATCGCAGACTTGGAGGAGATTTCTTCTTATGATAGTCAAAAATGCTTACTACGCAAAACAAATCATTTTGATATTATTACTAGTGCATAGTGAGAAAATCCTTTCGAAAATACAATATTAATCTTAGCCAGCATAGGTACCATTATATTATGCCTGCTATAGCTGCCTCCTGAGGAGACAGGTTATACAATTTCAATCGTAAAGGGTTCGTATTGTTTCTTTGGATTTTCCAACAAATGGTCAGGCTAAGGAACTTCCTTTCCTACTGCCGAATGGGATCGCCTCTGGCTGGACGTCCCGAGAGACAAACTGCTCTCTGCCAAACAAGGTCGGGTTACCCCTGTAACTAGGTAACTCACGAATATGTCATCCCCCGGTCCTTTGGGATCTTTATCCGAGCGTTCGGTAACATCATCACACATAATAAATAAGGTGTGTCCACATGAGTAAGTATCTGGGCTCCATACCATGATACCACCCCTTTCCAGAAGGAAATAACATACCCTAAAGGGCGCGACCCTCATAACCTTGCCGCAACATTCCTGTTTCGACCATTTTCGGGTTGTTGAGGCCCTGACGAAGTCTCGTCCACAAAGCTACGCTTTATACAAAAGCTATGCTTTGGGTCAAACAAATGATCAAAGTAATGATCACAAAGGTAAATGATCAAACAAATGATCATATCACAAATGATCAAACAATGATCATTTCACAGCAACACTCAGCATACCACATTACCAAATTGGGAATATATCGCTGATAACCTTCAACTACAAAACCTCTGAGCTCGTACGTCTCAGAGAAGGGTGTTAAGCTAAGAGAATAAATTCTCCACCACCAATAGAAATGTATTTGAAAGAAATCAGCTTTACATCTCAAAATGTAATGTCAGACACGTAACCATACAAGTCTGTTCCGGGTTCGAACAGAACCGAAGGCACTTCAAAAGAAGCCCTTGCAATCCGGATATTCACAATCCCGATAAAACTTCCCATCACAAAGGAAATCTCTATACCGTAGCTAACGGTGCAGAGACAATCGATAGGTCATCCTATCGTTTTCACAAATACCCGGTCTTCACCACCGGTCTTCAATACGATCCATATCGTCGTATCACAAATTCGGAATGGGTTATACGATGCAAAGGTCCTTTCCCGGCTAACCCGAATAGTGAGCGCTTATTCAAAAATAAGTGTGGCATTCAAATTCAAGCAAATCACAACAAATACCCATTCAAGGTAATTATTGATAGTCGATTATTTAACTATCAATAGATCTGCACAGCATCATCAGATTCCAAATAATTTTCCAAATTATTTAATTTCCAAAAATATCTTTACAAGATATATAATTTTCCACACTTAACCATTTGAAACAAATTTCAAATATTCACTTTTCAATTTATCTTTAAAAGATAAAATTTCAAACCTTTCATTTCATATTGGAAAAGCATTTCCATACTTATTTAATAATAAGTAATTCACAAATCATTTATTTTCAACACTTGGAAAATATCGATATACTTAAATCAAAATTAAGTATATATATTTCATTCTTTAAGGAAATCATTCTCTTTCACAAATTTTATTTCAGTCAAAACGAATGTTACGTAAAACATCGTTACGACAACTCAAAATCACTAGTATAGGGATTCGAAATTTAGATAGATATATAAATCCCAATACTATATAAAACATTTCCTTTCGGAAATCATTTACTATAATAACAGTGTTATAGTCCACCATTTCCTTATTCCTCGAAACGTCTATTTCAACAATAAATGTTGAAATCTATGTTTTCGATACTTAACACGTTTTAAACATCTTTTAAAACAATTACTTCATTTCGTAATATCACTTCTCCAAAACATATCCATTTTATCTAATAATATATTCACTGTCCAAAATCGTGAATATACTTTATTTACCCAATTCAATGTTTCCAAACATTTATTTTAAAGGATTATCCACTGTCTAAAATCGTGGATATAATTCCTTTAATTAACTTCCAAAATTCATTTATCAAAATAAGTGATTTCGAATTTATAAAACAATGTTTATAAATTCCAATTCTATTTATAAAAACTTTGATTTATAAAAATCCTTGAATTAACAAATTCGATTTATAACTCAATTTTATACCAAAAATCTAATTTATAAGTTAATTACTTATAAATCTTTTATTTTACAAAAATCTATTCATTTTATAACTTCGCATTATAAATCTATTAATTTCATTCACTTATGAAATCCATTTATACTTCCTTTTAACACTTATAAAAACTCATTTTATAATTCCAATATTTTAATTTATAAATATCAATTTTATAAATCTTTTATATAAACCGTTTATAATTATTCCAAAAATCTCAATTTAAATAAACCAATTCTATAAAACGTATACTTTCAAAAATCACTTTAAAAATCCCTTTAAAAATCAAAATCGTTATCTTAAACTTCAAAAATGAATCTGATGATGCAACAGCACCAAATAGTCAATCACAGCATCCAAACATCATATATCATCATATGATAACAGAATATATCACAATATCTGTAAATAAATCAATACGGTGAGGAATCCAGTTGGATCCCTCCAACCTGTTTCCCTGCATCCACAGATGTTAGCACAATACCAATTTCACTTCACAGTGAAATTATCGCGGTATATGGGATTTATAAAATATTACCCGCTATTATGTGGCGCAATAGGGTCTCATCCGCTATACAATGCGGGAAATCAACTCCAATATATACATATTCCAATATATATATATATATATTGCTATATACATATATAATACCAATTCCACTTCAATGTGAAATTATCGCGGTATATGTTTTTAATAAATAACCTCCGCTTAATAACGGCGTATAATGTCTATTTATCACAATAAATAGCAATCATCATTCAATTCATCACAATTAAGCAATTTTAAATCTAACTATTTAAAATTAACATTGAAACAATTTCGATTGAGTGAGGTGTTCTCACCTTTGCTTTTAAAACGGTTGCAGCGTTTTATTTCGAATAAAATTAAACAGACGTTTAATTTTACCCGAAATTCACACTAGCTCCAAATGACTTCAATTCAGTTCCATAGCGTAGTGTTCATCAATACGATTCCAACACAATTCGTTTCGTGCGAAACGGACCTCGTATGAAAGAGTTATGACATTTTGAAGTTAATACAATTTTTTTATAAATAATCAAACAATTTCTAAAATTTATATTTTATAAAATTCAATCTGATTCAAACCCATCTTTCTTTGTCAAAAAAAGTAAAATTTGAAGCAAAGCGAAATCTATATATCTATATAGAATGAAATGTATTGTGTGGTTAAGTCCTTTTCGAGTGTCTCACATCAGGGTGGACCTTATAATTTTTTAACCTAACTCAATCTCAGCCCTTGATTTCTAACTCCTGCAATCCAGGCCACAACTCTTCTCCTCTCCCCTCACGTTCACTCCCAGGTCACGTTTGAACGAAAGAAACCCATAGCCTCCATTCGAAAACTCTAATTATCGAGCCACCTTCGTCGACTTTTACGTCGATCAAGAACCACCACGACATGCGCCCACTTCCACCACGCCTCCGTGCCAATTGCGGTCCAACTCGGTCAACCCTATGCCATGCAGCAGCCCCTTGAACGCGCACCACTCACGAACCAATTCTGGCGAATCTACCATCCCAAAATCGATCTCGACTGTTGAGATTATAGAGCTCGATACGCTCTACAATATTTTAGTTGAAGTCGAGACGTGAAAGTGGATGGATTGGACGAGATTGAGGGAAGAACATGGGCTATTTTCGGCCATTAATCTAGAGGGTGGCGGCTGGAAGCAATTAGGCTAGGGTTTCCTCCTGTTACGTATATATATATATATATATACGTATATAAATAATGTTAAATTTATTTTAAAACGACTTTTTCAAACGATCTCCAAATCACACGTGCCGCCTGGCGTTCGTAAGGTTTACCCCATGTTCCGGACACAATGGAACGTGTTTCGGAAGCTAATTCGGTCATATGTGAGAGTTATGAAAATAAACAGTCAAATTTAAATCAAATCGATTTAAACCGATTTCGATGCGTTTTGGCCTGCCTCGGACAAACCGTACATCCAATTGACTTGAAATTTGAAATCGTACATAATATCACATTACGGATCCGATGAAACTAGTTTCGTCGAAATCCGATACTTTTTGAAAAATGACTATTTTAACTCGCCAAATTAATATTAAAACAATTTCGATGCGTTTCGAGCTCCCACGGTCACACGACAACTCCGATTGCTACAAAAATTGAAATCCGATAATAACAAACTATTACGGATCCAATAGAATTAGTTTCGTCCAATTCTGAGACTGTCCCAAAAATGGCTAATTTCACTAGTCGATTTAAATATTAAAATATTCAATTTTCACAATTTTACTTTAAATTCAATTTTAAAAGTTCTATAACATTACTATAACTTCAACATGATTTAATATAACTTTATAAATCATTTTCATTCACGTTTAATCCAGATTTCAATTATTTCTGGAATTTCAACTATTAAATTATCGATTTAATTATCCAATTAAATCCAGATATTCGAATTTTAAATTATTCGACTTAATTAATTCCACTTGTTAATATTTAAAATCAATTAAATATACGAATTTTAATTATCAGAAATTCTGGGTCGTTACACATACGGTATGCTTAATAGGTCGTTTTTCATCCCTGTGCAACGAGAGGATTTGAACTTGAGCAAACCGTGAGTTTTGTTTGCTAAGTGATTTTGAATACTATTAAGTATTGCTAGGTGATTGTTTCTTTGGTTGCTTGTGTTGGAATTTCAAGGATGACATATTCTAAGTGGGGGAGAATGTAACAAACTAGAATTTCGAACACTTCATATTTAAATATCTGAATTATTTATAGGCTAGGTTGCAATGGGTTACATTGGTGAATTTCAAAATACTTCTAATTTTAAATCTTTGTTTGGCCTATGAAGTCTAACCGATTCTAGATCTGTTTGCACAAAAAATGGACAAACACCTCAAAGTTGTATGATTTAGTGGATCTTATGTTGTTCTTAGCGATTTGAGTAATTTACGCAAATATATGAAAAGCAGGGGCTAAACTGTAAAAAGACACTCAAATTTATAGTGGTTCAGCCAGAACGTGCCTACGTCCACTTTATATGTTATTTCACTTCTCTAGTTTTGATTACAAGTACAAAGCTTTGATACGAGTAAAAGAAAGTTGTTTGAAGAGTTCCTTCCGTGCTTGAGCTCTCAAAACTTGTCCCCATTGTTGTACCCCTGCCCCTCTATTTATAGAGTGAGGTTGGGAGCAGGGGTCTTGGATGTATATGGTTGCTGATGGGCCTGGGCTAATATAACCTGGCCTGGTGGAGTTGGTTCGGTTTGCTTTGGTTCGGCGGAAGAGGATGAGTGGACCGGTGGCAGCTTGGTCCGGTGGTAGGAGCATGGTGGTCCGGTGGAAGCTTGGTCCGGTGGTAGGAGCTTGGTGGTCCGGTGGAAGCTTGGTCCGGTGGTAGGAGCTTGGTGGTCCGGTGGAAGCTTGGTCTGGTGGTAGGAGCATGGTGGTCCGGTGGAAGCTTGGTCCGGTGGTAGGCCAGATGTAGGTTGGTTCGGTGGGAGACCGGATGATAGTCGGTTCGGTGGGAGACCGGATGAGAGTTGGTTCTTGCCTCTTGGTTCGGTGGTAGAAATGCACACAACACTTGCCCCCCAAAGTAGGGTATGCGCGTGCGCATGGCGTGCTTTGCTTTAAGTTTGGAGGAGCTTTCTTCCGGTTTTCATTACCGAGCCAACCGGTCCGGTAGTCCACTTTCGTCTATAAGTAGAGGCCACGTGCCACCGTTATTCCCTACCAAGTGTAACAGCCGGACCAGATCCCTCCCAGCCGAATCAACTTCTTTGCCGAATCACGTTGCTAGCCGAATCAAGGTGAGGTTCTATTTGCCGAATGAACTCACGAGTTGAGTGCCGAATGAACTCACGAGTTGAGTGCCGAATGAACTCACGAGTAGGGTATGCGGCTGCTTGCTGCTGGAGAGGCAGGTGTGCAGGTAGAGGATGACGACCAGGATGGTCAAGAAGCAGGTGCTGGTAAGTTTTCCTTTCTAGTCTTTCTGTTAACTTGGTTACTCATCGCTAATGAATCCTTTTTATGACCGGACAGGCGGGCAAAAGAGCAAGGACAAGACTTCGACGCAACCGGCTCCCTGATTGGACCCGGAAAATTCTTTTTGTAGGCTTGGCAGTGTTGTATCTGTTAGTCTTAAGACAGTAGAGTAACTTCTAAGTTGTAATTCTTGCTACTTGTAATAATATTATTCTTGACGTGTAATTTTTTAGCCTAAGCTGATTCTGTCGTTTCTTGAATATTTGTTGCTATTTCGACATATCGTATGAGAAATGTAGCTATGTATATTCTTGTAATTAAGTTGTGTTTGATGTCAGATTCTGGTTTTAAATCATAATCTCATGACTTGCAATGTTAGCGCGTGGTGTGAAAAAATTAAATTACAGTCATGCATATGCACATAAAGGAAGAAAATACCGCCTTTCATGTTCTGTTTGTAAATGGCAGCTTCGAATATCTTGTATGACCAAGCATGGAAAGCGGTTGAATGCCCTGCCATCTGATTGTGAATCTCTGCATCCATTGGCGGGTATCTCTTACCCTGCATCCTGTACTTTATGGTTTGTTATAGAGGATAGGAGGAAAGTTTTTTAAGTAAAATTGAAATATGTGAAATAGTAAAACTTCCAGTCACGGAAGGCCTTCGATGTGCTTAAGTTCGTGGCAAACGGGTTTTGTAGTCACTTTCCCTAGCTGTGGGTCTTGGAGACATTTGTCACCCATCTTACGCCTCCGCGGGGAGTTAATTCTTTTTTACCACAGCCGCACTTAAGACACACCGGAGCCGAGATCGTGCACAGTAACTACCCGGGCCATTATGGCCCGTACTCATGGGTATTATTCGACTTACTGTGGCCGGCTAGCGTGGGTGTCGATCGTCAACTGTGAACTGCCCCTGGCTGGCCACACCTTATGTTGGGGCTTATAATCGGTTCACAGTTGCCGGCGAGCCTAACGCCGTAATGAGCTGCCTCGGCTATAGTCGGCCTTCTCGGTGGCTTATAATCGGCTCATTACAGTTGGCTTTAAGGGCCGTCGCGAGCAATGAGTTAACCCGCAGCAGAGGGATGCTGGAGCAAAAGTGTCTCATTGGCGAGGGCATAGATTCGCATAGTACCTGTTGGGTCTTGTCCACGTGAAGTTGCATTGTGGAGTGCTTTGAATAGAAATGCTATATGCTCAGGATTTTGTTCAACAGAAAAGGATAAAGTTAACAAGCAGCCAAGATACAAAGGAACAAGTTAAAAAAGAGACAAGGCTTTTTTAAAGTGGTTCGGCACGAAAAAATGCCTACGTCCATTGATTCTCTTTGTTAATTCACTTCATATGGGCAATACAAGTTAAGAAAAGTATCGACGGAGGTGTTGGATGTTCCATGCCCTCTGGAACACCTCTCCGTCCACTGTTGACAAAATATAGGCTCCGTTGTGGAGATCTTTATGAATTACATATGGTCCATCCCAGATTGGGTCTAGTGCTCCGGGGCGAGGGAAGATTCGCTTGAGGACAAGATCCCCTTCTTGTAAGGTACGATGCTTGACTTTGGAGTTGTATTGTGCTGCCACCTTTTGCTTGTGGGCTGCTGTTTTTAGGACTGCATCATTCCTTCTCTCCTCGACTAGATCCAAAGACATGTTGAGGAGCTCTTCGTTCTCTTCTGGGTTATAGTGGATCCTACGGTGGGAAGGCACAATGGTTTCAACTGGGAGCATAGCCTCCGATCCGTATGCCAAAGAGAAAGGAGTGTGCCCTGTTGATGTTCTGAAGGATGTGCGGTAGGCCCATAGTGCCGTAGGGAGTTCATCCACCCAAGCGCCCTTTGACTTTTCGAGCTTCTTTTTTATCAGAGTTTTCAGAATTTTGTTGACTGCTTCGACTTGTCCGTTTGCTTGGGGATATGCTACGGATGAGAAGCTTTTGTGAATTCCGTGTTCTTGGCACCAGTTGGCGAATTCCTCGCTGTCAAACTGAAGTCCATTGTCTGATATGATTTTTAGTGGGACTCCGTACCTGCACAGAACATTTTTGATTAAGAAGTTGATAACTTTCGCTGAAGACACTTTATTTAGAGGTTCTGCTTCCACCCATTTGGTGAAATAGTCGACTGCTACTATAGCATATTTGGCGCCGCCTCGACCCATTGGCAGTTCACCGATTAAGTCAATTCCCCATACTGCAAAGGGCCAAGGGCTGGTCATCTGAGTGATCTCGGTTGTTGGTAGCCGAGGGATCTTAGCAAATTTTTGGCATCTGTCACACTTCTTGACGAAATCTAAGGCGTCCTTGCTTAAGGTGGGCCAGAAATATCCGTATCGGAGTATCTTTTTTGCTAGCGTTTGCCCTCCGGTGTGATCCCCGCAGCTTCCTTGATGAATGTTGGATAAGATTTCCTTGGCTTCCCTTCCGGCGACACACCTTAACAATGGGTTAGAGAACCCGCGCCGATAGAGGATGTCTCCTTGTATTGTGTAGCGGGACGCTTTCCTCAGGATTTTCTTGACTTCGTTACGCCCGTCGGGTAGTGTGCCATTTTGCAGGTAGTCTCGGATGGGAGTCATCCAAGTTGCTTCTTCGGTTGCAGCTATCAGATTCACTTGCTCAAAACTTGGGATCGTTTGCTTTGAGACAGTTACTGCCCCGAAGATGGCGACGTCTCTCATACTTGCTTGCTTTGCCAATTCGTCGGCCTCTTGGTTCTCTTCCCGAGGGATGTGTTTGACTAAGTAGTGGTCCAATCGGCTGAGAAGTAACTTGGTCTTCTTTAGATATGCTATGAGTCGTTCTTCTCGAGCTTGGAATTCCCCTAGTATTTGATTAACAATAAGCTGAGAATCGCTGTGAAGACACAAAGAATTGGCTCCGATCTCGATAGCAATTTCTAATCCGGCTATTACTGCTTCATATTCTGCATCGTTGTTGGTGGCAGCAAACTCCAACCTTATAGCATAGTGCAGTTTATTTCCCCTGGGAGTGATTATTACCACACCTGCCCCCGAGCCTTGTTCGTTAGATGCACCGTCCACAAAGAGATTCCACTTGATATCTTCTGTTATTTCCAGTTGCTCCTTATCCTCGCTGGTAGTAAATTCTGCAATGAAATCAGCCATGGCTTGTCCCTTGATGGCGGTGCGAGGGTGATAGGTGATATCATATTGACTCAGCTCAATACACCATTTAAGTAGTCGCCCGGAAGTGTCGGGACGATGGAGTACCTGCCTCAGTGGTTGATCGGTCAGAACTTTGATGGAATGAGATTGGAAGTAGTGACGTAGTTTTCGTGAAGTAATTAGTAAACAGTATGCTAACTTTTCAAGCTTAGGATATCTGACTTCTGCCCCAGTAAACCTTTTACTGACGAAGTAAACTGGTCGTTGCGTGCGGTTGTCTTCCCTCACCAAGGCAGCGCTTAGAGCGTGAGATGACACAGCAAGGTATAGGTATAATTCTTCGCCTTCGCTTGGGGTCGAGAGTACCGGTGGTTTCTGGAGGTGTTCGATTAGGTTAAGGAAAGCGGTTAAGCATTCGTCCGTCCATTCGAACCTTCCTTTATCTTTCTTTAGAGCTTCGAAAAAGGGGACGCACTTGTCCGTTGCTTTGGAGATGAATCGGCTTAGGGCAGCCACTTTTCCATTTAGGCTTTGCATTTCCTTTCGGGTGGAAGGTATCTTGATGTCCCTTAATGCTCGGACTTGTTCAGGGTTTGCTTCTATCCCTCGGGCATGGACGATGAATCCTAAGAATTTTCCCGATGACACTCCGAAGGAGCACTTTAGTGGATTCAACTTCATTCCATACTGTCGAAGTACCTGGAACATTTCGCCTAGGTGGCTCACGTGATCTTTGGCTTTCCGTGATTTTACCAGCATGTCGTCTACATATACTTCCATTGTTCGTCCTATTAGCCCTGCAAACATCTTGTTGACGAGGCGTTGGTAGGTGGCTCCTGCATTTTTAAGTCCGAAGGGCATCACTTTGTAGCAGTATAAACCCCGATCGGTGATGAAACTAGTGTGGTCTTGGTCGGGAGCATGCATAGGAATTTGGTTATATCCTGAGTATGCATCCATAAAAGACAGGAGTTCGTGCCCGGCTGTGCTGTCTACAAGTTGATCGATTCTGGGAAGCGGGAAGCAATCCTTTGGGCAGGCGTCGTTTAGGTTGGAGAAGTCAATGCAGGTCCGCCACTTCCCATTAGCCTTCTTTACTAGTACCGGGTTGGCGATCCATTCTGGGTAAATAGCTTCTCGTATGAAGTCATTGGCGAGTAGATTCTTTACTTCTTCATCGAGGGCTGCTGATCGCTCTGCCCTCATACTTCTCTTTTTTTGTTTTACAGGCGCCTTGGTAGGATCAATTTTTAATACGTGGCACGCTATGTTGGGGGAGATTCCGGTCATGTCAGCGTGTGACCAAGCGAACACATCCAAGTTGTGGCGGAGAAAATCAATGAGTTGTTCCTTCAATTCAGTTTTCAGCTGCGACCCAATTTTCAGGAGCCTACTTGAGTCGTGCTTGTCTACAGATATAAACTCCATAGCCTCTGCAGGCTCGGCGGTGGCCTCCTCCTCTTTGTCCCTAGGGTCTAATTCATTGAAAGGGTCGCTGGTGTATCGAAGAGGAGGGGCTTTCTTTAGTTTCTATGCTTCAAGGCTTTTTGTGCAGAGGGCAATCTCTACACCTTTCCCTTTATCTCTCCTGTGGTTGTTGCGAAGTTCGGTTACATAGCAGTCTCGTGCAATATCTTGGTCTCCTTCCACTTCCCCTACTCCATTGTCTGTTGGAAATTTCATTTTCAGGCACCACGGGGCTAGGACAATCTGGAAGTCGGATAGGGCTGGTCTTCCTAGGAAGGCGTTGTAGGCCGAATGGTTTTCTATCAGCACAAACGTCTGTTTCCTTACAACGGAGCGGGGATGGCTTCCAATTTCAACGAAGAGGTCCAGCTGCCCGATGGGCATTTTCGCATCTCCAGTGAAACCGTGTAGCGGTTTATCGCAGGGAGATACATCCTTCATTGATAGCCTCATTTTGTCGAATGCGTGTTTGAACAGGATATTTACAGAGCTTCCAGTGTCTACCAGGATTCGGTAAACTTCGGCGGGACCGAGTCGGGCAGAGATAACCATGGGATCCATGTGAGGGTACTGTCTTCCTTCTAGGTCGCGTTTACTGAATGTGATGTCATCATTTTCTTTCCGCTTTGGGTGGCGCTCTTCTATAACCGTATTGACACAGTCTCTATTGTCTCTAAGCGACTTCCCATATCTTTCCATCTCTTTCCAACTTCTGTCTGCGATGTGCGGACCTCCTGAGATGGTATGGACCACTATCTTCTCTTGACTAGAGCTGCTAGCGTTGCGGTCGCCTCTGCCGGTCCCTGGTGAGGGTAGCCTTGGGTTTTCATTGGCAGGAGCTGGAGTCCTGTCTTGACTTTTTACATAGCGTTCCAGTTTCTTTCTTCTGATGTGTTCCTCAATCAGATCTCGGAGATGATGGCATTCGTTGGTATCATGTCCGTGGGATTCGTGGAAGCGGCAGAATTTTCCAGATTTCTGTGCGCTATCTGATTCCTTCTTGTATGGTGGGCGTTTGTATCTAACTTCGCCTTGGGTGGCAAGGAAGATATTTTCGACGGTCTCGTTCAAAGGGTTGTAAGAGTCGAATCTTGGTCCTGGCCGATATAGGCGTTTTTCCACTTTCTTGCCCCCAGCATTGTCTCTGGAATCATTTCTTCGAACGTCCCTCGCCACAGCAGGGGCGTTGCCATGGGTCGTCTTACTTTGCTGTCCTGACTGCCCCTCAATGGCAGCATCCTCAAGCCTCATGTATTTTCCGGCTTCATGGAAGAAATCGGGTAAAGTAGCTGGTTTTTCTTTTGTCAATCTTCTAGCAAATTTAGTGTCCGGATGCACCCCACTGCAGAGGGCCATTAGGATAAGCTTCTCATCGGCATCTTGAACTGCGGCTGCTGCGGCGTTGAATCTGGTCAGGTATTGCTGCAGCTTTTCTCCAGGTTTCTGTTTGACGCTGGATAAGGAATAAGCGTCCTTAGGTTGCTCCACATGAATGCGGAACTGACTGATGAATTTTTCTTTCAACATTTCCCATGAGCTGATGGATCCTTGGGGTAGATGACAGAACTAGGAGGTAGCAAGATCTGCTAAGAAGAGCGGGAAGCATTTGCACAGTACTCCCTCTGTTGCTCCACTCATGAGCATATGCTGCGTGTACCTCTGTAAGTGTACAACGGGATCGGAGGTTCCTTTGTAGGGTTCCATTGTTGGCATCTTCCATTCTCGGGGGGTGATAGCAATTTCGATATTGCGGGCGAAAGGGCTGGTTACCCTAGCGCCTATCCCTCGATCTCTTTGCTCCCGTTGGACACACTCTCTGAATAAGCGCGCCATCCTTTCATCAGAATTTGGAGCGGACAGAAATGAGTTTGGTTCTGTTCTGTGGGGTTGATTCCGTCCAGACAACCTGTAGGGATGGTATCGTCTATCATTCCTCATATTTTCCAGTGGCTGCCTTTGATCTTCTGGGAGCATGCTTGGGTCAGCTACAGTTGGCCCTTGCCTTGATCTTCCCCTGTTGGGTTCTGATCTAAGCACTTCCTCGGGTCCAACTTCGGGCTGAACTCTAGCTCGGCCCCGTTCACTGGTGTTTCTGTGGTTAGGCAGCATGACAGGCTCAGCTGCAGTTGACCTTCGCCCGGTACCTTCCCCGTTGGGTTCGGCACCAAACGTTTCCTCAGGCCTAACTTCGGGCTGAGCTCGGTCTCGGCTCCTACCACGGCTACTCCTGCTGTTAGCTCCTTCGAAGAAGGACGATCTTTGCTGTCTCTGAGATCCTCCAGACTGGGACTCGCCCCATGATTCAGTGTTGCGGTTGGATTCTTCAGCGTCCCTCAAGCGTGACATGAGATGGTCCACCAAGGCTTCCTGCTGGGACGTGAAGCGGTTAGTTACTTCAACAACAACTCTGTCCAAATCTGCCCTAGTAATTGCTGCAGGCTGTTCTGTGGCAGGAGTGGTTGGGTTAGCCTGTCCTTCATTTGTTGCCGTTGCTGGAGGAGGACGATTTACTTGATTCGCGGCAGCTGGATCAGGAAGGCTACTGGATGCGATGTTTTTTCCTTTGTTAACATCTTTTCTCTGTTTGGGAGGCATGTTTTCCAAGTGGCGGACGATGCTGTTAGGAAAACTCGTTAAGTAGATGAAGCTGAAGCTTCGAGTTTCTATTTTCTCGGTGAAAGCACCAAAAATGTTTGCACAAAAAATGGACAAACACCTCAAAGTTGTATGATTTAGTGGATCTTATGTTGTTCTTAGCGATTTGAGTAATTTACGCAAATATATGAAAAGCATGGGCTAAACTGTAAAAAGACACTCAAATTTATAGTGGTTCATCCAGAACGTGCCTACGTCCACTTTATATGTTATTTCACTTCTCTAGTTTTGATTACAAGTACAAAGCTTTGATACGAGTAAAAGAAAGTTGTTTGAAGAGTTCCTTCCGTGCTTGAGCTCTCAAAACTTGTCCCCATTGTTGTACCCCTGCCCCTCTATTTATAGAGTGAGGTTGGGAGCAGGGGTCTTGGATGTATATGGTTGCTGATGGGCCTGGGCTAATATAACCTGGCCTGGTGGAGTTGGTTCAGTTTGCTTTGGTTCGGTGGAAGAGGATGAGTGGACCGGTGGCAGCTTGGTCCGGTGGTAGGAGCATGGTGGTCCGGTGGAAGCTTGGTCCGGTGGTAGGAGCTTGGTGGTCCGGTGGAAGCTTGGTCCGGTGGTAGGAGCTTGGTGGTCCGGTGGAAGCTTGGTCCGGTGGTAGGAGCATGGTGGTCCGGTGGAAGCTTGGTCCGGTGGTAGGCCAGATGTAGGTTGGTTCGGTGGGAGACCGGATGATAGTCGGTTCGGTGGGAGACCGGATGAGAGTTGGTTCTTGCCTCTTGGTTCGGTGGTAGAAATGCACACAACAAGATCCAATCTAAAATATCATGTAAACAAAATATTATTTTATTTTATTTATTTAATTAAATGACAAATTTAAATTGAAATTAAATTTGAACATAAATTGGAGTATATCCAAATATACTCATGTGTATAGTGCATATGCAATATCTATACAGTGTATATAATTACGTGTATGCCTATACGTACCAGGATTTGAGCTGCAATGGACACATTCATCCTTTATATATGACTTTGTTGTCCATAGTTTTATTTTAAAATTATATATAAAATGACAAATATATGTATTTTCAATAAAAATTAACTTTAGCTAATTCATTTTATTTTGGATTAATATTTTAAATCTAACTTTGACTAAATTAAAATCATCTATGTTTTTAACAAAATATCTATTTTAGATTTTGAATTAAAATTGAATATAATGTGTATATAAATCATTTATATTATATTTGAAATATATATATATTTATTTATAAATTTATAATATTATTATTAAAATAAATATTTACTAATGATATAATGTATTTATTTATTTATTGTTTGGATGGTTCTAAAAGAAAATTTAATTTATTATTTTTGTTTTTCTTAAATACGTACGGATTTATTTTGTTATTTTAAAATATATATACTATTATATATTTAAATTACAAATTATTATTTATATTTATTAATTATTATTTACGGATTTCTTTTCAAAACTGAAAGCAATAGGTTAATAAAATAATTTTTAAACAATTTTTTTTTGTAAATGGGTAAGAATTTTATTAAGGCATTTTAGCCCATAGCGAAAGCCCAAAATTGTTCAATACATAAAGACAAGTCCGACAATACAATCTTAAAGTAAGAACTTTTCAGGAATACAGCAGCTTCTTTCTCCTCTTTCCTTCGTTCATGGCGGCTGGTGAAGATAACTCGTACTTGGGATTTCTTCCAATGGAAAGCTCGGATCCTCTACTGTAATTCGAGCTTCATCTCATGCCAGCTTGGTAATGGAATTATTTTTAATTCTCCTTTGAATTATCTGCTTGTCTCCTTTTGCAAGCTTACTAACCTCAAAATGACTTCTTTGTTTGTTTTGAAATACGCGACGATTTCTCTCTTTCCAAATACTCCAAACAGCCACAGTTATGGTGATTTTATTCAATTTGGCTTCCAAGTTTTTACTGTGTACTCTCCGAATCAGGTATGTGATCTCTTCTCCTAAGTTATTAGAATGGGCTGAGGAATTTGTCAATGATTTCCACACCAATTTGGAGAAATTACAGTCAAAAAACAGATGCTCATGTGTTTCGGTTTCCTGATTACACGGGACACAAGCAGTTTCGTTTATCACTCCCCATTTTGATAGCCTGTCTCTGGTAGGTAGTCTTCTCATTATAGCTTTGTAGGTTGCGAAGGCCATCTTCGGGCTATTTACATGGTCCAATATGATTTTGCTCCACTCTGTTTTATTATCTTTTTGTCTTACCTCGTTCCATGCAGACTTTGTGGTAAATTCATTACCAGTAGATTTCCACACCCATATGTCATTCTCTCTCCCACTGTAAGTTGGCATAGATTGATTGTTTTTTCCTTTTTATCTTGATTTACTGGTATGGAGGAGCAGTTCCAAGCATTATTATAGATCACATCTTGTACACTTTTGTCTGGACATCCGAAATCAGAAAATGTATTAAGCCCCAAGATATATATCAAGGATTTACCATGAATCCAGGGATCTCTCCACACACACACACACACACACACATATATATATATATATATATTATATAAATTATTATTTAACATATTATAAAATTATTTTGGCTAACTAAAAATAGTTTTAAAACCCAAAATTAATATTTATTTATTTTAAAAAATTTTCAAAAATACTTATATATTATAATGATGTTTTTATGTTTATTTAAACAATTTGAATATATAGATTGAATTGGACAATGTAGGTATATATAAATTTGTTATAACATATATGTAAGATCTAGTCTATACGGTCATGATGTAATATGTAATCAAAAAGAGTATTATATTATTACCTGAATAGGTGGCCTAAGATTCACATTGTGAATGATTGAATAACTCTAAGATTGGATAGGATTAGCCTTTGGATTTTGCTATGATCTAGAGATGAACATCCATTTTCTTTTGATTTGATTTTGTATTAGTACGACCTTTGGGAATATTCGGCTATAGAACCTTGATATTTGCGGTTGAATTGGAATAAGGATGAAAATAGAATGAATGACTACTAACGTGTTTAAGCAGGCATTAACAAGAGGTAAAATTGCATATATTTTCTCCTACCTTTACTCATTCTTTTTTTTACGATTTCAAATAAAATTTGAACACTTAAATCCTCCTTCCATTGCACCCTAGGCCAACCATAGTTTGTGCCTACATGGGCCTTCAAAAGTCCAAATTCCATTTAGTAATTAATCGTTTTAAATCAAATATAAATATTTATCGATATTGTATGTCGATACCTACGTATTTAACTTTTATGTTCGAACATTATTAAATACCAATGGTGCCCAAAAATAAAACAAAATTTAATAATTAATATTTTAGAAATATTAATTAATTTAATTAATTTAATTAATTTAATTAATTAATTAATTTAATTAATTTAATTAATTTACAACTATTATAAATTAATTAAATTGTGTGGTTATTTCAAAGTATTCATCATTGCGGTTGTGTGACTCATAAGTGTAAATTCAGTCGGCGATTAATGTCAACCAATTCGAATATTAATATTCACATATCACATTATCTAGTGGTGTGATAGTTTGGCTAAATTTATCACTTACACATCTTTTTGGTAAAGTCTAATCTTACTATTTTAAGCAGTACCCGGTAGTTATGATTATTTACACAATGTCTCCTCATCAAAACTATATCATTGAGACTTATGGAATTTGGATTTGGTCAAAATTCCAATATCATCCGCACTCAACTTGGTTAATCCCAATACAAAGTCTTTGGTTCAATAAGAATATATATTATTAACTCTATGGCCCTAGCCATGTACTTTGACTTTGAGTTGACATAGTTTACCGTGATACTAACCTCATATAACCGAGGAGACGATTCTCAATTGAGTTGTTTTTCACTTCTAGTACTTCAACTCGAACCCAACTATAGTCATTCTATATACGACATGGTCCGATTCAACTATAATGAAAGTAAAGTGTCCACATTGAAGTTCAACATTATTCTCAATCGAGAGAACTATGTAACTTCATCACTTCAAGATTCTCTATTTGACCTTAGTTATATTAACAATAGAAAACACTCGAGTGTGTTATTCCATGGTTATCCAATAACTATTAGTATGTAACCTCTTAGTTCCTCCAACAACTATGAGTAATACACTACCCAATGTTTGGAGAGCGTTGACTACTCTAGTCTCAAGGATGTATCGATATCCTGTCTCGAAATCTTGACTAGGAATATTTAAAATAATACATAGTTTTTAATTTGATAAATTTCTCATGATTACAACACATTGTAATTACTATCACATAAAATATCATTTAAGAAATTTCTATTTAGTATAATTAAATTAAATAATTAATTAACATATCATAACATGACAAGTATATAATAGAAAGAAAATCACCTTTTATTTCGAGCGAGGTTTTATTACAGAGTTAATAATTTATGATAAATTGCAAAATTGCCTCTACGGCATAACCCTAACTCTATCAATCCTTACTAATTACATCATAATGGCTAGAAATTTTCTTCAATTACAAATTGTTCTAGAATTTCGTAGTGTCCAAACCACTATGAATTATATATCAAATTGTTCTTCTCAACGAGATGAAGAGATAACCATGATTAATTTCTTATTGGATGCATCGTCCAAAAAGTGGCAACAAATCTCGTGCGTCGATTTTAGGTTTCAGGACATTGGTCAGAGAATACCGTTTTGTAAAGGGTGGCAAGGGATGTAAATTCATGTAGTGCGATCGAGTCGGAGATGGAAAGATATGTTGGAAATATTTGTCAAAGATGATGACTACGAATTCATGTAGGAGGAGTCAACAGTCAAGGAGGATGTTGGGCTGGTCGGCGATGGATGCGATGGGTTCAGGGTGGTCGTATGTGGTCTCGGATCTAGGGATAGCGGCTTAATGCGGTCGAAGGCGATGAGAAGCCGATGACGGTGTAGTGAATTTGGAAGAAGAATTACTATAGCATGTGTAAATTTTCATGATTTAGTCCCAAACAATTTTATGTTTACAATTTAGAACCTGTAACTTCTAATCGCTATATCTTTCGTAAACAAGCTCGAATCCGAGTAAAACTAATGGCGTCTGGTTGGTATCGAAATTTTGGATATTTTGGCATATGGTTTGCTAATTTGTAGGACTTTTTGTAAGAGTACCTTGGTGGATTCAATGGTTGTAAGTATTTATATTTAAAAATGTTAAATAGATTGTCGCTGATATATATGCATTCGTTAAGATACATTGTACCTATTTTATGATCATTTTAATATCGTAGTGTTTCCGGTATGATATACATTCAATTTTTATTCTTTGCCTATCTAGTGGTTGCATTGTTGGACGATGAATATGTTGTGGAGTTTAGTTACACATTTTGAGAAAATACTTTATTTATTTGAAAATAAGTTTAAAACATTTAACTGGGTACTAATGAGATTATTGTAAATTTTAGGGTACTATTTATAAATAATCATAATTGATAATTTGTACAAAAATTGATGTGTAAATTTTAGTAAGTTTATTATTTATGAATTTATAGGGAAATTCACAGATAATAATGAAAAACTTATTTTAAAATGAAATTTGAGCTAGTTATTAATTATATAATAAAGTGCAATTTAATAAATAACAACATGATTTTTAGTAAACTATTATAATTTTGCAGTTATACAATAACAATTAATTATAAGAGAATTTGTGGATAAATTTTCATTATTTCAGATAAATAGTAATGTTGAGATTTTGGAAATTTTAATGAGTATTATTACTATTTTTGAACAAATAATAGTACGGATGCTTTTACAAGGTTTATTAGGAAACGATATTATTGTTATTTAAAGTAATAAGAGATATTCGGAGCAATACTAAAGAGATAATTTTAGAAATATTTTTGAGTTAAAGTATTATTATTTTCGAGATAGACAATAATAGTGTTTGAGTACTTTAAAAGTGAAATATTATGTTTTCCTAATATAGTTAATTCTAATTATTATTATTTTGGATTGAAAGGAATAAAGTGATTTAAAAAGGGATTTACAACGAAAATCACTGTTTTGGGAAAAAAACAATAATAATATGCTTTGAAAGAGAGTTTCATAATAATTAGTATTATTTTTGGAAAATAGTAATCAACGTTTTTAACGTTTTTAAGGCATCTAAAGTGAATTGATTTTGTTATTTTGGGTGAATAATTATATAGTGACATTCAAATATTTGACGTAAAATAGTAGTATTATAGAGTCAGTAAATAATAATAAAATAATTTATATATCTAAATTAAATTGATGGTGTTTGAATAAATAACAATGGAATGATTCTACTACATTGAAAATGAAGTATTCTCATCTATTATTGTCCACCTGTTGTGTGAGTCAGTGTTTACCATTATAGGACATGTTACTTTGTAGGTTTTTGTGGAGGTGTACCTTTTTGTATTTACTATAAGGGTGGGCGAATACTATTTGGAGAAGGAAATCTCTATTTATAGTTATTTACTCGATGTTGGTGTGTGTGTCTATATATATATAGTTGTTAGTATTTACCATTTGATATCATGTGTTATTACTGGTTTTCACTAAAAGTTGTGATGGTTGTTTAATGTGTGGCATTTTTGTATTACCCGTGGATTGGTATATTTTCTATGTTGAGCATTAGTTTTTGTTCCATACTTTTGATTGGCATTTTAGGAAGTAGGGATTGAATGACTTTTGGTTGTGCATGTGTGTTGAAGTATTATTCCCTATTTTGTGTTTTCATACTATGGCTGATATAATAGATATGCATATGTTATTGTGTTTATGCACCAACAAAAAATGTTATCTTATGCTAAAATTTATGACTGGGGAAAAAGAGCAGCTCTAGGTATGGAAGTAGAACTACGTGGGCTAAACCTAAAAGGATGCGTAGGCAGTCTTTCTCTATGTATGTGACGACCGCCCTATACCCCCAACACCCAAATAGCATGTATAGTGCGCTGTAGCGGTGCTCGGTCGATGAAGGACGATCATCAATGGTAGTAAAGTAAATAAACACAGAACCTGTCATTTATCTCACAGTGCATCGAATAAAATATAATAGTAAACATCTCATATATAAAACGAGCGAAACAGTAAGTAATTGAATGAATTACAACATCAAAGTATATAGACCCATACAGTAAATAGCATAAGTGATAGAGTTATACATCAAATAATAACTCATAAGTAACTGTCTCTAAATAGTAAGGCACTAGCAAGCTCCATAGAATTGTGCAACGGAATAGCAAATTAGTACATGTAATAATACGAGAGTAGCCTCCTGCTCACCACCTATCTAGCTTCACGTGCTCACCAGACCTGATATCTCTAATCTACTTATTTAAGAGTACCCAGAGTAATAAGAAGCAAAGCATAAAAACTTGGATCAGACAACAGTCTGGTGTGAGCGGTAGAAATCTCAAATACTATTAAGTCAATAAACTAGGACAAATGGTATGAAAATCATACCTGACATGTCCCTACATCCATAGAGTGAGCAAAAATAAAAGATATATGCTACTCTATGATAGTCATCATGGGTGTGCTATATGTCAAAGTACTAAGGGTGTCTATATATCTGCATCGATAATATCTGCATCGTGTGACATCCCTAAGGTGGTAGAAACAGTAAGACAAACATGGCGTCCAACATCCATCCTCACATTCACTAACTCGGTGCGTTAGATATATGATACTCGTAAGACCCCATCATATAGTGTAGGACTACTCAACATCATGGTTTCTCGGTACTTGAATCCATGCTACTCATAAGGCTAAGAACTAGACTGCATATCATAATAGTCTAGGGTAAATGGATCGGGCTGTCATTTGATCCAAGGCACATCATAACCCAAGTGAGGGTCCTCACATGCCCCTTCTTTACGAGTATAATTCAAAACCTACAAATGTCAACGATCCCTTTGCACACATCATCCATAGCAGAACCCACCTCGGAACTGTCCATACAACTCCCATCCGAAGTCGCCGCTATTGGGAACTACTCTAGACAACTATCATAAGTCACAGAGTGCCATCATGCATCCCGTAACCCGCCTCCAACAGTCCCCTCAATATGACTCGTCGTCACCTACTCTGCCTCGAAGTATAGCTATCCACCACAAAATGACCATACCTCGAGCATACGAACACCAAATGATCTGAAACTCGGAACGTAGTCTTATGGGGTCTTCTCTGTTACCCCATATTGATAGCACCGAGTTTGGAGTGAAACTCATGGATATGTACTGATCCATGACTACCGAACCATCCCTACCGATCATTTGCCACCGAACCAACGCTACCGATCCCACTCTTCACACATGCGCTCCTACACCTCTCCTCATGCTTCCTTATGGATCGCGCCTTGATTGGATCAATCCCTATGGATCGGTACCAATCCATGGAGACCAATTCCACACTTTATTTTTCAACTCCAAATTACTCTACCATGCTTCAAAGCAATTTGTGGATTGAATGGGTTAACCCTTATTGATCGGTACCGATCCATAGGGTCGAACCCATACTTAGCCATAATCGCAAGATGTTAGCTCTACCCTTTTTCTTCCTTATTCCAATGCGTCGATCCATACTCCAAGCCACTCCAACGAATCATGCTATTGTGTCTCACTAACCCATGCCTTTGAATTCCTATAGATCCATGCCTCTGACCTCTACCGATCCATACTTTAAACGTTCAAATCTTGACCATATGAACTCCAAATGGCTTAAAACTAGGTATGCAACCTTATGAGGCCTTCCTTATTGCCTCATATTGATCACGTTTAATTTTGGGTAGATTTTATGGATCGTCACCGAACCATAGACCCTTTCTAACTAAATTGCTATTCAGTCGGCATTTTCAACCATTCAAACATAGAGCAATCATGCATTCATCGTATATAAGCATTAACAGCGGTCAAACATCCAAATATATCATTTTAAAGAGATCTAAATCTAAGTTGAAGGTTAGGGATCCATAAGAACATGGTTAGGTATCTATAAAACACTGTTTTGCAAATCAAGTCCAAATCATCTAAAATTCACATATATGGTGTAATATGGTCTAAAAACATTTTCATATTTAAAAAAAAAACATCATTTAGGGTGTTTAATGACCTAATTAGTAAGTGAGAAATCTAATCACTCATCTTAATCACAATCAAAGCCCAAATCCTCCAACAAACGGTAGAAGGCATAAAATCCAAGGTTCCTCCAATAGCAAATCTCCAATACCAATTGCTAATCACTCTAATCTCCTCTTAATGGTGTAATTTGGCAAATTAAAGTATGTTTTATGGTTGCATTTTGGCTAACGGGGGTTATTAGAAGATTTTAACCATTTTTGGGAGTTGTAAAATGATGGGGATGAGGTCCCATCAGCCTTCAATTACCCCAAAACAGAAATGGGTTGTGGGTCTCAAAGCTAATGATCCTAATTACCCACTTAAGCTGCTCAAAATCAAAGAAAAATTCAAGCAGCCATAACTCTAAAATGGTTAGTCTGTTTTCTTAATATGACCACTCTACGGAAAGAGAAACTATCACCCAGATCTAATAAAAGTGGTTTCAGACCCAAACTCAGCTTCTATCAAAAATTATAGTTCATACAAGATTTATAGGGTCAAAATTGTCACATAGAAATTCGTCAAAAATCATAGATATGGGAAATGTCCCTAGGAGTCATTTTCTAAAATGTTAGAACCATACAACCTCATATGAAAATAATATAAATATTCTATGATCCTGCGATGTAGAATACGGGTCGTTACATTTTCCTCTTTTTAGGAATTTCTCCCCAGAAATTCCATAATCAAGCCAATGAGGTCATCCCACATGCCTAATAATCATATACAAGCATAGGCAACCATCGCGCATCAAACATGAATACAGAGCATTAAGTGAAAAAAAGAAAACATCTAAACCTATCCTAGCATGTAGGACATTATGCCATGGTGTGTTTTATGATATCATAAGTGAAAGTAAAAGAGATAAACAAGAAATCTCACCAAATAAAGAGCTATGGATATGCTATCCTCGTGCTCTCTTCGGTCTCCTAAGTCCAATCGCCTTCACTATCACTCCACTAAACCTTTACCAACTTCACCATCTTCATCCTAAGCTGCTTCGTACCACCTCCGATGATATGAATTGGCATACGATGTCTTGAAGCCTCTGGTTCAATCTCGATATCATCTAGTTGATCCAATGCGATAGTTACACCTGAGTCATGCATAAACTTCTACAAATGAGAGATATGGATGACATTGTGCACTCCTACCATTCTTTGAGGTAAATCGACTCTGTAAGCATGGTTTCTAATCCTCTCTAGTATCAAAATAGGAACCACAAATCTCGTTGTCAACTTCCCTCTACCATCGAACCAAATGACATTCTTTAATGGAGAGATCTTGGAAAATACCATGTCACCTACAAAGAACTCTAAGTCTCAACGTCTCTTATCAGCGTAGCTTTTCTGTCTATCTTGGGTGGATTTCATCCGTTGCCAAATGATCTCAATCTTCTCCGATGGTTCTGTAATCATATTTGGCCCCAGTATCAGTTTCCCGCTCGCTTCCCACCAATACGAAGAAGCGTTGCACGGTCGCCATATAACGCTTTGAATGGTGCCATACCGACGCTAGACTGATAACTGTTATTGTATGCAAATTCAGAAAGGTGTAAGTGATCATCCCACGAGCCTACATGGTCTAATATGTAAGCACGCAAGAGATTCTCTAGGATATGATTCACTTTCTTAGTTTGGCCATCAGTTTGAGGGTGATAAGCTGTGCTATGGTGCAGGTCTGTCCCTAACGCCTCCTGTAAGCTCTTCCAAAACCCACTACTGAACAATGGGTCTCGGTCACTCACTATGCTCTTAGGCACACCGTTGAATCATACTATCCATTTCATATATAGTTCGGCCAGTTTGGCTGTCGTTCTACTTGACTTGTCGGGTATAAATGTTACGCTCTTGGTCAATCGATCGACTATGACCCAAATGCTGTCGTACCCTCCTCGAGTCCTTGGCAGTCCATCGATGAAATCCATCGATACTTGTTCCCATTTCCACTTGGGAATTTCTAGTGGTTGCAACAAAACACTAGGCTTCTTCTGCTCTGCCTTAACCAACTAGTAGTTCATGCATTTTGAGATGAATGTCCCAATGTCTTCCTTCATCCCTTACCAGTAGTATGTCTACCTCATATCATAGTACATCCTATTACTGCCGAAATGATAGTCAATCTCGAATGATGGCACTCACGGAGCACCATATCCCTCAACCCATTGACGTCAGGAACAAACAATCTCCTCTCTTTAAGAAGCCAACTATCTCGGTCGAGTCTGTACTGTCTCATTAGACTCTACTCCCTCTTCAATCTTAGAAATGATCTTAGCTAATTTGGCATCGTGCCTTGGACTGGTATCATTTTGCTCGATAAGAGTAAGTTTGATAGTCAAGCTCGCCAACATCTCTGGTTCTAGCTCGCATCTCGATCGCAAATCATAACCAGCAATATACTCTAACTGCGTCCACTCTAGGAACATACCTCCTAAGCTAGCATGTCTCCTACTCAAGGCATCAACAATTGCATTACCCTTCCCAGGTGTATATGCAATATCAAAGTCATAAGAGGCTAGGAACTCTTAACCATCGCTGCTGGTGAAGGTTAAGATTTTTTTATGAAAAGAGATACTTCAATGATTTATGGTCGGTGAACAGCTCGAACCTCTCTCCCAAAAGATAGTGCTCCAAATCTTCAACGCAAACACAATCGCGTCAACTCTAAATCATGGGTCAGATATTTCTTCTCTTGTGGCTTCAGCTGTCGACTAGCATATGCAACAACCTTGCCTCTCTGCATCAATATCGCGCCCAATCCGGTACCACAAGCATCAGTGTATGCCGTTATCTCCTCGTTCCCGCTCGAAATAGTCAATACTGGTGCATTCGCCAAATTTTCATTCAGACTCATATCTCGCATCCCAAGTAAAAGTCTGATTCTTTTTCATCAAGTGAGTGAAAGGTGTCACTATCTTAGAGAAGTCCTAGATGAATCGTCTATAATATCTAGCTAACCCCAAGAAACTTCCCACGTCCGTAACGTTTTCAACTCTAATCCAATCTTCGACTGCTGCAGCTTTTGCAGGATCAGCAGCAATGCCTTGCTCAGAAATAACGTTACCTAAGAATCGCACTTCTCTCCTCTAGAGGTAACAATTAGAAAACTTCACCTTTAGTCAGTGCTCTCTCAACCCCTCTAATACAATCCTCAAATATGCTTTATGTTCTCCTTTATCCGTGAATAGACAAGAATATCGTCGATGAACACAAGCATGAAATTATTTAGCTAAACCTGAAGACATGGTTGATGAGATTAAAAAATTATGTCGGTGCATTGGTTAGCCCGAACGGCATAACCAACCACTCATAGAAACCAGATGGTGCACAAAACGCAGTAATCGGCACACTCCTTCGCTACTCTCAATTAGTGAAAACCCGTCACAAGATTCAACTGAGAAAATACTTTAACACCATAAAGCTGATCGAATAAGTCATCTATATGTGGGAGTGGGTACTTTTTCTTCTTCGTTACTTTGTTCAGCTCACAGTAATCAACACATAATCTAAGGGAGTCTCCCGCCTTCATGGAGAATACTACTAGCGCCCCCACTCAGATATACTCCTGTGAATGAACCCTTTTGCAAAAGGTCATTTACCTATACCTTAAGCTCTCTCTGCTCTTTAAGTGCCATCCTCCTTAGAGGCATCACCATCTGTTTGGCATCTTTAACTAAATCAATATGAAACTTGATCTCTTTGTGTAGCGAAAGTCTAGTCACTTCCTCAAATACGTCCGGACACTCCCTAGCAATAGGCACTGATGACAACTCGTTAATGGGATATCCAACGAATATAGAAAGCTAACCATCACATCATCATTTCAAAGGCAACCAAACACTATCGTCCTCCCATCATCTACCCCTATCGTCATCAATCACTTCTCATAATCCACCATCACTCCGCACCTATGAATCTAGTCCATCTCCAAAATAATCCAAATCCAACGAAACCCAAAAAAACAATCACCATCAAAAGAGCATCCATGACTCGATATGACCAAACCACGACAAACCATACACAGGCAAGTGGAGCCTTCAACAGGGCTCATCACAATCAAAGGTCGGTCAACTATTTTGAGTTCCAATTCTAACTTATCTACCAAGTCACTAGATATGAAAGAATGTGAAGCCCGATATCAAATAAAACTTGTATAGGAACATCATAAATGGAAAGCAAACCTTGAATAATGATGCCTTTCCCCGTCACTTTCACCGATAGAGCATTCGACGAAGTTGGAAAGGCATTGATAGCATATGTTTTCACAACCTACTTCTACTTTGGTGGCTCTAAAGAGTTCTTCTGAATGTGCCCAAGCTTGTTGCAGTTGTAGCATTTCTTCCCCTCGGCTTTGTAGTCTCTAACACATCGACCTTTCTCTCCGCAGTTGTAGCTAGTCAGTCCTGGCTTGACTTTCTTCTTTCGATCATCTTTGTTCTGAAACTACCTCCTCTTATTGTTCCGTATCTTCTTGCTTCCCCTACCCGATTGGAGCTATGGCTCTTCTTTAGTAATTATAGCTTTTGATTTTGGGTACAGACTTTCATGCCTTAAGGCCTTATAGACTATCATCTCAAAAGTCTCGTCAATATGGCCCATGAGTCCAAGTAGTCGTCCAAGCCAATGATAAATTTCTCCTTATTCTTAACGGAGTGTGATGTACATGTAGAAATGTATATTTTTACCTTTATACTTATTATTCTTCTACTAAAATAAAGGACATATTAGGGTATTTTTACATGTTTAAACCAAAATATAAAAGTGTTTTCAAATCATCATTCAGTCATCTATATTTGGGAAAAATGGTAATTTTGTGTATGCATTTATTTTCAAAAAAATTATTTGTACATTTTAATTTTATTTTGTAGGAAATAAAATGAAAATTAGAAGAGGCTTCATGGATGTATGCATGCACATGCAGTGGAAGCTAAAAGAAAGAAGAAAAGAAAAGAATTACACTTCATGGAGGAGCCCATATACCCATTTGCTAATGGACCACATTTAAAAGTAAAAGCACATTTTAATGGAGGATTCAATAATCTTTAAAGATGACTTAGAGGCCACAAAAAGTTAAGGGTATTTTTTGCTAGTCCATGAGTTGATGGTTTTGATGACATCAACCTTAGAATAAGATTATAAAATATAAATACTAACATTATAGTTTAGATATAGTATAGAGATTCAAGATATCAAGATTGAAGACTCATGAGTATCAAGAATATCAAGAGATCAAGATTTCAAGATAAGTATTGAGTCTAGAATTATGTTAAAACTTCACAATAGCACTGAAATCTTCATTCTGTATTTTCATTTGGGATGGAACACATTTCTACCTTTGTAGTGGCTTACAAACCCACGACAAGTAGCTTACAAACTACGACAAGTGGCTTACAAACCGACGAACAACCTGGTTTTGTATAAGTTCTCGAGTCCTGATATGATGAGATATTCTGCAGGAAGAAGCTTGCAAAACTACTTCAAAATGATTTTCAAAACTGCTTTTCAAAATGTTTTAGACTTAAAAATTATCTTTTCAAATGATTTTCAAAAAGATGTTTTAGCGTTAAAAAATATTCTTTGATTTTGTTCTTAAATAAATTCTTGTTTTAAACTTCGTTTGTTTTAAACTATCTTTTAATATATTTAACTTTTAATATTAACTTAGATTTAAATATAAAATTATAGTAAAATTTTATATATATTATTCTCTATATTTATCTATGTATTTTATCTATAGTCAAGTATATTAATAAAGTTTAAAATAGTTTTAATATAAGATAAAGGTTATTTTCAAAGAAAAACAAAACATCAAAATTTCCTTTGGGATGTCGACATGCCCTAGTACCCCATGTCGACATAGTGTCAGTTAGGACCAAAAATTTGAATTTCAAAAGAAGTGTCTATTCGCCATAACCTTTCATGAATAGACATGGCTGTTTTTCTTCTATAAATAAGGGTTGGTTTCAATGAATTTTATATCAGATTTTCTGGTTTTTCACTTCTCTCCTTCTTCCACATTTTCTTATTCAAAATCCTATCATCACTCTACCGAAATCAACATTGAATCTAACTAGATCATCTCTGGTTTGATTCTCTATCACTATGTCAACAAGATCCCAGTGCTATTCAGAGTTATAGGCTTTTTTGTAATCTATCTAGCGAGAAAAGGTGTGATTGTAGCCTTGGAAATCAATCAAGCGAGAAAAGGTGTGATTGTAGCCTTGGAAATCAATTGGGTGAACTTGTTGCCCCGGAAATCAAGTATCTCTACCCAGAGGATTGTGATTCTGGAGGGTGTACCTCGTAGCCTTGAAACCGAGGGTGTAATTGTACAATTGCTTTTGAAAGGAAATCTGTACTTAGTTGTGCAGGACTGGATGTAGGGTAACTCCGAACCAGTATAAAATCCGGTGTGTTCTTTCCTTTACCGCATTTACTTTATTTCTGCATCTGTGATTATATCTGTGTCTGAATATTGCATACATTTGTGTACAAATCAACAATAACTCAAAAGATTTAGTAATTTCTTATAAACATTATTCACCCCCTCCCCTCTAGTGTTCATTCTAGCCTTAAAATCCATATTCCACATTCCTCACATTTGGTATCAGAGCAAGGTTTTCAAAAGTTTCATAATCTGATTTTTGAAAAAGTTTTTTTAAATGGCTATATTTAAGAAATTTGTTAATGCATGTTTAGAAATATTCAGATCATCATTGTCTCTTGAGTCTGCATATAATCAACATTCAAATACAAGTTGTCTACTAAGATTGTTTGATGTGCAGGAATCATGCTTGATAGGAGTTGAGGAATTAATCCACAACAAACAAATTGTGCAGATCAAAAATAACAAATGTATACTCGATAGTGGATGTTCTAGACACATGACTGGGAATCCAGATATGCTGAATGATATAATATATAAAGACGGAGGACTGGTTAACTTTGGTGACAATTCAAAAGGTTATGTGATCGGCATCGGCAAAGTCGGTAGCTCTGAAACTCCTATTATTACTAATGTTTTGCTAGCTAAGAATCTGAAACACAATCTGCTAAGTATAAGTCAACTATGAGATAAAGGATATAAAATTAAATTTGAAAAAGATAAGTGTCACATTGAAGATAATAATTCAACTATAATATTTAAGGGAATTAGGAAAAAGGAATATTTATATTCTTAATATGAAAATTTCAAATGATAACTTGTGTCTTTTGGCAAATGCAAGTGACCCTTGGATTTGGCATAAGAGATTTGGGCATTTGAATTTCAAACTCTTATCTAGATTGTCAAAACATGATCTAGTAAGTGGCCTCCCTAAAATGAATTTTAAAGTAGATAGTCTATGTGATGCATGTCAACTAGGAAAACTTAGAAAAAGCTCTTTTAAATTAAAAGATATGATTTCTACTACGAAACCTCTTGAATTACTTCATATTGATCTATTTGGTCCATCTCAAATTCTATCAATAAATAATAGTAAATATGTTTTTGTAATTGTAGATGATTATTCTAGATTTACATGGACAATATTTTTAAAACATAAAAGTGATACTTTTGAATATTTTAAGAATTTTTCAAAAAGGGTTCAAAATCAACTTTCTCAAAAAAATTATAACCTTCCGTAGTGATCACGGTGGTGAATTTGAAAATGAAAAATTTGAAGAATTCTGCAATAAAAAGAGAATAATTCACAATTTTCATTTCCAAGAACTCCACAACAAAACGGAGTAGTATAACGTAAAAATAGGACGATTCAAGAGTGTGCGAGAACTATGCTTTCTGATAGTAATTTACCAAAGTACTTTTGGGCAGAAGCAGTTGCTACCGCCTGTTATATTTTAAATAGAATTTTAATTAGACCTTTAACTGATAAGACATCTTATGAACTTATTTACTCAAAGAAACCTAAGGTATCTTATTTTAGAATTTTTGGAAGTAAATGTTTTATTTTAAATACAAAAGATAACTTAGATAAATTTGATCCTAAATCCGACAAAGGTATCTTTATCGGATACTCTAATAGAAGTAAAGCATACAGAGTATTTAATTTGAGAACTAATACCATCAAAGAAACAATGCATGTTTCATTTGATGAAAATTTCAAAAATTTTGAAGAAATAAATGATGAAGAGGATTTAATCACTCAAAACCAAGAGTCAACTAAAACTAATAATGAATTAAATCATCCTAATAAAAGGATTAAACTTTTAAAAGATCACCCTATAGAAAATATACTTGGAGATATGCAATCTGTTGTTAAAACTAGAAACCAACTAAGTCAAATGAGTAATTTAGCTTTTATATCAACTATTGAACCCAAAAATCCAGAAGAAGCATCAACTGGTGATTATTGGATTTTGGCTATGCAAGAAGAATTAAATCAATTCACTAGAAATGATGTTTGGGAACTTGTTCCGAGACCTGAAAATAAAACAATAATTGGAACTAAATGGGTTTATAAAAATAAAATGAATGAAGAAGGAGAGGTTGTTAGAAATAAAGCCCGGTTAGTCGCTCAAGGTTATTGTCAAGAAGAAGAATAGATTTTGATGAAACCTTTACCCCCGTAGCAAGATTAGACGCCATTAGGATTCTACTTGCTTTCCAAATCATAATAATTTCAAATTATTTCAAATGGATGTTAAAAGTGCATTTTTAAATGGTTTTGTAAAAGAAGTATTTGTTGAACAACCACCACTTTTTGAAAATGATAAATTTCCAAATCATGTTTACAAACTTAAGAAAGCTCTATATGGTCTAAAGCAAGCTCCTAGAGCCTGGTATGATAGACTAAGATCTTATTGTTACAATCAAATTTTGAAATAGGTAAAGTAGATAATACTCTTTTTATTAAAAGAAATAAAAATGATATTCAACTAGTACAAGTCTACGTAGATGATATCATTTTTGGATCAACTAATTTTGAAATGAATAAAGAATTTTCTGAAATAATGACAAAAGAGTTTGAGATGAGTCATATGGGTGAATTAAACTTCTTTTTAGGATTACAAATAAAACAATTAGATAATGGTATCTTTATTAGTCAAGAAAAATATGCTAAAGACTTAATTAGTAAATTTGGTTTGAATGTTGCGAGTGGAAAACCCACTCTCATGGCAACCAATGAGTACCTTAGTAAAGAAGATCTCTCGAAAGATGTAGATCAAAAATTATATATAGGAATGATTGGATCACTACTCTATATCACTGCGAGTAGATCTGATATCATGCATAGTGTCTGTCTCTGTGCAAGATATGAATCCCAACCTAAAGAAACTCACTTAAAAGCTGTAAAACGTATTATAAGATATCTTAAACACACCTTTGATTATGGCTTATTTTATCCTAAAAATGATTTTTTTGACTTAATATCTTACTGTGATGCTGATTATGGTGGTTGTAAATCAGACCGAAAAAGTAAAAGTGGAACTTGCCACTTTTTAGGGCATTCTCTGATTTCCTGGTTTAGTAAAAAGCAAAACACAGTTTCTCTATCAACAACTGAAGCAGAGTATATTTCTGCTGCTTTAGCTTGTTCTCAAGTAATATATATGCAACAAACTTTAAAAGATTTTGGTTTAAGTATCTCGAAATCACCAAATTATTGTGATAATACTAGTGCAATAAATTTATCCAAAAATACTACTCAACATGCTCGAACTAAACATATTGATATCAGACACCATTTTCTCAGAGATAATATAAGTAGAGAAGTAATTACTCTCGACTATATCAATTCTGAAAATCAAATTGCTGATATCTTAACAAAACCCTTAAATGAATCTACATTTACTAAATTAAGAAGAGAATTAGGTATTTGTTCATTAACTGAAATATAAAATATAAATAACAAAGTATAATTAAAAATTAAATCAAAATAAATCAAATAGTAAAAATATTGAGAACCATGTCGACATCCCCCCTATACCCATGTCGACATATAACGTTTTTTTTTATTTTAAAATTTTTTCCCACCAAAATTCAAATAATTGGTTATATATTCTTCTTATTTTCGAAATTTTCTTCATTCTCTCTGTTCTCTTTCTGTTCTATCTTCTGAAATCAATTTATCAATGGCCTCCTCTTCCAAATCAAACATAAAATCAACCTTTTCGTTCCCTTCTCCTACCTCTGGTCCATTCCAACGTACTAAGCTCGCCCGAGTGACAAAAATGGAGGATTCTCTGAAGGATGCAATTCAATTAATGGCTAAAATTAAAATAGTGCAACTCCGGATGGTAAAAGAACAGGAAAGGCAAGGGAAAATCCATAGAAATTTGCAAAAATTTCTAATGGACAATCATGCTAATCCAATCTTGATTGACGAGGACTCTTTAGGAGATAATGAACAAAAGGAAAGTGAAGAAGAAGAAGAAGAACCAATGGAAGAAGAGCATGCGGAAGACAACGACAAAGTCATTTGCGTTGGCGAAGTATGTTTTGATAAGGATGGAAACTTGGTTGAACAACGTGGAAATTTTTGTTTCCATTATCCAAATTGTTCAATCCATAGATCTCCAATTGGCAAAGATACTCAGTAGTTTCTTCTTTTTCGTTTTTTATCGTTATGTGTATATTTGTCACGTTGTACGAAAATGTAAATATAAACATATATATAAAAATAAATATTGTGTGTTCTTATATATGATTCCTATATATGTTATATATAAGTATTATATAGGTACTTGGTTAGGGATGTTAGTAGTTTAGGACTAAGTTTTAGGTTTACAAGTAAGTATTGATTGTGTATGATAACACTATCATCATATAGGATATTAGACTAAGAGTTATATAGATTAGAGTTAGTTTGTTTTTGTTTATGACAAAGGGGGAGAAATATAAAATAGAAGAGTTAGGCATAGATTAAGGGGGAGTTATCAGTTTTGGGGGGAGTTATTAGGATAGAAGTAATATTTTATAAACAAAGGTTGTCATCATCAAAAGGGGGAGATTGTTAGTCCATGAGTTGATGGTTTTGATGACAACAACCTTAGAATAAGATTATAAAATATAAATACTAACATTATAGTTTAGATATATATGTATATGCAGGATTTAACCATGCATGTACCAAGAATGAAGACTGTATAGTATAGAGATTCAAGATATCAAGATTGAAGACTCATGAGTATCAAGAATATCAAGATTATCAAGAGTTCAAGATTTCAAGATAAGTATTGAGTCTAGAATTATGTTAAAACTTCACAATAGCATTGAAATCTTCATTCCGTATTTTCATTTGGGGTGGAACCCATTTCTACCTTTTTAATGGCTTACAAACCCACGACAAGTAGCTTACAAACCTACGACAAGTGGCTTACAAACCCACGAACATCCTGGTTTTGTACAAGTTCTCGGGTCCTGATATGATGAGATATTCTGAAGAAAGAAGCTTGCAAAACTACTTCAAAATGATTTTCAAAACTGCTTTTCAAAATGTTTTAGCCTTAAAAATTATCTTTTCAAATGATTTTCAAAAGGATGTTTTAGCCTTAAAAAGTATTCTTTGATTTTGTTCTTAAATAAATTCTTGTTTTAAACTTCGTTTGTTTTAAACTATCTTTTAATATATTTAACTTTTAATATTTACTTAGATTTAAATATAAAATTATAGTAAAATTTTATATATATTATTCTCTATATTTATCTATGTATTTTATCTATAGTCAAGTATATTAATAAAGTTTAAAATAGTTTTAATATAAGATAAAGGTTATTTTCAAAGAAAAACAAAACATCAAAATTTCCTTTGGGATGTCGACATGCCCTAGTACCCCATGTCGACATAGTGTCAGTTAGGACCAAAAATTTGAATTTCAAAAGAAGTGTCTATTCGCCATAACCTTTCATGAATAGACATGGCTGTTGTTCTTCTATAAATAGGGGTTGGTTTCAATGAATTTTATATCAGATTTTCTGGTTTTTCACTTCTCTCCTTCTTCCACATTTTCTTATTCAAAATCCTATCATCACTCTGCCAAAATCAACATTGAATCTAACTAGATCATCTCTGGTTTGATTCTCTATCACTATCTCAACAAGATCCCAGTGCTATTCAGAGTTATAGGCTTTTTTGTAATCTATCTAGCGAGAAAAGGTGTGATTGTAGCCTTGGAAATCAATCAAGCGAGAAAAGGTGTGATTGTAGCCTTGGAAATCAATTGGGTGAACTTGTTGCCCCGGAAATCAAGTATCTCTACCCAGAGGATTGTGATTCTGGAGGGTGTACCTCGTATCCTTGAAACCGAGGGTGTAATTGTACAATTTCTTTTGAAAGGAAATCTGTACGTAGTTGTGCGGGACTGGATGTAGGGTAACTCCGAACCAGTATAAAATCCGGTGTGTTCTTTCCTTTACTGCATTTACTTTATTTCTTCATCTGTGTTTGATTCTGTGATTATATCTGTGTCTGAATATTGCATACATTTGTGTACAAATCAACAATAACTCAAAAGATTTAGTAATTTTTTATAAATACTATTCACCCCTCCCTCTAGTGTTCATTCTAGCCTTAAGATCCATATTCCGCATTCCTCACATTTTTGGTTGCACCCTAAAAAGAGATTAGGATTTTAGATTTGTATAAGTATCCTCTTATGTTTCATGAAATGAATCTCTTTTTTATGCATATGTAGTTGTAGCCACAAATTGAAATAATAGTTATCTTCTCTGTAATGGCTTCTTAGTCTTCTCTTTTATTTTCATGCTTTTTATTTCTTGACTTTTCTATTGTGTTATTTTTATTACATGCTCTTTTATTTCATGGAAGCAGATTAGATTTTCTTTCATGCAATTAGTTAGTTCTCTTACTCTTTAATTATTGTTTCTTTCTTTTTAACATTGAAATCCACATATGTTGAAATTAATTCAAGTATGAGAAGCTAAACCCCTTCAATTTAGGGGTAATGATTCTCTCATGAATCATGTAAAATCAAAATAATGTTTTCATTTATGATATCTTGTTTTGTGCTTAATGTAAATTATAATGTTAATGGAAGTTTGTTGTTTATTAGTGAATATGATAGCCTGTGTTGTTAATTACAAATAAGCTATATTTAATCAAATATAAACACAAGTTACATTTTCATCTAACTAATTATGATTTTGATAATGAAAGTGAAGGCAGAATTAAAATTTGATGTTTTATGTTACTAGATCAAAAATGGTAAATAATCATGGTTAAATTAAATTTTATTTTTAATTTCTTAGTCATTTTCATAAGATATGACAAGTGAACTTGGATGATGTATTAAAGTTTGATGGTTTAAGTTGTGTTAGTTAATATTACAAATAGACCATACTTATAATATATACATCAACTAATTCTACATGTGTTAAAAAAAGGAGATTATAAATTTACTTTGTGTTGGTTTATATGAACATGAGAATGGATCTGCTTTTAAATTGCTTTTTAATCTCATTCCTCTTATTCCATTTTTTCTCTAGTATTTATACACTTTTTAGTTAAAAAACATTTTCATAACTTTTGGGATAATTTTATTGAGTGGATTGAAATTTTGGCTTTCCTTGTGGGATCGACAGATGCTTGCATATATAATTCAATTGTACACCATGCGCTTGCAGTATTTTATTTTATTAGATTCACCAGTTTTCTAATCGATAAAAAATCCTTTCCAAACATGTTTTTGGTGCCGTTGTCGGGGAAAGCACATTAATTTTACTTTACTCTTTGAATTAATTTTTTACATTTGTTTTATTTTATTATGTTATTAAAAAACACATTGCATTTTGTTTCCTTTTTGTTGTGTGCATTTGTTACTGTTACTCTTTCATTGCATTTCTGTTTTCTCTGTGCATTACACTGTGCAGTCTCTAGTCAGTTTATAGCTACAGGCGTTTCTTCAATTCTGCTTTAGTTCTTGCTGACAATTTTAACTCTCCGTTTTTGCTATTCTCTGTTTTTACATTCCATATTGTCTGTTACTCCTGCAACACCAATACACACAAAATTGCTAATACAAAATTGCATTCACCACAAACCCACTTTCTCATCACCTCCTCCCATCACCAAAATTGCCTGCCAAAAACCCACTCCTGCCTCATCAACAAAATAGCTAGCCATAAACCTACACCACCATCACCTTGTTGCAAACAACAAACCATAATACATAAACCATAACTGCAACTTCCAACTTCCATATACATCACCGCATTCATACTCATCACAACACCAAAAGATCCCCACCCCTCAACCAAAATCCTCCAACGATGACCAGAAACCATGACCCAGTCTCCTTCATTACCATCCAAACTTCTTCAAGCTGCACTACTTCAAATTACAACCACCTACAACTACGCTCTTCAACCTGCTATACTACATAGTTGCATACCACTACCTCCTCCTGCATCACAACTACAATCGTACTTCACCCATCACCTCTACCACTCGAACAAATCAAACCCAAAACTCCTCCACGATCGACTTCAAATCTCAGCAACTACTACCTTCTAGTACAGCCTATACAGGAACCCAATTAGTCAACTAGCCTTCAAACCTTCCAACACTTCATCTCCATCTCACCCAAACTTCACCAAAATCACTCACCTCACCACAAACAGCAACCAAAATCTGCACCTCACCACTAAACACAATATCCCACCTTCTGTAATCCAATTGTATGTACATCAAACTGCATCCATAACTGCAATTCACCTCGCAACCACACTTCAGCACCTTTAACATAAAACCTACAGCCAGCATGAACAACTTCCACCAACCAGTCTTCAATCCATCAACCAACACTCAAACCAAACCTGCCCCCTCACAACCACCAAACGTGAACTCCAGCTAACCCTTGAACCGAAGCGAAATACCCAAACGCGAACCCGAATATCCGAATTAACAAGCTTTTAGTGCGCGATTTCATTTTTTTAGTTCGCCTTTTTTTCTTTTATTTCCTTCCCTTTTTTTACAAAGAGAAGGGGATTTGGGTATTTGTGAAAGTATGTGTATGTGGTGGGCCTGTAAGTGGGTGTTCTTCAAAAAAAAATTGAATATATTAGTCCTTGGCTTGTGGGTTTGTTTTTAAGTTGAGATAAATTATTTATTTTGCTTTTATTTTCTTGAATTTATTTTACAATTGTAAATTCACTTCTTAAAAAAATACTCTTTAGAAAAATACAAATTTGCTTTTGTTTTCCTTTTTTTGTTTTATCCTTTAAAAAAATTCGTTTTCTTTTGTAAAAAGAGCTATATATATATGTCATTTTCAATATTTTTCAAGTTGCAAATAGAAGAAAAGCGGACAAGGATTGCTTGCTAAAAACTGCTCCGCTTTGCTTGCGGGAGCTAAAAAAATCGCTACTTTTAAATAAATAATTTTGAACGCTCTGGTATTGTTTTCTTAACACTTGTTATTATTTTTCTTGCACTGTTGGTTGCTTGCATTTAAAAAACCAAAAAAATAAAAAATTCATTTATAGTTGCATTATTAACGCAAGTTTAATTGTAGTTTTGCATCATTTTATCTTGTTTTTATGTTCTAAGGCTAATACGCAACTTCACATAAGGTGGAGGATTTTATCGCCCTTTCCTCGACCCACAAATTACATTTTGTTGTAGAAAATTGAATTAAATAATAAAGATTAGACGTTTGACTTAAGGGTGTCACGGGCTCAGCTAGGGAAACTTTGTATTTTGATAAGTTGATTTCTTTTAACAAACTATTTCTTGGTGTCTAAGACAATGGTAGAGCGACAATCATTTATAATTATTATGGTAATTCGTAATATATTATATTGATGGTTTCTCTAAAAGTACTTAAGTCTTTAGCTGCATTGATATGATGATTCGTAGTTCACTGATAAATCATGTATGTTACATGGATAAGAATTATTTCGTTGAATTAAGTCAAAGTGTCAGATACAATTTTGGATTAGGAGCTACTAAGGATAGAAAATTTCTGCTTAAGTCTTTGCATTCATTTAGTTGCATTTGTTTCAGCATATATGAAAAAAAGCAAAAAAACAAACATTTTTTAAAAACATAATTTTTTTTAAAAGTAAAAAAACAAAAATCTAAAACATTTCCATCTTATTTTCTTTTCATTCCTGTTTTCCTTTCCTCTTTCCTCATAATCTTCTCTTTTGTGCATGAGTGTTTGGACTCTTAACACTTCAACGAACCATTTAATTCGAGCAAACAACCCTTCAACCATAACGAACAAAAATCGCCCTTGAACTCTCATGGACATTATTTTCTCCGATCGAGTTTCTTTCACTTCATGCATTACCTTACCCGCCCCAATGGGTACCACTTTGAAATCCATTCAAGTCATGTCAACACGCTTCCAAAATTTGGTAGTTTTGAAAATGACGATCCTTATACCTTTTTAATGAATTTTGAACAAGTTTGTGCAACCATAAAACTTCAACAATTACACGATGATGGAATAAAACTTAGGTTAATCTCATTCGCACTTACCGATTATGTCGAGAAATGGTTGTATAGCTTGCCTTCGAATTCAATTAAAAAGTGCGATGAATTTGTAAAAGTGTTCTTAAAGAAATTTTAACCCTTAGAAAAAACAACCAAAATTCAAAATGAAATTGTAAATTTTCATTAATTTGGGGGTGAATCCTTTGGAAAATATTCTATATGATTTAAGGAACTTTTAATAAAATTTCCACATCATAATTTTAAAAAATGGACTTTTTACCAAATTTTATACGACGGACTTGAAAATAGCTCTCGATTGGTGCTTGAATCAATGTGTCAAGGAAACTTTTTAGCACAACACCACGACGCCGCTTGGCAATTTCTCGAAAACTTAGTTGAAAAATCAATTCAATGGGAGCAATCTAACGAGAAATCAATCTATTCGAGATCAAGCGCACATTCAATAGGATCTTCATTAGCCTTAGAAGCAAAAATCGATGCGATGATAAATAAATTTGATAATGTTCTTTTATTTCTCGATGTTTGGTAGACAAGCTTAACCTAGAGCCCTCATATTCAGTTACTTCCTTAAGGGTTGCAAATCCGACAGGAGGATATGCGACACTTGGGATGAGGTGTGACCATTTAGAGTTTGACTTGCTAGGTCAAACTTTTGATTTTGTTTGCATGTATTTGATTTTGTGGGGTTCGGGATTATACTTGGGATGGATTGGCTAAGTAAATAGGATACTAGGATATCTTGCCACGATAGGAAAATATCACTTAGTCACCCTAGTTGCAGTGAGAAGATTGTTTATAACGTAGAAAGCCCTAATTGCAAAGTGAATGCTTTATTGGGTATTAAGGAGATGGAAGATGAGTTAAGTCGAGTTTTCACGGTAAGATATTCGCAGATGTGTTTGAGCCGGTAATTAGGTTGCCACCGAAATGAGCCATTGATTTCGAATTGATTTAGTGCTTGGAGCAGAACCAGTGAGTAGACCGCCAAGTAGAATGACTCCCACCGAGATGAGAGAATTGAAGGTGCATTTAGTGGATTTGGAAGGTAAGAATTTCATCCGACCGAGTAGTTCACCTTGGGGTGCAGCGGCAGTGTTTGTCAAGAAGCCAAACAGATCGTTGAGGCTATGTATCAATTATCGTAAGTTGAATGAGAAGACGATAAAGAATCGATATCCATTGCCAAGAATTGATGATTTGTTCGACCAGATGAGTGGAGCGAAGACATTTTCTCAGTTGGATTTGACGACGGGATTTCATCAGCTTAGAGTGGCGGAGGATAGTATTCCTTTGACGGTGTTTAGGACCTATTATGGATCGTACGAATGGTTAGTTATGCCGTTCGGACAAACCAATGCACCGAAATTCTTTGTAGATCTGGTGAACCGAATCTTTAGGGAGCACTTGGATAGATTCTTGCTGGTATTCATAGATGATATTTTGATATACTCTAAGGATGAGAAGGATCATGAAGTTCATCTCAAAGTAGTACTTGAGACCTTGAGGGATCATTGGCTGAAGGCGAAGTTTTCGAAGTGCCACTTCTGGAAAAAGGAAGTTAAGTTTCTTGGTCATGTAGTCTTGGAAAGAGGATTGGCTGTAGATTCGACTAAGATCGAGGTCGTGATAGTTGGAAGAGGCTAGAAACCGTGATTGAAATAAGAAGCTTTCTTGGACTAGCCGCATATTATAGAAGGTTTATAAAGGATTTTTCACGGATAGCGGCACCGATGACTAAGCTTACGCGAAAAGATGTGAAGTTTGTATGGACTAATAAGCGTGAGGAAGAATTCCAGACCTTGAAACACTTATTGACCGGTGTTGGTGGTTCCGGAGGGGAATCGGGATTTAGTTGTTTATACTGATGCGTGTGGAACTGGATTAGGAGCTATGTTGATGCAAACAGGTAAAGTGATTGCTTATGCTTCTAGACAGCTCAGACCACATAAAGTTAGGTATCCAAAGCATGATTTGGAGTTAGCTGCCGTCATATTTGCTTTGAAGGTGTGGAGGCATTATCTTTGGGAGAGCGATTTGAGCTTTATACGGATCATAAGTCACTAAAGTACTTGTTCTCTCAGAAGGAGCTGAGCATGAGACAACAAAGATGGCTTGAGTTTATTGATGCTTATGATTTTGGGATTGAATACACACTCGGAAAAGGAAACAAGGTGGCGGATGCACTCAGCCAGAAACATCAGAATATAGTATTGGCTATGATTGTTGAGTGGAAAGATTTGGAAGCATTATCAGCTTGTAGTGTGCAGTTTAGATCCGAGGTAGGTTCTAGTACCGGAAGTGTTGTATTGTCTTGTTTAGAAGTTAGACCGGTAATGATTAAGAAGATAGCTTCTAAGCAGGAGGAGGATCCAGTTTAGGCTGTGGATCAGAAAGTTAAGGGAAGGAACAGAGAGCAATGACTTAAAGGATTTCAGTCTTGACTAGAAGGGATGGTTAAGAAAGAAAGGACGGTTGCGTGTTCCGAATGTAGGGGACATGAGGAAAGAAGTTTTGGATGAATGCCATCGTTTGAAGTTCACTATCCATCCAGGAGGAACGAAGACGTATCAGGATTTGAGGAGAAGTTTCTTCTTGGAAGGTATGAAACGGGACATTGGTTTATGTGTTAAACAGTGTTTGAGTTGCCAGCAGGCAAAGGCTGAACACTAGAAACCAAGTGGATTGCTTTAACCGTTGGAAGTTCCGTTATGGAAGTGGGATTCTATCTCTATGGATTTTATTGATGGGATGCCAAGATCTAATAGAGGGAATGAAAGCATATGGGTCATAGTAGACAGACTGACTAAGAGTGCCCATTTCATTCCAATAAGGTCAACTAGGACGGCACTTAATCTGACGAAGTTATTTATGAAGAATGTTGTTAGATTGCACGGGATTCCTAGTAGTATTGTCAGTGATAGAGATTCTTTGTTTACTGGTGAGTTCTGGAAAAGACTACAAGAAGCTTTAGGAACCAAGCTCAACATGAGTACCGCTTACCATCCGCAGACTGATGGGCAAACGGAAAGAGTTAACAAAACCTTGGAAGATTTGTTAAGAGCTTGTGTATTGGATTTCGGGGGATCATGGAAAGACCATCTTTATCTAGTTGATTTTGCATATAACAACAGTTATCATACTAGTATTGGGATGGCACTGTTTGAAACTTTGTATGGAAGACCATCCAAATCTCCCGTATGTTGGTTAGAGACTGGGGATAGGTTGGTTCTTGGTCCAGATTTTGTAAAGGAAGCCATAGAAAAGATTGAGTTGATCCGAGCTAGGATGAAGGAAGCTCAATCTAGACAGAAAAGTTATGCAGACAGAAGGAGAAAAGGCTTGGAATTCTCCATTGGAGACTATGTGTTCATTAAGGTATCACCAATTAAAGGTGTTATCAGATTTGGAAAATCGGGAAAGTTAGCACCTAGATTCGTTGGATCTTTTCGTATTATTGAGAGGTTCGGGAAACTCGCATATAGAGTTGAGTTACCGAGTAGTTTGGCAGGAGTCCACGATGTATTTCATGTATCTCATCTGAAAAAGTGCATAAGGGATCCAGACACTACTATAGAGCCTACTGAGTTAAAAGATTTAGTAGTGGAACCAAATTTGACTATTGTTTGGAAGCTGTCCGGATAGTCGAGAGAAATGAAAAGCAGTTGAGGAACAAGATAGTCAAATTAGTGAAAGTCCAGTGGAGTGATGATAACAGAGACTGTACTTGGAAAACCGAGAGCAGGATTAGAGATTCTTATCCTGATTTGTTTGATGGTAAGTTTTACCTTTGATTGCTTGTTATGTACCATATTGTAATTTCGAGGACGAAATTCTTTAAGGTGGGGAGTCTGTAACACCCCTATTTTTGGTAACATTATTTAGAATATTTAATTAGTTAAATTAAATAAAATAATGTGAAGATTAATAGGTTGAGATTTGATTAAATTAAGGGTAGTCGTGCCATGTTAATGTGCAAATTAAAATGAAATAACATAAGCTAATGTGTTTGGAAATGAGAAGGGCAATATGGGAAATAGGAAAGGCTTATACCCTAAACCCTTAGGAATGAAACTCACATTCATTTCATTTTCACTCAAACAAAAAATTTACTAAGGCCGGCCACCATTTTTATTCTCAAGGAAGATAAAGCTAGGATTCAAGAGAAGAAGATAATCAATTTATTCAACATCAAATCTCACATCTTGTAATCTCAAAGCTAAGGTGAATAATTACTACATCTCATTTTCTTATGGTTTTCGGTTTCAAGATAGATCCGAAATGTTTTTGCATGCCATGTTTTGATGATTGAAGTTATATATATATATAATATATATATATATATATATGCTTGTGATGAATTATACATGTTTATGTTAGTTTTTAGGGTATGTTTGAAATGAAAACCCTATTAGATGACATCCAAATGCCTTGAAATTTTAAATATAGGACAAAAATGATATTTTGGAGATAGGTTTCAATTTTCATAATTTTCTGGATTTATGTGGATTTTATATAAAGTTTCTAGTGAAGAAAATGATTTTTTGGGTTATAAATTATTTACGGCTAAATAAATAATTATTTGAGGTTGAAATTTTTTTATGTTGGAAAACATATTAAAATAGATTTTATGGGATTTTTCCAGATTTTTCCTAGGTGTTCTGATGAATATATAAAATAATTTAAGGTATGCGACTTAAATGTTTTATATATTTAATTAAGGAGAAGGGCATTTTATAAAATAAAATTATTATTTAATTATGAAATTAGTGGCAGCATTTTTCTAAAAAGTAATTGTTAACCAATGAGAATTTGATAAACAAAGGCAGGTTAGTTGAAATGTTATCTTCTTAAGTTAAAAACAAGAAAATCATGCTTTTAGCATGTTTCAGCCATTTTAGACATAACACCTTCCGACCCAGACCTTCCGACTAAGTCGAAAGGTTATACCTTTCGATAAGGTCAAACCAATGCATATGGTATCAAGCACTATGTCGTAATGAATTGGACAGAGTCGAAGGGTTCTTAGTTGAAAGGTTGATGGCCAAAGAGGTTGGGGTATGTTGTTTTATAAACTTAAGCTTTCATCTGCTTTGCTTTCGAATTAGAGCTTTCGACTTGGTTGCTTTCGACTAGGTCAAATGTTTAACTGCTTTACTTATATTTTGTTTTGAATCCTTCCGACACAGTCAAAAGGTTACTACCACTTATTATTGTTTAGTTTTGAACCTTTCGACACAGTCGAAAGGTTATAGCCGCTTTTTCCAACCTTTCGAAGTCGTTGCTTTCGACAAATTCAAAAGGTTTACTTGTTTTAAAACCAGCCACTTCTCCATGCCTTCGAAAGGTATCAAAGCTTTAGACTTAGATGATTTACCTTGTTTTACAATTAAAGTATAACCTAAATCTTTCGAAGGAGTTGTTTTAAAGGTAGAGGCCTATTGTTTTAAATGATATGTTTTAAAGCCTTCAAAGATAAGCTTTTGACAAAGTCGAAAAGTTTTTTAAAAAAAGAAGTTTTCCACCTATTTTGAATTTAACCCAAAGAGCTTTCGAAAGGTTTATGTTTTAAAGGTGTAATGCTTTCGAAAGATACTATTTACTGAATGGTTTCAAAAGGGGTCGAAAGCCAAGCTTTCGAAGGGGTCGAAAGTTGGCTTCCGACAAGGTCGAAAGGTCCTATTTTCTGATGATTTTGAAAGGTTTGAACTGGAAGGTTTTCTAAATGTTTTCTAAGAGAATTTTTTAAGTGTTTTAAAGTAGGATGTCTGATGTTTTATTGCTTTCGAAAGGAAAGATTTCGATGGTTTCAAAAGGTTGAAGTATGGTTTCGAATGGAAAGGTTTTGGCCTCTAGGCCTAGACAATTAAAGGGTTTTACTTGGTTTCGAAAGAGATGCTTTCAAAAGATTTAGAAAGGGGTACTTTCTATGGAACCAAAAGGGGTACTTTCAAATGTTAAATGTTTTCATCAACTAAAGTTTGAGTACATTATATATATACAACATGGCCAGGTGGTTTTGAGTAAAGCATAAAGATTTCATATTTTCCTTGTATAAGTTTGATTTAAAGGTTTTAAATCATATTGAAAAGGTTTTCAAAGAAAATTATAGGAGGGGATCCCTAAGTAAAAATGACTCAGATATTAGAATAACAGATGGGACGGGTATAGGGTCGCGCCCTATACATTAGCTATTAGCCCCGGCTAATTGTTGTCCAAAATTCTAGTGTGTAGGGCTTGTCAGATAGACTAAAAAATTATGATTACACACAGAAAGGAATATATGTTTGTATACATATAGGTTATTGGTGAGCCCGCAAAACCATTAGGCAGGAAGACCTGGGAGATGATTAAGCTAGGGACAAACCATCTAGAAGCAAAGTATTTAATAGACAGTTAAGGACAGATAGTCCAGAAGAGGTGTGTCTAACAAATGTTAGATTATTTTGATATGTTGTCTGGTAGGCCCGAGTCAGCCAAAGGTTAAAAGTTAGCCAAACAAAACTTTTGTGTTTGAACAGATAGTTCATTTATTACCTGATATTTATGTATGTTTACAAAATGATGTTTTACAGTATTTAACCAGTTTTGGTTGCAGGAAAAGGTTTTGCAAAGATATGTTTTAAAAGAATGTTAGTGAGGGGAAACCCATTCCGCTAAGCGGCGTGGTCTCACTTAACATATTTAATCAGGATGTATAGTATTATTTACACCGGCTTTATGTCCGACTCAAAGTTTATGTTTTCCCCTTAAACTTTCGGGTGCTAAAAACTGATTTGAGTAGGCAGAGAGGTTAAAGTCTTTTCAAGTTTTAGTAGGATGACGAATAATGCTACCGGAGGCACGCAAGAGGCAAAAGGATAGCTAATTAGGAGTTGCAATTTATGATTTGTTATATTTCCGCTGTGTTTGTATTAAGTCTATTATGACTATATGAATCTGATCATCCAAGGGGGTATCTTCATATACTGTTCTTAGCATATTTTGTAATAATTATATTTTATCTGTGCTTGGGAACAATTTGGGATTATGTGTTGTCAATGTGAAACAATTGGTTTTGAAATGTAATGAAGTAAGAAAATTTTGAAACCTGTGTTTTGTTTCATATTCAAGTGCTTCTGATATTATTGATACCATTAACATAGCCGTATTTAGTCGCCGGAAGCTAATACTATAGATGACTGCAGCATCTGTAGTGCTTAGTTTTGGGTCTCTAGATAGGGGATGTTACACTTCTTAAGTCTTGTGTTATAAATGTAACAATCCAAACCACATTTTCAAAATATTCTTACTCGTTAGAACAAATCAATGCTTTTAACAAAGTTAGGAATGATCTATTCTCTCCAACATACAATCCCGGTTGGAGAAATCATCCTAACTTCACTTAGAACCAAAACAATTCAAACACGAATTTGGTTCGACCATCTTTTCAAGCATTTTCGAACAATGCTTCAAATCCTTCTTTCAACCAAATCAATTTCAACAAAACTACTACCTTCTCAAAACCAAGTGCAACAATCCTTCATTACTTAAGATGACAAATGCACGTCAACACTCGAAAAAAGTTTGAAAACTTTGGCTAAAGCGACCACCCAAATTCCTCAATCGAACAATAATTTGCAAAATTTGCTAACCACGTACATGTAAAATACAAGTATGTCAATTTCCAAACTCGAAATGCAAATGAGTCAGTTAGCTACTACTGTAAATGAGAGAGAAAGAGGAACATTCTCGAGTCAACCGATTCCAAACCTTAGGAATCAAAACACAAACTCGAACCAAGCTCATGCCATTCAAGTTAGCAATGTGAATTAATTGAACACCATCACCACTTTGCGATCTAGTAAACAAATTGACAACCAAGTTGTCAATCCAAATACTAAACTATATATGATAAATTCCTCTTGACACTTCGAAAATCACAAATGATACTGGTAAAAACGTCGGGTTGAATATCGAACCAAATTCCACGTCTAATTCTTTTCCAACTCAAGTAGACTCTCCTACTGAGTTAGAGTTCCATTTCCACATCGACTTCCACCCAAGAAACATTCCGAGCACATGGAAAAGATTTTAGAAATTTTCAAACAAGTCAAAGTTCTTCTCTTATATATCATCCAACAACTCCCAACTTATGCTAAGTTTTTGAAGGACTTGTGCACTCAATAACAACACACTCAAGTGCGGAAAAAGGCATTCTTAGTAGCCGATCTAAGTGAAGTCTTGTCTCAATATATTCTTGTGAAATACAAAGATCCTGATTGCCCTACATTCTCATGTATGGTAGGAGATAAGAAAATCAAAAAATGTTTGTTACACTTAGGTGCCAGCGTAAACTGGCTCCCATATTCTGTTTACCAGCAACTAGGTTTAGGTGAGCTTAAACCAAGAAGGTCACCCTTCAATTGGCTAATCTATAAAGAAACCCAGAGGTGAGGTTGAGTATGTGTTGATTAAAGTAGGAGAATTCATATTCCCCATAGATTTTATTATCTTAGAAACACAACCTATAAACAATCTTACGAGTCAAATTTTTTGATTTTAGGATGACCTTTCTTAGCCACCTTGAATGCCTTGATCAATTGTTGAAATGGTTCAATGAAAATCTCCTTTGGTATGACCATAAATCTTAACATCTTCAATTTAGGAAATCAATCAAATGAACCATTCGCCCACACTTTTGATGTTAGCACTATTTATAAAAACTTTGAAAATGAAACAATTGACTTTAATAACGAACACGAAGCATAGTACGACCAATTGTTTCAAACTATGTCAAACGAGATCAAAGACACGCTTCCCTTCGAACCTCTCACAGTTGAATCCGAAACTCAATAGATTTTTTGATTGAGCAATCTCCTAGGTTAGAGCTCAAATCTCTTCTGTGTCACCTTAAGTACGCATACTTACGTGATAACAAAACATTTCCTGTCATAATTTCTTCTGACCTTTCTCTTAAACTAGAAGCGTCTCTTCTTTCAATTCTTTTGGAAAACAAAGAAGCGATTGAGTGGCTATTACCAATAATAAGGGAATTATCCATGCAATTGTTTAACATTGCATTCACTTAATTAACGAATCCAATCCTACTTGTGATGCGCAATGAAGGCTTAACCCTAAAATGAAAGATGTAGTTCGAGAAGAAATTCTTAAGCTCCTTGATAACTGTATCCCATCTCCGATAATTCATGGTTAGCCCAATTCATGTCATGCCTAAAAAGTCCGAACTCACCGTTATTATGAATGACACTGATGAACTTATTCCTACCCATACTCAAATGAGTTGTCATGTTTGCATTGATTATCAAAAATTAAATACTGCAACGCATAAAGATCATTTCCCTCTTCCTTTCATCGAACAAATGCTTGAACGATTTACCGGTCATGAATTCTATAGTTTTCCTGATGGTTATTCCAGTTAAAACCAAATTTCAATCGCTTTCTAAGATCAAGAAAAAAGGACTTTCACTTGTCCTTTCGGCACCTTTGCTTATCGATGTATGTCATTCAGACTTTGTAATGCCTCTACGACTTTCCAACGATGTACGGTTAGCATCTTTTTTGACATGATCGAATGCTTTTTAGAAGTTTTTATGGATGATTTACGTATCTTTGGAGATTCTTGTTTTGAATGATTACATCATCTTGAGTTGGTTCTAAATCGACGCAAAGAAAAATACTTAACTTTAAATTGGGAAAATGCCACTTTATGGTCCAATAGGGCATAGTCCTTGGACATGTCACTTCAAATAAGGGCATTGAGGTAGATAAAGCAAAAGTTAATGTTATTTCAAACCTACCTATTCCTAAATCCGTTAAGGGCAGTCTATCATTCCTAGAATACGCTTGTTTTTATTGACACTTTGTAAAGGACTTTAGTAAAATCACTCGACCTTTGACTACTCTTTTAGGAAAAGGCGTTCCTTTCGATTTCAATTCTAATTGTGTCTCTTCGTTTAAACGTCTTATAAATTAACTCATTTCTGCTCCAATCATTTGCTCGTCTAATTGGGATCTTCCCTTCGAGATTATGTGCGATGCTTCTAACTTTGCAATTGGTGCTGTCCTAGGACAACACACCAACAAAATCATTCACGTTATCTACTATGCTAGTATGACTTTGAACGATGCTCAACTCAACTACACAACCACGGAAAAAGAGCTTCTGGCTGTAGTTTTTGTACTAGAAAAGTTTCGACCTTATTTGATAGGCTCACACATCACAGTCTACATTGACCATTCCGTTCTTAGGTACCTTTGTGCTAAAAGGTTGCCAAGTCTCGTTTCATTCGTTGGATCCTATTACTTCAAGAATTTGATCTTACAATCAACGACAAAAAAGGATCTGACAATGTCATAGCCGATCACTTGTTTTGTCCTCCAAATGCACCTTCTTCTTTACCCATCAACAAGAATTTTCTCGATGAACAACTCTTTTCAATTTCCATCGACCCGTAGTTTGTTGATATAGTGAATTATTTAGTCACTAAGGAAACTCCTTCGTTTTGATCCAAACAAGATAAATACAAATTTCTATCCTAAGTGAAATATTTCTATTGGGACAACCCATACTTATTTAAGTGTTGTTCCGACTAAATCATTCGACAATGCATCCCAGATAGCGAAATCAAGGGTGTTCTTTCATTTTGTCACGACCGAACTTGTGGTAGACATTTTGGTCCTAAGGAAACTGCGGAAAAGGTGCTCTAATGTAGCTTTCTTTGGCCTACACTTTTCAATGACGCGTTAGAGTTTTGTAAAGCATGTGATCGCTGCCAAAGCTTAGGAAAAATCATGAAAAGAAACATGATGTTATTGACCCTAATCCTAACGATTGAAATCTATGACATATGAGGAATTAACTTTATGGGACCATCCCCTAACTCTTTCGAAAAACATTATATTCTCCTTGTTGTCGATTACGTTTCTAGATGGGTTAAAGCCATTTTGTGTGAAACACCTTTTTGTAATCAATCTTTCCGATCTTTAGTGAAGAAATACTCAATAACCCATAAGTTATCCACTTCTTATCATCCTCAAACTTGTGGCTAAGCTGAAGTTTCAAATCGATAAATCAAAATAAATCTTGGAGAAAACTATTAGTAAGAATTGGAAAGATTGGTTTAATAAATTGGCAAATGAGCTTTAGGCTTATAGAACTGCTTTTAAAACTAATCTAAGGATGTTCCCTTATCGATTAGTATATGGTAAAGAGTGTCACTTTGTGACGCCCCACCTCTATGCTCACAATAACAAAAGTTATTATAAGGAATAACGTCTGCTATTGTGAAGAATAAGGCTTACTAGAAGCGATCATCCGTAAGTTATGCCTTATACGAGTATTGATTACATCGATAAGAGTTGTGTAAAGTACTTCCAAAGATATATATATTCAATCCAAATCTAAAACGAAACTACGTTGGCTAAAGAAAAATTCAGAACAACTCATAATAACAACAACACTGATAGTATAATCACATCAGAACAGAAATATCAGATATATAGCGGAAGATAAGTCTGGATACATGCTACAACAATCGATAGTTCACATTAACCAAATGTACAAATACACAGACATCAACATACATGAGTGAGAGTCAATAAGCCTAAAGTACTCCACGAAGTCTAGCCAAAAGATGATGTGAAATCCCAAAAGCTTACGTTGCAACTGAATCAGAGATAGAGATTACCCTGAAATAACTCGGTCTGACCCGAGTATTATTTAGAAGAAAATAATAAACAGATCAGTCTAATTTAAACGCAGAAATAAGTGTATGATATACAACACTTAAACAAATAATTATAGTCTCGAATGAGACTATTCAGCATAAATAATCAACATAGTTTAAATGAAGAAATATCAATTTAAACTCCATCAAAATCAATTTTCAAATTCACAATCGAATTCAAAACAGCAATACGCAAATTTATAATCTCAGATGAGACTATACTTAAAATCAACTTCCAAATTCATAATTGAATTCAAAGTAGCAATTCACGAAATCTAGAAATCAAAATAGATAACTAGAAAATCAGCATAAAAGTGGATCGATCCCAGCAGATGGCGAGTTTTAGCTACGCCGCACGTGCAAGTCAAATCGCCGAAGCCTACCAAGTACTATAAATTTTAGCGCCCATCAGATGACCCGAAGGTCCGTAGAGTGACCCGAAGGTCTAGTACTGGTAATTGACCCGAAGGTCCATCAGATGACCCAAAGGTCCAGCAGAGTGGCTCGAATGCCCACAAAATCATCAAAATAATCAAACAGCAGATATTTCAATTAACGAGTCTGGAATTAACTGAAATAGTAAAAGTATGGTTCCATACTCCGCACTTTTGCTAAATCGTTTAAATCTCTTCATCGTTTCCTTGAAAGTGCAAAATTGTGTATTTTATATAAATAACATTTTTCGTTCTCAAACGGACAAGTCCGGAACTAAGCGAATCAGTAAAAGTAAGGGTTCATAGTCCTCAATTTTGCTGAAGCGTTTAAATCGCTTCCTCATTCTTTTGAAAGCGCAAACTATAGAATTTTTTGGAAATAATTTTATTTTAAAACGATTTTTAAAACACGTGATTAAAACAGCAACATCTATAGGAATTTTGATGAGGAAATTGCGCTTCACAAAACACCGTAAAAACGGATACTGAATCAGCGTTGCGGGATAACCGCTTGAAAATTCACTTTAAAATTGACGGATACTGAAGTGAAAACAACAGTAATTTATTCGCCAAAAATGTCATCAAAACAACATGCTTCAAAAATACCATACCGGCGTACATATTTCGTTATAAAAATAACGGCAACAAATTACGTTTTAAAACAAAACATCAGTTCAACGTAAATTAACCAGTATGTGGCACTACTATAAATTCAAAAAAATGTTGCACTGTCCACTTGCACATGAACTTTGTTCATTTTGGTACGTAACTCATAAACACAATTCCCTCATTATACAAAATAATGAACACGTCATTTTGTTCCAGTTTGTATGCATACAACTAAATATTACCACTTACACTATTATAAATGACTACCATTTATCTTTTCCTAAATTCATAGCAGCCTAGCATATAATTATTGTTCGAATGGATTGTTAACTTGTTAAATTATATATTTTTTTAAGTAAAAGTAGAATTGCACAATCTCTTCCATTTGAAAGTTCAAACAAAATAAGATGGCTTTAACAGAATTTTGGCTACCAAACTGAAGCATAGGGCCTAAGCAAATCACAGTTAACAGATTAGAGCAACTCACTGAAACATATCAAAGACCAAAACCCATCAACTGGAAAAATATAATTTGCTTCAAACAATAAAGGATACAACTCGTATGCATGCAGTACACGTATATACCGGATCAGATCAGAGTAAAGCAAACAAAAGAAGTACTAAAGAAGCTTATACGGCTACCGGTCAGGGGACAACACGTGTATCATATAAACCAGAGGGATAGTCGTGACTAGAAAGAAGCCAAAGTCAAGAAACGAAGTGCATATATGAACATATGACAGTGAACGAGCCAGAGATGTGTACCAAAATAAAAGATTCAAGAGGCACTTGGATACCCAAATGAACCATCGTGACAATCGGTGGTGCAATACTACTGTGTGCACACGCAATGCAGTACGAAATAACAATGATCTGGGCACAACTTTTATACTGCACTTCCTAGCATGCAACTGTTGGAGTTGATAAAACAAATGGTTCAAGTTATCTCTGCACTGCAAACGTTGCACTGACTGACACACGCACAAAGTTTCGAGATTTTTTTTCCACACAAAATGAGACAAGCTTGAAATGATGAATAAACCAGAAGTTGTGAGTTTAGCACTCACCAGGAATTTGCTTCAAAGTTTACTAGCAACCGGAACCACTAGAAGTAAGATTTTTGATCTACCATTAAAGTATTTTTGCTGAGTTACCAGAAAAGAATGAGCTAAAAGATGTTGCTGAGATTTTGCTTTTGCCCAATTTTGTGAACAAGTTGAAAAATGATATGCTGGCCATACTATTTTGTACGAGTGCATTTATTGCAGACGTAAGAAAAGGAAGAAGGACACACTGCATTTACTGATGATAGCAATGTTCGAATATTTGTTTTATAGGTAGAGTGACAATATGCAATTTGTTTTCACCCTTGGTTTTAAAAAAATTTGTTGTTACAACAGAGCACAAGAATGCTCCAACCTGGCTTCCATAAAATTGTTTCACATAATTTTGCTTTATCAAGACTTTGTTGCAGCCGAGCAAAATTGTTCCTACTTGCCTTAATTTTCACGTGAAGACAAAAGGTGCTTTACCTATCAACGTGCAACTATTAGCAAGAATATACTAACGTAGCAACAGAAAAAAAATTTCATCGAATTTTAATATAAAAGTTTTCTATTTAATTTATTTACTACGACGGTAATTCAAAATCACGGTCGTTACAGACTCCCCCCCTTATAAAAATTGCATCCCCGTAATTTTACTAGAAGCAGTCAATACACAAATAATTCATCTCGACAAAGATTAAATAGAAAAGATAGATAAGAATGCTCACCCCTACCCGAAGAGGAGAGAAAACCGGGATAAGAACGCTCGATGAATTCTCTGGTTTCCCAAGTGCAATCTTTGGGGTTTGCGGACCATTGAATCTTCACGAGCGGAACTTCTTTGCTCCGAAGGCGTTTCACCTCCATAGCTAGCACACGAATAGGATTTTTCACAATAGACAAGTCGGGTGAGATCTCAAGATCTTGCAACATATGAGGATCAATAACAGAATCTGAATCTCGAAGGCATCGACGAAGCTGTGATATATGAAATACGTCGTGAATTCTCGAAAACTGAACAGGTAGCGATACACGATACGCAACTGGGCCAATACGTTCCGTAATAGGAAATGGTCCAATATAATGAGGAGCCAGTTTCCCGGAGCTACTAAAACGCACCACACCCTTCGTCGGGAAAACACGAATAAATACAAGATCGTCAACAGAAAATTCCAAAGGCTTCCTACGATGATCGGCATAAGATTTCTTCCTATTCTGAGCCTCTTTCATTCTCTGTCTGATAATATCAATCTTCTCCGAAGATTCACGAATATAATCGGGGCTGAGAACTAACTTTTCCCCCGATTCCAACCAACAAGATGGTGATCGACACGGCCTTCCGTAAAGAGCCTCGAAAGGAGCCATACTGATACTGGACTGAAAACTGTTGTTATAAGAGAATTCAACAAGAGATATGTGGTCTTCCCAACTACCACCAAAATCTAGAATGCAAGCTCGAAGGAGATCTTCCAAAACTTGATTCACCCTTTCAGTCCGACCGTCAGACTGTGGATGATAAGCTGTACTGAGATTGAGCTTAGTGCCCAAAGCTTTCTGAAGGCTCTGCCAGAAACCACTAGTAAAAAGCGGATCTCTGTCATTAACAATAGAACTAGGCACACCATGAAGTCGAACAACTTCTTTAATAAACAGCTTAGCCAACAATGGAGCAGTCCGATTGGACTTAATAGGAATAAAATGGGCTGATTTAGTCAATCTGTCAACAATCACCCAAATACTAGTATGGCCCGACCTCGAACGAGGTAGACCATCAATGAAGTCCATGGAAATCTGATCCCATTTCCATAATGGAATCTCAAGAGGCTGCAAAAGACCACTATGACGCTGGTGTTCTGCTTTAACAAGTTGACAAGTCATGCAACGACTTACATAACTTGCAATATCACGCTTCATACCTTCCCAATAGTATAAGCATTTCATATCAGCATACATCTTACTACTACCCGGATGGATAGTATACTTAGAATGATGACAGTCCTCGAGAATGTCATTTCTAAGATTAGAAACATTAGGCACGATCAATCTACCCTTCTTCTGAATACAACCATGAACATCAATATCGAAATCCTTTAGATCATCACTTCGGGATTCCGATTTACAACTCCGAATAAGATAAGCAATATGTGGATCTTGTTTCTGGGCATCGGCAACACGATCCAACAAACTAGGATGAGCTTCCATGCTAAATAAAAGCATGGGAGAATCAGAAACTGAAGGACGGTCTCTAATATCACAAAGAGATAAAGCTTCCAAAATATTCCACTCTGCTAGCATCATGGAAACAACAACTTGCTGCTTGCGGCTAAGCGCATCAGCAACTCGATTACCCTTACAAGGGGTATACTGAATATCGAAATCATATGAAGCAAGAAATTCGAGCCAACATTGTTGCCTCATATTTAGCTCTTTCTGAGTAAATAAATACTTCAGAGATTTGTGATCAGCAAAGAGAATAAAACGCTCGCCCAACAAATAATGTCGCCAAATCTTTAAAGCAAAGACTATAGCGGCTAACTCCAAATCATGGGTAGCATAACGAATCTCGTTAGGCTTTAGTTGTCTAGAAGCATAGGCAACTACTCTATCCTTTTGCATGAGAACAGCACCGAGTCCATAACCACTGGCATCGGTATAAACAACGAGATCATGATTCCCTTTGGGAACCACTAGGATAGGAGCATGAGTAAGGAGATCTTTTATCTTCAAGAAAGAATTCTTACACTTATCCGACCAAATAAAAGGAACAACTTTTCTCGTGAGAGTGGTAAGCGGTAAAGCAATACGAGAAAAGTCCTTAATAAACCGGCGATAATAACCCGCCAATCCAAGGAAACTACGGATCTCAGTAACGGTTTCGGGCCTCTTCCAATTCTGAATAGATTCGATCTTGGAAGGATCGACAGAGATACCATCGGAAGAAATAATGTGACCGAGAAACTTCACCTTATTCTCCCAGAAGTGACACTTAGAAAATTTGGCATAAAGCTGATGCTGATGAAGAGTTCTCAAAACAATCTCCAAATGCTGAATATGATCGGCTTCAGATTTGGAATAAATAAGAATATCATCAATGAAAACCAAGACGAACTTATCGAGATATTCCCGGAATATCCGATTCATAAGATCTACAAAATATGCTGGAGCGTTCGTCAAACCGAATGGCATAACCAGCCATTCGTAAGAACCATAACGAGTACGGCATGCGGTAAGAGGAATGCTATCTTCCGCAACTCATAACTGATGAAAACCGGTAGCAAGATCGAGTTGGGAGAACAGTTTGGCGCCACTTAATTGATCGAACATGTCATCGATCCTAGGTAATTGTTTCCTGGATATTTGGCCAGGCAACTAGTACTCGGCATCTAGGAGAACTCGGCGTAGTACTCGGCAACCAGTACTCGGCATCAGAGAGTGTCCGGCATTCAGGAGTGTTCGGCGAAGCACTTGACATCCAGGAGTACTCGGCGTAGTACTCGGCAACTAGTACTCGGCATCTAGGAGAACTCGGTGTAGTACTCGGCAACCAGTACTCGGCATCAGAGAGTGTCCGGCATTCAGGAGTGTTCGGCGAAGCACTTGACATCCAGGAGTACTCGGCGTGGTACTCGGCATCCAGTGGAACTCGGCGTCAGAGAGTACTCGGCATCCAGCAATGTTCGGTGTCAACTGGCACTCGGCGTCAACCAATGCTCGGCATCAAGACTGCTCGGCATACAAGAGTGCTCGGCATCAAGACTGCTCGGCATCAAGGCTGCTCGGCATATGAGAGCACTCAACATCAAGGAGAACTCGGCAGCATCTGTGGTTCGGCATACATGAGTACTTGGCGTAGTACCCGGTAGCATCAGAAGTACTCGGCACAAAAGTACTCGGCGTCTAGAGGAGCGTTCGGCTTCGACTGACTAACATCCTGCACTTCCCAAACATTAAACCACACCGTTCGGCACAGAAAGGACTGCTCGGCATCAGAGCGTTCGGCAAACCTTGCTCGGCATACAGCGACCACTGTACTCGGGCTGGAGCGTTCGGCCATCAGCCCACTTGGGAAGTCCAGCCCATCTTTGTCTATAAATAGAGGGGCAGGGTCACAGTGAGAAGGATCCTTTTTTGGGAGAGAGAATACTGGGGAGACTCTGCCATTTTCAAGACTCATCTTCTCTACTTAAACAACTTCATTCAAGCATTTTGATTCACGAATTGTATTTGTAATCAACTATAAAGAAGATCAATAAAGTTTAACCTCAAAGTGGATGTAGGCAATTACGCTGAACCACTATAAATTTGGTGTTCTTACTTTCCGCATTTAAATTAGCATTGTCTTCTCTGTTTAGTTTACTTTCATCACTTATATCTCTACACAATCTTTCTGAACGAGGTTAGTGACCAATTTTGGTGCTAACACTTTGGTGCTTTCACTGAGAATTGAATTCTCAGACCTCAAGGATCTGCTTTGAAGCTACTGGATTGAACAAATCCCCCAAAGAAGATCCGACTCACTGATAGGACATCCGTTGATTCTACTCAGAGTTCATACCAATAACTCTACAATGGCAAGACCACGTACCAAGTCAGCTTCTCACAATGCGGATGCCCACGAGACTGCTAGCATGCAACAAGCAGGGCCTAGCAATCAACCAGCAATTCCAAATACAGGAGTTGCCACTCAGGACCAAACTCCAGTTGTCACCAGAATAGAGTTCAACGACTTGATGAGAGAGCTCAGGGAAAGTAGGAGACAACTAGGAGAGCAGATGCAAGCCAATGCCAACCTGATGGCACAACTTACTCAACAGCAGCAACAGAATGCTGGGGGCAATCCCGCTGCTTACTCCTCATCTGACAGCTCTACTTCCTCTGATGAACCTTCCAGGCGCAGACGCCGTAAGACTGATGCTGCGCGAGCAGATGCTGCTGTTCGAACAGCTGGAGACCGCGACCAAGCAAGAGCTGGAAGCTTCAGGACCGGGATACAGATGGAAGATAGAGGCCCAGATCATCAAAATGCTAACGATGTCGAACCTCAAGATGCACGATTGGCAGATCGCCAAGAGAGGAGGCATCAGCATGGACATGCACGTAGAACAGACTCCAACCTTCCGCCTTCCATACAGACACCCGATCTGACAGCCATGATCAGGCAACTGATGAAAGAGAATCAGGGCTTATCAAATGATGATTGGGGAGTGTCAAGAAGTCATACTCCGTTCACGGATGTTTTGTTGCAAGCGGCGTACCCCAGGAAGTTTAGTATGCCTACTATTCCAGCATATGAAGGAAAGACTGACCCTAGACAACATGTCATGAGGTATGAATGGATGATGGATTCAGCCAGAGCGAATGATGCCACCAAGTGTAGGTGCTTTCCGATTACTCTATCTGGGATCGCTACTATGTGGTTCACCCGACTTCCTCCGCGATCCGTATCAAATTTCGAGGAGTTGGCAAAGAAGTTTATTGAGCAGTTCAGGATACACACTACGCGCCCAAAGGACGTGATGTCTCTGTCAAGTGTAATCCAAAATCCTGGGGAATCGTTGAAGGAATATTTGCAAAGATTCCACGTGGCAGCAACTGAAGTCAGTAATCCCAATGACCATGCAATTCTGATGGCTGTAATGAGAGGTGTGGATCCAGACTCTGAGTTTGGAGACTGGCTGGCAGGAAAACCTCCTGCTACGCTAGAGCGTTTCTACTCTAAGGCACACCAGTTCATAAGAAGAGAGGAAGCTAGGTGGGTACGACGAGATAAGGCGCCAGGGCCTGTCCAAGAGTCAATAAAGAGCAACATCGCTGTGAAGCAATCGGGAGACAGCTCGGGAAAGGTCCAAGTCAACGTCCAGAACAAACCTAGGCAACCCAAGGAGTCCGGAGGAAGGAGTCAAGGGAAAAGAAAAGAAGCAGGAAAGTGGAAGTCGAGAATTCCAAGCTACAGCGAGTACACTCCGCTAAACGCCCCACTTGAAAACATTTACCTATCCACCTGCAATACTTTTCAGTACAGAAAACCACGTCCAAAAGAATCAACTGAAGAACAGAAGCGGACCGGGAAATATTGTCGCTTCCATGAGACTTATGGACACAATACGGAAGAATGTAGACACTTGCACGACGCTATCGAGAAGTTGATCAGGCAGAAGAAATTGCAAGAATTTGTGAAGGATCCACAAGAAGGAGGACAGGGAACGTCCAACCCAGGTCGTGCACCAGCTCCACGTCATCCCGAGGATCCTGCCCGGACCGTTGGTAGACTGGTCATAAATACAATTATCGGCGGGCCTCACCCCGCGGATAAGAATTGGCAGGAGATGGAGCGATATGAAAGTTCCTTGAAGCATGCAGATTTTGAGTGTTGTTCGAACATGGAGGACGGAGCCCCTGCTAAGCAGCAGCGCGTAATGACAGACGATATTGTGTTCAGAAGCAGAGACGCTGATCAGGTAGAGGCTCCGACCATCGACCCCATGGTCATATCTGCAACGATCGGACCAGCATACGTAAAAAGAATTCTGATTGATTCTGGAAGTTCAGTCAACATCATCTTCAAGAAGGCCTACGATCAAATGAAGCTAGAAACAAAAGACTTGAAACCATCCAAAGCTCGTATCCACGGCTTTAACGGCGCTGCAACTGATGCAGTGGGATATGTCGAGTTACCAGTTGAACTGGGACAAGGCGAACGTCGGAGAGTGCGAATTCTACCCTTTGTAGTTTTGGATGTGGACTCTCCGTATAACGTTTTCTTGGGCCGGCCGGCCCTGGCGGAGTTTAGGGCAGCGTTAGCCCCGTGGTGTTTAACTTTGAAGTTCCCGACTGACAAAGGAGTAGGCATTGTTCACGGCGACCAAGCAGCTGGTCGTTCCTGTTATGTGGCCGAGCTCCGAGAGGCCCACCGGAGGGAGAAGGGAAAGGTTGCGGACAATCCCGTCCGCATCCTCAATGCGGATAATTGACAAGTAGTGCCCGAGCCCTGGCTCGGGCATAATTCTCGGATCTACGGAGATATAGATCCGAGAGACGACGATGGGAAACCCAGGGAGGAGAAGGCGGCACCGGTTGAATTAACAATTGACATTTCAGTCAGCCGTGACGACCCTTCGCGAATACTGAAGATCGGATCACAGCTCGGCCCCGCAATGACTGAAGACCTTAGCGACTTCCTCCGGGCGAACCTTGATGTTTTCGCCTGGACGCATTCTGATATGTGTGGGATTTCTCCCGCCATCACGAGTCATATGTTGAACATAGACCCGAAATACGTCCCAGTCAAGCAAAAAAGGAGAGGAATGGATCCGGAGAGATCCGCCGCTCTTGGAGAGGAGGTGGATAAACTCAAAGCAAATGGGTTCGTCCGCGACGCCCTCTACCCGGAATGGGTCTCCAACCCCGTGCTAGTAAAGAAGGCGAATGGGAAATGGAGGACTTGCGTAGATTATTCCGACTTGAACAAAGCATGCCCTAAGGACAGTTTCCCGTTGCCTAGGATCGATCAGTTGGTCGATTCCACTGCAGGACACGAGTTACTGTCATTCATGGATGCATACTCAGGATACAACCAAATCCCAATGCATATTCCGGACCAAGAACACACCAGCTTCGTTACAAATGTCGGGCTGTATTGCTATGTAGTGATGCCCTTTGGATTAAAGAATGCTGGAGCAACTTACCAACGTCTGGTGAATCGAATGTTCAAGGACCAGCTGGGTAAAACCATGGAAGTCTATGTGGATGACATGCTCGTGAAGTCACGACGGTCAAACGACCACATTCAAGACTTGGCTGAAATGTTCGACATACTCAGGTTTTATGGCATGAAGATCAACCCGTTGAAGTGTTCTTTCGGCGTTGCATCAGGGAAGTTTTTGGGATTCATCGTCAACGCTAGGGGAATCGAAGCCAATCCAGAAAAGATCCAAGCTATTCGAGATGTACAAGCACCCAGGACTATAAAGCAGGTACAGAGCTTGAACGGAAAAGTAGCTGCGCTGAGTCGATTTATATCCAAGGCAACTGACAAGTGCATCCCGTTCTTTGACATAATAAAGAAAGGAAAGAGGAATTTTGAATGGACGTCTAGCTGTGAGGAAGCATTCCAGAATCTGGTGAGGCATCTAGAGAGCCCACCAATGCTATCAAAACCAGTTGACCATGAGATGTCGTACGTATACTTGGCTGTATCCCCACATGCGATAAGTGCGGCTTTGGTACGAGAGGAGGATCGAGTCCAAAAGCCGGTGTATTATGTTAGCAAACGTTTAACAGGGGCCGAGAGGAATTACCCTAAAATAGAGAAATTGGCTTATTGCTTGGTGATTGCATCACGAAAGCTTCGCCCGTACTTTCAAGCACATTCAATCGGTGTTTATTCCGATCAACCCCTGAGGCAGGTACTCCAACGGCCGGAAACTTCTGGAAGATTGCTAAGATGGAACATCGAGTTGAGCCAATTCGATATCGCGTACTTACCACGGAGAGCCATCCGAGGGCAAGCATTAGCAGACTTCATCGCTGAGTTTACCATACCCATCAAACCGGACGATCACGACATCATTCCCCCCGTTCGATGGAAATTATACACTGACGGTGCATCAAACGACCGTTGCTCCGGCGCGGGCGTAGTTCTTGTAACTCCGGAAAACCGATCGATCTGTTATGCCCTGAAGCTCGATTTCCCGGCTACAAATAACGAAGCTGAATATGAAGCACTGATCGCTGGCTTGAAGCTCATCAGGGAACTCGGGATCGAATCGGTCGAAATCTTTTGTGACTCGCAGTTGGTGGTTTACCAAGTACGGGGAGACTACCAAGCAAAGGGACGAAAGCTTGCTCCGTACCTCATTCAGGTCCAAGAACTACTATCAAATCTTGAGCATTATGACATCTCACATATCCCGCGCGAACAAAACAAAGAAGCCGACTTATTGGCTAAGTTCGCGAGTACCGACGTTGCGCAACAAATGGGATTGTATCCCGTCGAAGTCTTGCATGCCCCGAGCATAGACGAAATGAAAGTCGATCGCGTGTTGGGAACAGAAATCGAGAAGGAATCGTGGATAACCCCATTCAAACTGTACCTGACGACCGGGGCTTTACCAGGAAAAAGAAGCGAAAGACGGCAGGTCCTTCGAAAGGCCGCGCGATACATAATGCAGGATGGATCAATGTATCGAAAAGGATTCTCAGTCCCGTTATTACGATGCATCGCTCATGATGAAACAAAGCGAGTCTTGAGAGAGGTTCACGAAGGGGAATGTGGCGACCATACTGGGGGGCAAACGCTAGCAAAGAAGATCCTCCGCTATGGATATTACTGGCCCACCGTAAACCGAGATGCCGCGGACTACGCAAGAAAATGCGACAAGTGTCAAAGATATGCGAAAATCCCGAGGGCTCCATCAACGGAACTTACACAAATGATCAGTCCCTGGCCATTTGCGATTTGGGGAATCGACATAATCGGCTCTTTGCCTCTATCCAAAGGTGGTGCGAAATACGCAATAGTTGCAGTCGACTATTTCACGAAATGGGCTGAGGCAGAACCTTTGGCCACTATCACCTCTAAGAAGGTCATTAACTTCGTTGTACGAAACATTATATGCCGCTTTGGCCTTCCACGCACCATCATTACAGACAACGGAACGCAATTTGAAAGTAGAGAGTTCAAAGAATTCTGTTTAAAGTACGACATCGAGAAAAAGTTCGCCGTCGTTGCACACCCAAAAGCTAACGGACAAGTCGAGGCCGTTAACAAAATAATCAAATCCATATTGAAGAAGCGTATGGAGAAGGTTGGAGGCAAGTGGGTAGATGAACTCCCGATAGCATTATGGGCGTATAGAACTACCCACAAGTCCACGACCGGCCACACTCCGTTCGCCTTGGCATACGGCTCTGAAGCCGTTATACCCATAGAACTTGAAGTTCCATCGCACCGAGTGACATACTATGATCCCAAGACGAACCAAAACCTCTTGCTGGAATCACTGGACTACATCGACGAAAAGCGGGAAGAAGCTGAATTAAGGGCGGCGGCGCACAGACATCGAGTCAAGTGTTACTACGACGGCAGAGTCCGCCCAAGAATCTTTGATGTGGGTGATCTCGTTCTGAAACGAGTCTTCCCGGTACCATCACGCATGAATCCCAGCTGGGAAGGTCCATACGCCATTGAACGGAAGCTTGGAGAAGGAACATTTAAGCTAGCGACCGTTGATGGCGCGACACTCCCCCGAGCATGGAACAGTGAACATTTGCGGCACTATTACATTTAGCATGTTTTCCTTTCTTGTTGTAGGCACTGTTGTTTCCTGCATGTTTCCATTCAATAATGACTTAGTTTCCTTTTAAGGTTGTAATCAAGCAATTTAGTTGATTTTCATTAATAAAGGCTTGAAGCCATATTTTCTATGAAGTTTCTATATCTCTTAATTGGATGATAAATTACATTATCCTGCACGACATACAGACTCGTACGAACGATTCCAAATCTCCGAATCCCCAGAGCGCGGATCGGAGTACTCTAAGTCCCCAGAGCGTGGACTAGAGTATAAACGATTCCAAATCCCCGAATCCCCAAAGCGCGGATCGGAGTACTCTAAGTCCCCAGAGCGCGGACTAGAGTATAAACGATTCCAAATCTCCGAATGCCCAGAGCGCGGATCGGAGTACTCTAAGTCCCCAGAGCGCGGACTAGAGCATAAACGATTCCAAATCTCCGAATCCCCAGAGCGCGGATCGGAGTACTCTAAGTCCCCAGAACGCGGACTAGAGCATAAACGATTCCAAATCTCCGAATCCCCAGAGCGCGGATCGGAGTACTCTAAGTCCCCAGAGCGCGGACTAGAGTATAAACGATTCCAAATCTCCGAATCCCCAGAGCACGGATCGGAGTACTCTAAGTCCCCAGAGCGCGGACTAGAGTATAAACGATTCCAAATCTCCGAATCCCCAGAGCGCGGATCGGAGTACTCTAAGTCCCCAGAGCGCGGACTAGAGCATAAACGATTCCAAATCTCCGAATCCCCAGAGCGCGGATCGGAGTACTCTAAGGCCCCAGAGCGCGGACTAGAGCATAAACGATCCCAAATCTCCGAATCCCCAGAGCGCGGATCGGAGTACTCTAAGTCCCCAGGGCGCGGACTAGAGTATAAACTATTTCAAGCCTCCAAGTCCCCGGGGCACAGAGTCAGCAAGAAGTCCAAGTACTCAAAAGGTGTGGGACGAGAGGTACGCCATGTCCAAAAATGTTTGAACAGCACAAGAATGGACCGGGAGATAATGCAACTCATAAGAACTTGAGTTATGGCTACAATTAGTCAGCAAACCAAATAAAGACAAGAGAATCGTTCAAACAAAAAGAAACTAAAACTTTATTCAATAAGTCCAAAATGGGGATACATGATCACTCCTACAAAATTCAGACCTCTCTATACAAACTACAAGTTGTGGAAGATAAAAACAATTACAAAACTTAGGCAAGAAACTTGTTGAACAAGCACATCGATTATTTCTTTGACTTCTTCTTCTTGTCTTCCTTTGGTGTTTCCGACGACTCCTCTCCCTCACGCTGTTTCTTGGACTTTTTGCTTGCTAGAGAAATGGAGTCAGGAGTAGGAGACGGAACATCTAGCGGTTTGGACCTGCCCGGGAGAATGATTTTCAAAGGTCTGTTCCGAGGATCGGTGAGTTCCAGAATTTCAGGTTCAATTTTGACCTCGACCTTTTTCTTCTCCTCTTCGGCAAGACGGTCCTTCATGCTCATATGCGAGGTATGCTCAGTGGCGCCGGTGATTTCAATTTCATCGTCCCCTTCGGCAGGAGATGAAGCATCGAGCTTATCATCATCCAGCGCCCCGATCACCTAAGCATCGGGACCAGGGAGTACTCCCGCGTGGACAGCATCACTTGTTTTCCTTGCCTCCTCCTTGGCGTCATCGCTCCTCGGAGTTTGCTCGGCGTCAGAACAACCTGTACGAAAACATAAAGAATGAGCGTAAGAACGAGTAGCCACTGTCGAAAAAAGACGGGATCTTTCAAATTCTAGAGAAAGAAGAATTTCCTACCAGGTTCCGGTTGGCTATCGGTGGCACGAGGGGTTTCACCCTCCAGGATAGGTGACAGCACATGAACACCAAGCACGGGATCTTCGGGATCATAACTAGCATGCTGCTCGAATGGATCAAGAGTTGGCCGACCGGCTGATTGAGCAGCGTAAGGAGCGGCAGTGTGAGGAGTAGTAGCATCGGCCCCAGACGGGCCAGCTTCATCATTTTTCTCTTTCGGAGGGGAAGAGCCTTTGCTATAAAGTGCCAATGCTGCGGATAAGTCCGATGGCTCATTCCCCCTTAGGAACTCCTTCACCAAGACATCCTCATCAACCTCGTTGGAGCCCGACTCGACCTTCTTGATCCTTATCAGAGTTTCCCACGCCTCAGCCAGGGATTCGAGGTAGCCGTCGCCCAGAAATGTTAAGTCGCGGTGCATAAGGACGCGGGCTCCATACTCGGCGATCAACGGGTCAAACATACTTTTGACCTCTTCCCTGTCGGCTTCTGCGGCCGCCTCGAGGCGAGAATCAAGCTCTTCCACAGCCATTCTTTTGCCCTCCTCACGGGCCTCGTCCTTCATTTTCTCGACCCCGGCGAGTTCGTCATCGAGCTTTGTCTTCAGGAGTCGGGTAGCAACAATCTCATCACAGTATCGCTGTGATTCTTCTTGAGCAGCTACTTTGTCTTCCTTCTCCTTGGAAAGTAATTCCTTCAGCTCCTTGACTTAAGTAGCAAGTGCGTCCCTTTCCTTTTGGACAGAGTCTTTTTCTAGGGCGAGGGCACCGCTGCGCTGGACTGCTTCGTCAAGCTCTTTTTTGTGAGCCGCCTCTAAACGAGTAACTGCCTCGGCAGTATTTTTTGCGCTTTGTTCAGCGGCTTCTAGCTTTGACTTATACGAAGCGAGCTCTTCGTCTTGGAGTTTGATGATTTTCTTATCGCTGTCAGCCTCCAGATTCAGACGGTCAATCTCGTGTTGACGCTCGACGGACACTTCCGAGATCTTTTCCACCAAGTGCACGAACGCGTCATGTTGAACATAGACGTCGTTGTTGCAGGCAATGGCACTTTGCTTCACGTGCCCAGGAATGTGATGGATGGCTGGGAGGAATTTCAAGCCGTCAAAGCAGATTTTCGGAAACTTGGCCTTAAGGTCGACCATCTTTTCCGCAACAGTCGGGTCCACTGCAGGAGTAGGAGGAGGAGGCTTTGAGAATTCCGTTCTTTTACGTTGCTCTCGAACTTGCCTCGTACTCGATGAACTGGAGTGTTGTTCTCGAGCAGCATCAGACTGATAACCCTTCTACGAAGACTTCTCCTTATCCGGCTCAGTTGGAGGAGGAAGATCACGGGACTGAGAAGATTGAGAATGTGCTTTCTTGCGGTGAGACGACTCGTGAGGACGATTGTCCCTATCTTCATAATCACCTCGGTCCCTGCGTCTGCCTGAACCGGAATCCCGTCCTGAATGATGGAATATAGAAGACCCCTGAAGGCGATCAAGTCCGTGAGAGCGGCCCATATCACCTGCGAAGAATGGAAATAACAACGAGTTAAGGAGAATTCACGAATTAAAAAGACTTGAAGTATATTATGGAATGCGCATGTGCGTGTGTGTCCTAGTGTTCCCCCCGACGAACCCGTTCGTTTATCATTGCTAATAGGAGTGTTGTCTCCTTGAGCCGGGAGTTGAATTCCTACATTGCCTCTAGCGGGCGAAGAGAATTCGAGAGCTTCAGGATCATCGAACCCGTAATTATGTAAATCATCGGGGATGGACAGGTTGGACAGACCCCTCGGAGAACTTTCCAGGTGCTGCGAAGAAGCCTCTTTCTCAGGAGGGATAGGCGTAACTTTTGAGGTGCCACCAACTTTCTCCTTTTGAACCGTATATTTCAACTTCTTCTTTCCCTTCGAAGGGGAGGATGATGTCTCAATATCCTGAACTTCGATTGCCGGATTCCAAGCGGGACCCACGTTCTCGCCCTGAGTTTCAGGGGCATCATCCTCTTTGCGCTCGCCTTCTTCGTGCGTGTCGGGAGCGCGACGCGACGACGGTCCGGCAAGTTTTTTCCCTTTACCGGACGGAGGTTTGGGAATGGTAACACCTTCTGGAAGGCTGATCCGACGACCAGGGGCTAGCAAGCCAAACCCCGACAGCGATTCATTTGAAATGATGGTCCGGATGTCTCGATCCTCGGCAGGAAGAGCTCTAATGGCTTCAACAGCCTCAGAATATCCTCGACCTTCCGGACGCGGGTTGATACCTGAAAAGATGAAATGAAGAGTTAGGAAAAGCATGACTCCGGTTAAATACGAATAGTGACTCAGCAAAGAGACTTACTGCCTTCAACCCATCTCCTAGCGAAACCAGAAGGGCAGCGCACATAGAACCATTCCTGTTTGTACAGGGCGAATTTGCTACATGCCCCTGTCAAGATCTGGCACTTGTGGTATGGCTCGAGGAACATAAAGGAAGGACTGTCTTTCCGTCTCTTGAACATATAAATGTATCTGATATCGCTGGGGGCTGGAGGTCTGGAGAAGACGGCCATGAAAAGTAAGTAAGTCCCATATAGAAACGCCTGACCGTTCGGGTGCAGTTGCGATGGAGCCATGTCTATGTACTGCAGAACATCCCGGAGAAATAAGTTGAATGGAGGCACGCTGCCCATCCAACACATGAACTTGTTGCAGGTAGTGTACCCGACTGGGGGCAGATGAGGGCGATCGTGTCTCGAAGGGACTAACATGTCGGCGAAAGGAATACAGTGAATAGAGCATATCCGCCTCAGAGCAGCTTCGTTGATCTTCGAAGCTTGAGAGTCGATCGGATTGTCTAGTAAGATGGTTGCCTTCGGAGCATCAGGCGCCAAGTTATGAGCGGGAGAAGTTGACGGGTTAGAAGTATCAGCGGCTCCTTGCCTTGTTGACGGCCCAGGCCTGTCAGATATGGTGGCAGAGCTAGACTTTCTTGACATCCCAAATAAATAACTAAGTGCTTGAGAGAACTATACTTAAAAAACGTTGAACGTTAGAATTAGCAACATGAGTTTTCCCCCCACGTGGTGTGTGAACTAGTGCAAGCAATTGTGTACAAGCGATAAGAATCTAAAGGTTTTTAAAAGATATAATAATTAGCTTCGAATCATCGCCTTCGAAGACCGTCATCGCTGACCGTCTCAAAAAGCTTGCCTTGGGGCGATTACAGTTCCAGATTCAGAAAGCATATGATTTATAAAGTGACCGGCCTAAGTTCTGTTCGGCATATATGTGTGTTCGGCATGTCTAAGTTCTGTTCGGCATATATGTGTGTTCGACATGTATAAGTCCTGTTCGGCATACATGTGTGTTCGGCATGTCTAAGTTCTGTTCGGCATATATGCGCGTTCGGCATATATGTATGTTCGGCATGACTAAGTCCTGTTCGGCATATATGTGTGTTCGGCATGTCTAAGTCCTGTTCGGCATGTATGTGTGTTCGGCATGTCTAAGTTTTGTTCGGCACGTATGTGTTCGTTCGGCATGTCTAAGTACTGTTCGGCACGACAGTTGTTCGGCGATTATGTCGTTCGGTCTAAATGATATTCGGCGTATGTGTCCGTTCGGCATTAGGGTAGTGCTCGGCCTAAGTTCGTTCGGCTAGAGTAGCGCTCCGCCTTCGAACATAACTCCACCCAGCTCCCTCTCCATTTACGCCGAACGACAGAGACAGATCGCCCGGTGCAGGTTACGCCGTTCGACTCCCCATCTTCCTTTTTTCTTCCAATCTTGATCAGCACAAAGGAGCCAGGCTTAACTACCATACACCGTTCGGCGACTCCAAGCAAGCAAACCACTTCCACTAGCCACGCATTTACAGCTAAGGAAATACCCCGTTTCCGTGTGATGAACCTAAAGTGGAAGTAGTGCAATTGTGGAAGGAATGATACCTAATTCGACGATCAAAGTTGAAGACGGATTAATTAGACTTTATATATGATAGGATGACAAGAGTTGCAAATCTCTAGGAATGATAGAAAAGAAGGCGTAAAAGAAAAATGGTGGAAGGGCGCCTGGTTATATAGAGGGAGGTAGAAGTCGAAGAGGCTATAACCGGTAGAACCGGTCAATACCGGAGTGTTCGGCATCGAAGCGGAGAGACATTCGGCACGCGAGATACGTTCGGCTTCGAACGTATCGTTCGGCATCCTAACCTCGTTCGTCTTGCACCTCCTTCACTAACATTCTCGAGAAGATACCTCCGAGGTAAATTGTACCAGATTCAAAGCGCATCACGTTCGGCCACGCGATACACTTTGGGGGGCAAGTGTTTCCTGGATATTTGGCCAGGCAACTAGTACTCGGCATCTAGGAGAACTCGGCGTAGTACTCGGCAACCAGTACTCGGCATCAGAGAGTGTCCGGCATTCAGGAGTGTTCGGCGAAGCACTTGACATCCAGGAGTACTCGGCGTAGTACTCGGCAACTAGTACTCGGCATCTAGGAGAACTCGGCGTAGTACTCGGCAACCAGTACTCGGCATCAGAGAGTGTCCGGCATTCAGGAGTGTTCGGCGAAGCACTTGACATCCAGGAGTACTCGACGTGGTACTCGGCATCCAGTGGAACTCGGCGTCAGAGAGTACTCGGCATCCAGCAGTGTTCGGTGTCAACTGGCACTCGGCGTCAACCAATGCTCGGCATCAAGACTGCTTGGCATACAAGAGTGCTCGGCATCAAGACTGCTCGGCATCAAGGCTGCTCGGCATATGAGAGCACTCGACATCAAGGAGAACTCGGCAGCATCTGTGGTTCGGCATACATGAGTACTTGGCGTAGTACCCGGTAGCATCAGAAGTACTCGGCACAAAAGTACTCGGCGTCTAGAGGAGCGTTCGGCTTCGACTGACTAACATCCTGCACTTCCCAAACATCAAACCACACCGTTCGGCACAGAAAGGACTGCTCGGCATCAGAGCGTTCGGCAAACCTTGCTCGGCATATAGCGACCACTGTACTCGGGCTGGAGCGTTCGGCCATCAACCCACTTGGGAAGTCCAGCCCTTCTTTGTCTATAAATAGAGGGGCAGGGTCACAGTGAGAAGGATCCTTTTTTGGGAGAGAGAATACTGGGAGACTCTGCCATTTTCAAGACTCATCTTCTCTACTTAAACAACTTCATTCAAGCATTTTGATTCACGAATTGTATTTGTAATCAACTATAAAGAAGATCAATAAAGTTTAACCTCAAAGTGGATGTAGGCAATTACGCTGAACCACTATAAATTTGGTGTTCTTACTTTCCGCATTTAAATTAGCATTGTCTTCTCTGTTTAGTTTACTTTCATCACTTATATATCTACACAATCTTTCTGAACGAGGTTAGTGACCAATTTTGGTGCTAACAGTAATGGATACCTATTTTTGATAGTAAGCTCGTTAAGCTTGCGATAATCAATGCAAAGTCTAAGAGTACCATCTAGCTTCTTAACGAAGACAACGGCGGCGCCCCAAGGAGATGAGCTAGAACGAATAAAATGCTTGGCTTCTAACTCAGATAATTGTTCCTTGAGTTCCTCATTTTCCTTAGCAGACATCCTCGTGGGAGGACGACTGACAGGATGAGCACCAGAGATAAGATCAATACGGAACTCAATTGCCCTCTTCGGCGACAAACAAGAAATAGGCTCGAAAACATCAGAAAAACCACAAACAACTGGAATATTAGCTATGACATCCTCCGATTCGAAGGAAGAAATAAGAGCATTAGAAGCATGATCCATGCTTCGAAATATAATAGATAACTGCTCGCTAGCATCGGGATGCTTAAGATATAAAGTTCTTTCGGGACATAGAATTTGAACTTCATAACGGGCGAGCCAATCCATACCCAATATCATATCAAAACCAAGATGATCCATAACATGCAGATTCGCATGAAAGGAGAAACCACAAAGAATAATCTCAACATCAACACACAACAAACCTAGAGTAGCGGATCCACTAATAGGATTTACGATCCTCAAAGGGTCGCAAAGAGTAACAACATCCAAAGGAATAATATCAACAAGCTCCTTTGACATGAATGAATGCGATGCACTCGTATCGAAAAGAACTCTAATAGAACGGCCATGAAATAAAATAAAACCTTCCAAAACAGAAGGAGTAATACCTTTGAGCTGAGAAGAAACACCAGAAGCTTTAGCAGCATTAAGCTTTCCAGATTTGAGACCCCTAGAAGCAGTAGGGCAATCAGAAATCCAATGACCCTCTTTCTTGCAATAGCGGCAAATGCGAGGCTTAGGACAATTACGGTGAAGATGATCCAGAGAACCACAATTATAGCACGCCCTCTGAACAGAAGGTGCACTATTAGGCTGAGAACTAGAGGTAGCTTGCTTCTTCTTCTTTTGATTGGAAGAATTAGGCTTATGAAATGGAAACCTCTTCTTGTTGGGGTTCATAGAAACCTCAACATCATCACCACTATCACGTTCCTTTTCAACAACTTCTAGACAAAGAGCCGAATCAACAAGCTCCTCAAAAGAGAGCTTCAGCTGAAGCAAAAGAACTTTCTTCAAATACTTCTTCAAACCATCAACAAAACGAAGATTCTTCTAACACGGAGTATTAATGAACTCAACTCCGTATTTGGATAAGGCCTCGAAAGATGCAACATAATCAGAAACAGAGGACTTTCCTTGCTTCAACTCAAGGAAACTATGAGCAAGATTAGCCTTTTTTGATTCAGGAATGAACTTAAGTTCGAATCGTTCCTTAAACTGAATCCAAGAGAGAGAGGACTCATCAAATTCCGCAATAAAGAGCTCATACCAATCAAGTGCACGCTCTTGCAACATACTAGATGCCATGAGAACGCGATGATGATCAGAAAGATCCATCCGAGAAAATATGCCCTCACAAGTGCGCAACCAAGTCTGAACCTCCATTACACTTTTAGATCCCTTGAAAGGCTGTCCTCCAAGGTGGGACTAGTCACTACACATGCGGGTGAAGGTAGACTTGTGATTAGGAGCTGCGGGAGTAGCAACAGAAGGCTGAGCACTCCTAAATAGCTCCATAAACTGATCAGCTGACATATATACTCCGTCTGGATGAGAACCACTAGACGGACCTACAGCAGAACGCTTCCCTCTTCCTCTTCCAGCCATAGGCTGAGAGAACAAGAGAAGAAAAGGATTAATTAAACAACTCACAATTGATAAGAATTTAACAAATGGAATACTACGGAATATGAAATTTATTCCTAGACATACTCCACATGTTAAAGTGGAAAGAATATATTAAAAAGGCACGAATAAAAGCCTCGAATAGTTGTAACACATGTTACATTCTACTTCTGTTCTGTGTTTATTATAATTTATTCTGAATCTCAGCTCTGATACCAACTGTGACGCCCCACCTCTATGCTCAAAATAACAAAGGTTATTATAAGGAATAACGTGTGCTATTGCAAAGAATAAGGCTTGTTAGAAGCGACCATCCGTAAGTTATGCCTTAGACGAGTATTGATTACATCGATAAGAGTTGTGTAAAGTACTCCCAAAGATATATATTCAATCCAAATCTAAAATGAAACTACGGTGGCTAAAGAAAAATTCAGAACAACTCATAATAACAACAACATTGATAGTATAATCACATCAGAACAGAAATATCAGATATATAGCGGAAGATAAGTCTGGATACATGCTACAACAATCGATAGTTCACATGAACCAAATGCACAAATACACAGACATCAACATACATGAGATGCGAGTCAATAAGCCAAAAGTACTCCACGAAGTCTAGCCAAAAGATGATGTGAAATCCCAAAAGCTTACGCTGCAATTGAATCAGAGATAGAGATTACCCTGAAATAACTCGGTCTGACCCGAGTATTATTTAGAAGAAAATAACAAACGGGTCAGTCTAATTTAAACTCAGAAATAAGTGTATGATAGACAACACTTAAACAAATAATTATAGTCTCGAATGAGACTATTCAGCATAAATAATCAACATAGTTTAAATGAAGAAATATCAATTTAAACTCCATCAAAATCAATTTTCAAATTCACAATCGAATTCAAAACAGCAATACGCAAATTTATAATCTCAGATGAGACTATACTTATACTCAACTTCCAAATTCATAATTGAATTCAAAGTAGCAATTCACGAAATCTAGAAATCAAAATAGATAACTAGAAAATCAGCATAAAAGTGGATCGATCCCAGCAGATGGCGAGTTTTAGCTACGCCGCACGTGCAAGTCAAATCGCCGAAGCCTACCAAGTACTATAAATTTTAGCGCCCATCAGATGACCCGAAGGTCCGTAGAGTGACCCGAAGGTCTAGTACTGGTAATTGACCCGAAGGTCCATCAGATGACCCAAAGGTCCAACAGAGTGGCTCGAAAGCCCACAAAATCATCAAAATCATCAAACAGCAGATATTTCAATTAACGAGTCTGGAATTAACTGAAATAGTAAAAGTATGGTTCCATACTCCGCACTTTTGCTAAATCGTTTAAATCTCTTCATCGTTTCCTTGAAAGTGCAAAATTGTGTATTTTATATAAATAACATTTTTCGTTCTCAAACGGACAAGTCCAGAACTAAGCGAATCAGTAAAAGTAAGGGTTCATAGTCCTCAATTTTACTGAAGCATTTAAATCGCTTCCTCATTCTTTTGAAAGCGCAAACTGTAGAATTTTTTGGAAATAATTTTATTTTAAAACGATTTTTAAAACACGTGATTAAAACAGCAACATCTGTAGCAATTTTGACGAGGAAATTGCGCTTCACAAAACACCGTAAAAACGGATACTGAATCAGCGTTGCGGGATAACCGCTTGAAAATTAACTTTAAAATTGACGGTTACTGAAGTGAAAACAACAGTAATTTATTCGCCAAAAATGTCATCAAAACAACATGCTTCAAAAATACCATACCGGCATACATATTCCATTATAAAAATAACGGCAACAAATTACGTTTTAAAACCAAACATCGGTTCAACGTAAATTAACCGGTAGGTGGCACTACTATAAATTCAAAAAAAATTGCACTGTCCACTTGCACATGAACTTTGTTCATTTCGGTACGTAACTCATAAACACAATTCCCTCATTGCACAAAATAATGAACACGTCATTTTGTTCCAGTTTGTATGCATACAACTAAATATTACCACTTACACTATTATAAATGACTACCATTTATCCTTTCCTAAATTCATAGCAGCCTAGCATATAATTATTGTTCGAATGGATTGTTAACTTGTTAAATTATTAAATTATATTTTTTTTAAGTAAAAGTAGAATTGCACAATCTCTTCCATTTGAAAGTTCAAACAAAATAAGATGGCTTTAATAGAATTTTGGCAACCAAACTGAAGCATAGGGCCTAAGCAAATCACAGTTAACAGATTAGAGCAACTCACTGAAACATATCAGAGACCAAAACCCATCAACTGGAACAATATAATTTGCTTCAAACAATAAAGATACAACTCGTATGCATGTAGTGCACGTATATACCAGACCAGATCAGAGTAAAGCAAACAAAAGAAGTACTAAAGAAGCTTATACGGCTACCGGTCAGGGGACAACACGTGTATCATATAAACCAGAGGGATAGCCGTGACTAGAAAGAAGCCAAAGTCAAGAAACGAAGTGCATATATGAACATATGACAGTGAACGAGCCAAAGACGTGTACCAAGATGAAAGATTCAAGAGGCACTTGGATGTACAACCCAAATGAACCATCGTGACAATCGGTGGTGCAATACTACTGTGTGCACACGCAATGCAGTATGAAATAACAATGATATGGGCACAACTTTTATACTGCACTTCCTAGCATGCAACTGTTGGAGTTGATAAAACAAATGGTTCAAGTTATCTCTGCACTGCAAACGTTGCACTGACTGACACACGCACAAAGTTTCGAGATTTTTTTTCCACACAAAATGAGACAAGCTTGAAATGATGAATAAACCAGAAGTTGTGAGTTTAGCACTCACCAGGAATTTGCTTCAAAGTTTACTAGCAACTGGAACCACTAGAAGTAAGATTTTTGATCTGCCATTAAAGTATTTTTGCTGAGTTACCAGAAAAGAATGAGCTAAAAGATGTTGCAGAGATTTTACTTTTGCCCAATTTTGTGAACAAGTTGAAAAACGATATGATGTCCATACTATTTTGTACGAGTGCATTTATTGCAGACGTAAGAAAAGGAAGAAGGACACACTGCATTTACTGATGATAGCAATGTTCGAATATTTGTTTTATAGGTAGAGTGACAGTATGCAATTTGTTTTCACACTTGGTTTTAAAAAAATTTGTTGTTACAACAGAGCACAAGAATGCTCCAACCTGGCTTCCATAAAATTGTTTCACATAATTTTGCTTTATCAAGACTTTGTTGCAGCCGAGCAAAATTGTTCCTACTTGCCTTAATTTTCATGTGAAGACAAAAGGTGCTTTACCTATCAACGTGCAACTATTAGCAAGAATATACTGACCTAGCAACAGAAATTTTTTTTTTCGAATTTTAATATAAAAGTTTTCTATTTAATTTATTTACTACGACGGTAATTCAAAATCACGGTCGTTACACACTTACTAGTCGAGTTTGAACATAAAGAGATATGGCTAGTAAAGTACATAAACTTTGACCTTAAAAAAGCTAGCAAAAATAGAAAATTGCAACTAATGAATTAGAAGAGATTAGGAATGACACATATGAAAGTGAAAAAATTTATAAGGAAAAAACAAAAGTTTTTCATGATAATTCAATCTTAAGAAAATGTTTTTCCCAAATTAGAAAGTCTTTTGTATGACTCACGACTTCATTTGTTCCCTAAGAAATTAAAATTAAGATGTGACCATATGGTACGTATTGTTTTTCCATACGGTGCAATAGAAACAGAAAACCCTAAGGATGGATCCATTTTTAAGGTCAATGACTACTGTTTAAAGCCTTACTTGGAACTGGCAAGTGATCGCGACGAGGAGCTCATGATTCTTTATGAGCTACACTACGTCTAATAAGGAATTTTAACCCTCTCTTGTAAATATGTATATATTTTTCTCCATTACACTCATTATATCATGCACTGACTGTCGGGACACAGTCAAAAACAAGTGTGGGGGAATTCTCATGTTTATTTTGTTTTTAGATGGTATGATTTTTGCATTTTCTATCCCTTTCTTTTGAATTTTGTTTTTACAATAAAAAATTGCATATTAATTTACTTTTGAGTAGGCCGATAAAGTAAGCATATTGTTTTGGTCAATAAATTGAATTTTTTGTAAAATTACTTATCTTAACGAATAATAAAAAGAAAATTTTGAATTACAAGCAACTATGGTGTAACTAGTATATAGGGAGGTTTATAGGTGATGATTATGAAGTCTATTCTAAATTGTGGTCTTTGTTAAAAGAGTGGTTGATTTAAAGTGCATGCATTAACAATTTTGATCTTTAAAGTTAAGTGATGCTAAGATGCTTTTGCATAACTCTCTCTCTCTTAAAAAAATAGAAAAAGGGAAAAAAAAATTAATAAACACCTAGAGCAAATGTGCACAAATAAGTATGTACTCGCCATGCTCTATACTCTTCTCACGTAAGCCCGAAAGGCAGTGTATGAATAGTATATCTTACCTCAGTTTTCCGAGTTAGGTGTATGTAAATAATAATAATGTTAATATTTTTTCAAATAAAGAGTGAGTAAGCAATTTAAACCCAAGCATTGTCCTGACTTTACTGATTTGACTTATTATACCAATGGAAATGAAGATACCACTTTGCAAATTGTGACAGTCAATTAAAGAATTTATTTCATAGTTGCACTATGATATCAACCAAAACAACTAGCCAAAGTAGAATTGAATGTAATGAAAAATAATTTTTATTGGAAGTTTCGATTAGTAAAAGACTGAAATTTCTTAATGATGACCGAGACCTGTATATACTATCTCATGTCAATTTAAAAGTAAATTCTTCATTTTTTAAACAAAAATTTTCATTCATATCTTTGGAAATAAAACTTGTATTAGGAAATTTGCATATCGCATTTGGATTTTGTGGGTAGTATCCACTGAAAACCCTCACAAGACAACACTCGTCCTACTAGAAACAGCTAAAGGTTTAACGTTGTTGCATACGCTCAATGCAATTGTGCTTCCGATGAAAGTGGATTTATCCTAGTTTTAGTATATTCGAGGACGAATAAAAAGATAAATGTGGGGGTATTTGATGTACACGTAAAAATGTATATTTTTACTCTCATACTTATTCTTCTTCTATTAAAATAAAGGACATGTTAGGGTATTTTTACATGTTTAAACAAAAATATAAAAGTGTTTTCAAATCATCATTCACTGATCAACATCTGGGCAAAATGGTAATTTTTTATATGCATTTATTTTTTAAAAAATTATTTGTACATTTTAATTTTATTTTGTATGAAATTGAATGCAAATTAGAAGAGGCTTCATGGATGTATGCATGCACATTTAGTGGAAGCTAAAATAAAGAAGAAAAGAAAAGAATTACACTTCATGGAGGAGCTCACTTACCCACTTGCTAATGGACCACATTTAAAAGCAAAAGTACATGTAAATGGAGGATTAATTAATCTTTAATAATGATTTGGAGGCCATACAAAGTCAAGGGTATTTTTGGTAGCACCCTAAAAAGGGATTAGGGTTTTAGACTTATATAAATACCCTTTTATGTTTCATGTAATGGATCTCTTTTTTATGCATATGTAGTTATAGCCACCAATTGAAATAAAAGTTATCTTCTCTTTAATGGCTTTTTAGCCTTCTCTTTTATTTTCTAGCTTTTTATTTCATGCTTTTTTCTTTTGTGTTATTTTTATTACATGCTCTTTTTATTCCATGCAAGTAGATTAGATTTCCTTTTATGCAATCAGTTAACTCTCTTTATCTTTAATTGGTTTTTGTTTCTTTTTAATATTGAAATTCACATATGTTGAAATGAATTCAAGTATGAGAAGCTAAACTTCTTAAATTTAGGGGTAATGATGCTCTCATGAATCATTTAAAATCAACATAATGATTTCATTTATGATTTTTTTTAGTGGTTAATGTAAATTTTGATGTTAATGGAAGTTTGTTGTTTATTAGCAAATTTGATAGCCTATGTTGATAATGAAAGTGAAAGTAGAATCAAAATTTGATGTTCTATGTCACTATATCAAAAATGGAAAATAGATCATACATAAATTAGGTTTCATTTTTAATTTCATAATCATTTCCATAGAATTTGACAAGTGGGTGTGGATGATGCATTAAAGTTTGATGGTTTAAGTTATGTTAGTTAATATCACAAATAGACCATACTTATAATAAATACATCAATTAATTTTACATGTGTTAAAAAAGAGATTATAAATTTACTTTGTGTTGATTTATATAAACATGAGAATGGATTTGCCTTTAAATTGCCTTTTAATCTCATTGCTTTTATTCCAATTTTTCTCTAGTTTTCATACAGTTTTTAGTTAATAAAAAAGTTTCAAAATTTTGGGATAATTTGATTGAGTGAATTGAAATTTTTGTTTCCTTGTAGGATCGACCCGTACTCGCATACGTACTACAATTGTATATTGTGTGCTTGCTATATTTTATTTTTTAAATTCGATGGTTTTCTAATCTATAGAATCGATGAGGGACATTCCATATTTCGACAGAGCATCGAACTCAGTAACATACTCAGAGATAGTCATATCCCCTTGCTTCAGATTCGCGAACTTATGGAATAAAACTGACCTCTGAGCTGCATGAATAAATTTCTCCTCGGATCTAGCTTTGAACTGGTCCTAATTGAACTGATCCTTGGGAGTGGCAGCCCTCACTGCATTCCACTAGTTCATGGCTCACCCTTGAAGCTGCCAAGAAGCCAATTGTCATTTCATAGCATCATCCAGCTCTAAGTCATCGAAAATAATTTCGCAAGTATCAAGCCAATCATGCACTTCCACTATTGATTTCGTTCATTGGAGTAGTTTTCCACAAAGACTAACAAAGTCCTAGTTCAGCTTAATGAAGTTGGCAATGGGCGCCAGCACTGGAGCACCAAGATCAACAATAGCATTCGTGTAACGACACAAAATTTCATCACTTTTAAATTTCAATATATAACATATTTTTAAATAATTAATTAATAAATATTATAACACAAATAAAACTCTTTTAATAATAACTGGTGGTGGTGAATGATTTTCAAAATTTATTTATAAAAATAATTAGTTCAAGGAAAAATAGAAAATGTGAATGGAAATCGTTTTCCGAATTTTCAACTTTTCGGAGTCTAAAAGTTGTCAGAAATGTCGTGTACATTATGGTTAACATAAACACCTACATTTACTAAATAACATAAGTTTGGTTAGTGATAGTAGGTGGTAGATATTTATTTACTTAAGTGAAAAGGAAGGAGATGTGACTTTTTATTCAAAATTTTAAATAAAAATGAAATAAGAGGAAATGTCACACTTCATTCTCATCTTAGTACAAGGTAATGTAAAACTTGTTGGGCAACAGAAGGAGGGGGTGAGTTGCATGTGAAACAAGCCAAGGGAGGGAAAGATGATGATGTGGCAAGTTATGAGTGGAGGGCATGTCCTTTAAGTTTAGTTTGGTAATTTGTTTATCTCAATTAACATAAAAACAATTCTTTTTTTTCATTTTCATTTCAATTCCTCATTTTCAAACCTTTACTTCTCTTCTTTCAAAACTCTTTAATGGCTTCCAAAAATTGAAAACTAAAAACCCATTCTTTTTCGTTTTTCCCTTGTATTAAATCATTAAAACACCTCTCTTTCTTCTCTACATCACTTCACCACTAATACAAGACCCTATCTCGACAAAACCATCATGGTTGAGCCCTTTTCATCAAGGCCAAACCACCTCGGCCCTATAAGGCTCCAAAATTCCATCTTATACAAGTTAAAGCTAAGATCTAGTGTCGATTGAGAGTTTGGTGGAAGTTCGTGTCGTTTATGTGAGCATAATCTCATTTTTGTAATAAGAAGTTATTAGCTTTGTTTTTGCTTATAATAGTGGTTGATATTTGCTTGCTTCCATGTATTTTAAAGTGATGATGTTTGGTGCGATTTCCTATTTAAAAGGTTGACATCTTGGTAATTATTAACATTTGAAGTTAGTCAGAAAAAGTTTAAGTATATAATTTTAGGATGCTCTCTACTTGACATATAGTTGTTACATACCTTTGTATTTGTGTTCACCCTTATGTTATGTATGTTCGGTTGAATAAGGGACAGTGGAAGTGTTTTCGAAAGTGTCTGTATAGTGATATCGCTATATCGGCACTTTTGAAACCAACGTCTCTTTTGGAATCTTTGGTTTAAAACTTGTGTATGGGTTTTACAAGGTTAATTAATTACTTTATTAATGATGGATAAATTTTAGTTAATCATTTTTATAATGATTCTTCAAGGTTAGTTAATTATTTTAATAATGATATTTTAAATTTAATTAATCATTTTAAATAAGGATGATTGAGGTTATAAATAAAGATGATTGAGGTTAATTAATTATTTAAATAATGATGTGATTAAGTTTAATTAAGCATTTTCTTAATGATGTTTTTAAAATTAATTAATCATCTTAACAATGATATTTAAGGCTAATTAAATATTTAATTAATGATGTATTAAAATTAATTAATCATTTTGTTAATGATATTTTAAGATTAATTAATCTTTAATAATAATGTTTTAAATTTATTTAATCATTTTAATAATGATGTTTAAAATTAATTAATCATTTTAATTATCATTTTTAAGGGTTAATCAATTATTCTAATAATGATGTTTTAAAATTAATAAATCATTTAATCAAGGATGATTAAAGTTAATTAGTCATTTTAAATAGTGTTTTTTTTGAAATAATTAATTAGAATTAAAGCACATTAATTATTTTAATTAAAAATGTTTTGAAATATCTTATCATTGATTAAGTTAACTGATCATTTTAAATAATGATATTGAAATAATTAATTTTTGATTAAAGTATATCAATCATTGTGATAAAGTTGTTTAAAGTTAATATTTTCAATATGAAACCCCAGCACAAGTTTGGTTTTAAAAGTAAAAGAATGATTCGGTTGTGGAAATGAAGTTTATGTGATCCGATATCGCTTATATGGAGAGGATTTAGTCATACTCTTAACACTACACATCAGGATAGGAACTCCTTTCTACCTCGAAGCTTAAAAATGTCGTCAAGGCAATGCCTAGAGGTATCATTACCTCAACTTGCGCGGCTTCATTTTCAACCGAGGGATGGCACTTGTTTGGATCGACGAGTGGTGGTAAAAATATGAAATTTAATTTCCAAATACGATCATTTTTAATTATCTCTAATAGTAGATTTATTAACTATCGGATCAGCTTTCTTCATTATATATCGTCAATCTAAGACGATTTGTTGCTCATTTGAGCATTGATATCCTTTGTCGGAAATGACCAAAACCAAAGCACGAGTATGGGCCAAATTATGTGGGGTTGCTCCCACTATGGTATTTTCACATCTACTTTAGGTCGGTTTTGATTACACGCACAATAAGATGTGAAATACTCGGATACTGGGTAAAGGTTAACGAATCCCCCTTGCAGTTCCCGAGAGCCATCACGGTTATTAAGTATATTCTAGAGGTATACTTTCAGTGAGGAGGGAGCACCCTCCTAGTCATTTTTTGGTAATTTCCCTTTTCCTTTCCTTTGGTTCCAAATTTTCAAATTTACCTCTTTCTTAATTGCATCGAGAAGTATTGTGAGCACATCACGATGTTTAATTATTTATATCCATTGTTGTGATTGGATGTTGTTATTATGAGGGGAAATCCATTCCGTAGTTGGCGACGTGTTCTCACATATTGTGTTTATTTCCACCCTTTTGTTTAGTTTTTGCTCATACCAAACTTATTGTCTAACCCGAGTTGTTTGTTTTCCCTAAACTCTCGAGTACTCAATTATATTGAGTGATCCGAGAGTAGCAGATTCCCTTTGGGCTTTTTGAAGGCGATGGACGAGTAGGAGGCTCCTTTATCTATATGGTAATCTATTTCTGCTATAGGATTATGTAAGTATATTTTTTATCAGAAAGTGTAAAGGCAGAATGCATAACTGCCTAGTCTAATAGTTGTAGTACTTTTGTGTAACTCTGATAACTCCCTGTTAAGAGTAGCCTGATGTACTTTATTATTGTTGTATTATATGTGACCATTCCGATGTGAGATTTTCCTATTCTTTTATGTTATGTTCTTTTCTGTTCTGTTCTAATCTGTTCTTTTATTTTACCCCATGACAACTCGTCTTTCGGATGTTTGGGGCAACGACACATAAACACCAAGGTTGTGTTAAGTGTATTTCTCAAAGGTTAGAAAGGTGGGTCATCACAGTTGGTATCAGAGCTTTGGTTGAGTGAACACCTTAGCCAGATTGGGGTACAACTCATTAGAAATGGAGTAAATGTTGCTCTAGAATGAGTTAATCTTGAGATGGCGTATTTGTAATTTTTTATAATAATAATATATGTCCTCAAAAGTCTCGTTCTAGATCCGTTGCCTGTTGTTTTCCTTAAAACTCTTTTGATCCTATTCTTGTGTTTTAAAGGTAACTGTTATCCGTTCAGGTGATAGAAGATGAATACAAGAAGAGAAGGAAGGAGTGGATTTAGAACTAGCACAGCTACAAATGGCAAAGCAACTAGAAATGTGCCAGCTGTAGTTCCCGTAGAAGATGTGGTAGCGCAGGTTCAACCTCCTATGAACATCGCGACTTTGTGCACAAATTACACCGCTTTGGACGGGAAACCATTCTATGGTACTGATGATATTCTTGGAGTGCAGACTTGGCTTAGGTCCCATGAAAGGATACCTTGAGATCTTAGGTTGGAAGATGCTGATAAGCATCTATTAGCATTGCGAAAATTTCAGAAATTAACGATGGACTGGTGGGATTCTGTAACGGCCAATACTCCAGAGGAGGAGTTCTCTTGGGCACAGTTTAGGGAAGTCTTTGAAGCACAGTTTATCCCAGAAGCCGAAAGAACGCAGTTGATTAGGAGTTTCCTAGATTTAAAGCAAGGAAATATGACGGTGGTCCAGTATAAGCATAATTTTAATGCATTATCCCATTTTGGACATGGATTGATAGACGCATCGCTTAAAAATAATGAAATGTTTGTGAATGGAATGCGACCCGAATTTCAGAGAGAAATGACTCATCATCTTATTGGTACATTCACCAATCTTATCAGTATGGTTCTAGGATTCGAAGCTCTTGACATTAAGAGGGAGTTCAGAAGGGAGTAGTGCCTGCAGTTAATGCTAAACCTTTGTCAATGATTCCTATTGGAGGCAAGCTGAATTTCAAGCGTAAGTTTAAGGGGAAGAAACAGTGAGCAGGCTAGAAACCCGGGGTTGGAGTTCTAGTGCAGAAGAAATCGCTCGACTTGGTTAATATTAATTGTTTCAAGTGCAACAAAATGGGTCGCTTTGCACCCAATTGCCTGAGTAAGATCTTCTACAATTGTCATAAACAAGGACACATGAAGAATGAGTGCCCTTTTCCTAAGAATGGGACGTAAGGATACGCTTTTGTTATTGAGGAGATACCATCCACTTCTTCAGGACAGGAGGGGAAGCAGGTGTTGCAAGGAACACTATCCATCTATGATCTTCCTATTAGAGTATTATTTGATACGTGTGCCTCTCATAGTTTTATTTTGTTTGACTTAATGAATAAGCTAAACTTCGAATGTTATCCTAAATATTCCTATTTGTGTGTCGAACCCTATTGGGGGTCCAACAAATCTTGACACTATGTGTTTACATGTTCCTATTTCTTCTCGAAACTATTCCTTTCCCTTTTATCTGTTGTTCTTGGTTTCATGGGTTTTAGAGTGTTGTTGGGGATGGATTAGTTATCTAACTTTAGAGCGATCTTAGATTGTGATCGAAGGATTGTAAGAGTTAGAGATATTGGAGATGTTGGTGTAGATATATTTTGCGAGAAGCCTAACAAGCTGATGAGTAGTTTTCTGTATTCGCTCGAAGTAGATAAGGAGGAGCTAAGGGATATACCTATTGTTCAAGATTTCATGGATGTTTTTGATGAAGTGCAAGGTTTACCTTCCCACCGTGAAGTGGAGTTCCATATTGATTTGATTTCAGGAACTACACCTATTGTAAAATCTCTATGAAGGTTGGCTCCAAAAGAAAGGAGAGAGTTAGAAAGCCCAATCTTCGACTTATTGCAGAAGGGATTGATAAGACATAGTACTTCTAGTAGGGGATCGCCAGTTGTTTTTATTACCAAGGCGGATGGTTCTTTAAGATTATGTGTAGACTACTGGGAGTTGGATAAAAGGACTACTAAGAATAAATACCCTCTACCAAGGATCGACGACATGTTTAATCAACTCTACGGCACTCGGATATTTTCCCGATTGGATCTTGCCATCGGTTTTCACCAATTAAGGGTAGTAGAGGAGAGTGTGCCTTTAAAAGCTTTTAGGACTCCAAATAGTTTCTACAAGTGGTTAGTTATGTCGTTTGTGCTGACTAATGCACATGCTTTCTTTGTGGACTTAATGAATCGAGTGTTCCGAGATGTTAATAAATTTGTCCTCGTCTTTATTGATGTCATTCTTGTCTATTCAAAGACGGAGGAGGAGGAGCATGAGTACTATCTCTAAGTCGTACTTGATACCCGAAGGAGCCATGTGTTGAAGGCTAAATTTGTTAAGTGCCATTTTTGAAAATCTAAAGTTAATTTTTAGGGCTTGTTGTTTTAAGAGAAGGCATATCGATTGATCAAGCTAAAGTTGTTACAGTTCAAGGCCAGAAGAAGCCCAAAAATGCGATGGAAGTTAGAAGTTTTTTGGGATTGGCTGGTTTTTACCGAAGGTTCATCAAAGATTGCTTCTCATCTAACGAATTTATCGAAGAAAGATGTTAAGTTTGTATGGACGCCTAAGTGTGATCAAGCATTCAAGGAATTGAAGGAGAAGTTGACTAGCACTCCTATTTTGACCATTCCAAATAAGAGCGGGGTTTAACGGTATATACGAATGCTTGTAGTTCTTATTTTGGAGCAGTTCTGATGCAGCATGGGAAGGTTATTGCCTATGTGAGTCGACTGCTGAAACCACATGAGAAAAATTATGTTATGCACGATTTGGAGCTTTCGGCTATTGTCTTCGCACTAAAGATTTGGAGGTACAAGCTTCTGGGTGAAAAGTTTGAGTTATTCGTCGACCAAAAATCCTTAAAGTATCTTTTTACCTAGAAATATATGAATCTGAGGCAGCAGAGATGACTGGAGTTTCTCACTTCTTATGATCTGGAGATTCTTTATACCTCTAGGAAAGCAAGTGTTATTACAGATACATTGAGTAGGAATGTTGTAACGGTTGCTAACATAGAAGTCAAGCCTGTATTGATTAAGAGGATTGCAACTAGTCAAGAAGAAGATCCAATTTTGGATCGACTCAAGAAGGATGTGCAAGAAGGTATTGTTTCTAGTGTTGAGATTGATCTCCAAGGCGTATTGAGAATGAACAGGCGTATCTATGTTCCAAATGCTCATAGTCTTATAAGAGAAGTGTTAGCTGAGTGTCACCGTTCAAAGTTATCTTTCCATCCATAAGTGACCAAGGTGTTCAAGGATATGAAGAGAGTCTTCTGGTGGAAGGGGATGAAGCGAGATGTTTCAATCTTTGTGAGTTAGTGTGCAAACTGCCAGCAGATTAAGAGTGACCAAAAAAAGTCAGGTGGACTACTTCAGCCACTTGAGATCCCAAAGTGGAAGTGGGAGCAGATCTCTATAGATTTTATTGATGGACTTCCTAGGTCAAGAAGAGGAAACGAAGGTATTTGGTTATAGTCGATCGGCTGACCAAGAGTGCTCATTTCATTCTGGTTAAGCTAACTAGGACTACTGAGAGTCTAGCTAGTTTGTACATAAAGGAGATTGTGAGGCTTCATGGCATTCCTTGTAGTATCGTAAGTGACCGAAACCCGATATTCACTAGCAGGTTCTGGGAGAGACTGCAAACTGCCTTAGGGACCGAGCTAAGTTTGAATATAGCCTACCATCCCCAAACATATGGGCTGACGGTGGGAGTGAACTGTATACTGGAAGATTTGTTGTGAGCATGCATTCTCGACTTTGGAGGCTCTTGTGAAGATCATTTACCCTTGGTCGAGTTCACTTACAACAACAGCTACCAAGCAAGTCTCGGCATGGCCCCTTATGAAGCTCTTTATGGTTATCCATGTCATTCGCATTCATGTTAGGTGGAGCTTGGTGACAGGATTGTTCTTGGGCCCGACATGATCTTAGAAGCAAGTGAGAAGGTAGCTGATATCAGAAGGAAGATGAAGGAAGCCTAGGATCGGCAGAAGTATTATGCGGACCGGAGGTGCATGGATCTTGAGTTCTCAGTTGGAGATTCGATGTTTGTGAAGGTTTCTCCATTGAAGAGTGTTGTGAGATTTGGGAAATCGGGGAAGCTAGACCCTCGATTTATTGGCCCTTTCCCCATTTTGGACCGGCTTGGTAGACTTGCTTATAGAGTGAAGTTACCAAATAGACTATCGGGTGTAACGTATTTCACGTATCTCATTTACGTAAGGATGTACACAACCCTTTGTCGATGGTAGAACCAGCACAACAAAAGGATTTGGAAGTTCAACCTAACCTAATCGCTCTTAGGCGGCCTATTCATATCATCGCTCTAGATATAAAGCTATTGAGGACAAAAGAATTGAATCTTGTTAATCTAGTGGAGTGAGGATGATAGGGACTATGCTTGGAAAACCGAGGATTATGTTAGAGATTCGTATCCCAAGTTATTGTTATAGTTGTCTGTATGTTGTAATATCTTTTAATGTACTCATTGGTTGTGGTGGAGTCACTTTCTTTGTAATTGTTTGATTAATGATATCATTTTAGTTCCTTTTGGTCCCTATGGTTGTGTATGATAAATTTCGGAGACGAAATGTCGTGTAAGAAGGGGAGGATATAACGACCCGTAATTTAATCACTTTTAAATTTCAACATTTAACATATTTTTAAATAATTAATTAATAAACATTATAACACAAATAAAATCTTTCAATAATGACTGGTGATGGTGAAATGATTTTCAAAATTTGTTTAAAAAAATAATTAGTTCAACGAAAAATTGAAAATGTGATCAGAAATCGTTTTCCGCATTTCCGACTTTTCAATGTCTAAAAGTTATCAAAAACATTGTGTACATTATGGTTAACATATACACCTACATTTACTGAATAACATAAGTTTGGTTAGTGATAATAAGTGCTAGATATTTATTTACTTAAGTGAAAAGGAAGGAGAAGTGACTTTTTACTCAAAAATTTTAATAAAAATGAAATAAAGAAGAAATGTCACACTTCATACACATCTTAGTACAAGGTAATGTAATTCTTGTTGGACAATAGGAGGAGGTGGTTGAGTTGCGTGTGAAACAAGCCAAGGGAGAGAGATGATGATGTTGCAAGTTATGAGTGGAGGGCATGTCCTTTAAGGTTAGTCTATTAATTTGTTTATCACATTTTGCATAAAAACAATTCTCTTTTTTTTTCATTTTCATTGCAATTCCCATTTTCAAACCTTCACTTTTCTTCTTTCAAAACTCTTTAATGGCTTCCAAAAGTTGAAAACTAAAAAACTAATTCTTTTCCATTTTTCATACGTATTAAATCATTAAAACACATCTCTTTCTTTTCTGCATCACTTCACCACCAAAACAATACCCTATCTCCCCAAAACCATCAAGGTCGAGCCCTTTTCCATCAAGGTCGAACCACCTAGGGCCCTATAAGGCTCCAAAATTCCATCTTATACAAGTTAAAGCTAAGACCGAGTGTCGATTGAGAGATCGGTGGAAGTTCGTGTCATTTATGTGAGCAAAATCTAATTTTTTAATTAAAAGTTATTAGCTTTGTTTTTGCTTATAATGGTGGTTGCTAGTTTCTTACTTCCATGTATTGTAAAGTGATGATGTTTGGTGTGATTTCCTGTTTAAAAAGTTGACATCTTGGTAATTAGTTAACAACTTGAAGTTAGTCAGAAAAAGTTTAAGTATATAATGTTAGGATGCTCTCTCCATGACATATAGTTGTTACATGCCTTTGTATTTGTATTCACCCTTATGTTATGTATGTTTAGTTGAATAAGTGAAAGTGGAAGTGTTTTTAGAAGTATCCGTATAGCTACTATCGTTGTATCGGTACTTTTGAAACCAACATCTTTTTTGGAATCTTTGGTTTAAAACTTGTGTTTGGGTTTTACAAGATTAATTAATTACTTTATTAATGATGGATTTATTTTAATTTATCGTTTTTATAATGATGGTTCAAGATTAATTAATTATTTTAATAATGGTATTTTAAATTTAATTAATCATTTTAAATAATGACGATTGAGGTTAATTAATTATTTAAATAATGATGTGTTTAAGATTAATTAATTATTTTATTAATGATGTTTTTAAAATTAAAATTATTATCTTAACTAATGATGTTTAAGGCTAATTAATTATTTAATTAATGATGCATTAAAATTAATTAATCATTTTGTTAATGATATTTTAAAATTTATTAATCTTTAATAATAATGTTTTAAATTTATTTAATCATTTTAATAATGATGTATAAAATTAATTAATCATTTTAATAATTATGTTTAAGGGTTAATTAATTATTCTAATAATGATGTTTTTAAATTAATAAATCATTTAATCAAGGATGACTGAAGTTAATTAATCATTTTAAATAGTGTTCTTTTGAAGTAAAAATCAGGATTAAAGCAAATTAATTATTTTAAATAATCATGTTTTGAAATAAGGGAGAATTAATTTAAAGGACAAAATTTTGTATATTTTTAGTCTCAAGGACACAACCTCAATATTTTAACCACAAGGACAAACATTTTCCTAAAAAATATTCATAAGGACAAACATTCTTTCAAAATTATTCATAAGGACAAACATTTGTCCAAAACTGCTACCAAACTAAAAACTGATACCTAAAAACTTTTACCGATACCTAAAAACTGATACCTAAAAACTGTAAAAACTGATACCTAAAGAAAGTTGTCCTTCAGGCTAAAATACTGAAGGTTTTTCCTTGAGGCTAAAATGCTGAGAAATTTTGTCCTTGATAATAATTTCCTGTTGAAATAATTAGTCGTTGATTTAAGTTAATTGACCACTTTAAATAATGATATTGAAATAATTAATTTGTGATTAAAGGATATCAATAATTATGATAAAGATTTTTAAAGTTAATATTTTCAATGTGAAAACCCAGCACAAGTTTGGTTTTAAAAGTGAAAGTTTGATTTTGTTATGTAAATGAAGTTTCTGTGATCCGATATTGCTTATATGGAGCAGATATAGTCATACCCTTAACACTAAACATCGAGACAGGAACTTGTTTCTATCTAGAAGGTTAAAAATGTCGTCAAAGCAATGCCTAAAGGTAACTACCTCAACTTGCCCGGCTTCATTTTCAGTAGAGGGATGGCACTTGTTTGGAATTGAAGAATGGTAGTAAGAATATGAAATTTAATTTCCATATATGATCATTTTTAATTATCTCTGATAGTTTATTTATTAACTATCGGATCAGCTTTCTTTATTGTGTATCGTCAATCTAAGACGATTTGTTGCTCATTTGAGAATTGATATCCTTTGTCGAAAATGGCTAAAACCAAAGTGCGAGTGGGCGCCAGTTATATAGGATTGCTCCTATTGGGATATTTTCACATCTATTCTAGGTCGGTACTCGGTAAAGGTTGGCAGGGTCCGACTTGGAGTTCCTGAGAGCCATCACAGTTCTCAAGTATATTCTAGAGGTATACTTTCGGTGGAAGGAGAGTACTCTCCTAGCTATTTGTTGGAAATTTCCCTTTTCGTTTCCTTTGATTCCAATTTTTTAAATTTACCTCTTTCTTAATTGCATCGAGCAGTGTTGTGAGAACATCGTGATGTTTAATTATTTCACCCCTTATTGTGAGCAGATGCTGTTATTGTGAGGGGAAACCCATTCCGCAGTTGGTGGTATGGTCTCACATAGTGTGTTTATTTCCACCCTTTTGTTTAGAGTTTTTGCTCATATTAGACTTATTATCTGACCCTTTAATTATATTTGAGTGGTCTGAGAGTATTAGGTTCCCTTTGGGCTTTTTGAAGGCGATGAAAGAGCAAGAGGCTCCTTTATCTATCTAGTTATCTATTTCCGCTATATGATTATGTATGTATATTTTGTATCAAAAAGTGTAAAGGCAGAATGTATAATAACCTAGTCTGATAGTTGTAGTGCTTTTGTATAACTCTAATAACTCCCTGTTAGGAGTAACCCGATGTACTTTATTATTGTTGTATTATATGTGACCGTTCCAATGTAAGACTTTTCTGTTCTTTTCTATTCTATTTTGATCTATTCTTTTATTTTACCCTATGCCAACTCATCTTTTTGATGCTTGGGGAAATGGCACATGAACACTGAGGTTGTGTTAAGTGTCGTTCTCAAGGGTCAAAAAGGTGAGTCATCACAATTCGGAGTAGCTACTTGAGCATTCTACAGCATGTTCCTCGTCATAGTATTAAACATGGTCAGCAAATTGGGAATTAGCAGCTCCCGAGCCAGCTCCCTCCTCGACTCTAGAGATGGAGTTCCTAGCAACGTTCCTTGTTTGGTGACTCATCGTTCAATCTGTAATAAGGACGATCGGTCTCTCTATGCGGAATTCTGCTTAAGTAGTACTCGTGTGTGTAGTACGACTTATATATTATATATACTACTATATAGTTTTGAAAACAAAAATATATACACAAACACACACACACTCTCTCTCTCTCTCTCTCTCGATCCAGTCTAGGGTGAGAACTCCTACCCTATCTCTACTGGATCACGACATCCCTTAGGTTTGACAATGCAACCTAAGCTCTAATACCAAATGTGATGACTGCCATACATCGTCGACACCCAAATAACCTATAAAGTGCGTTGTAGCGGTGCTTGGTCGATGCAGGGCAATCATCAATGGTTGTAAAGAACATAAACATAGAACCTGTCATATATCTCACAGCACATCGCATAAAATATAATAGTAAACATCTCAAATATAAAATAGTCAAGATAGTAAATTACAGAATGAATTGGATCATTAGAGTATAAAGACCCATACAGTAAATAGCATAAGTGACAGAGTTATACATCAAATAATAACTCATAAGTAATTGTCTTTAAATAGTAAGGCATTAGCAAGCTCCTAAGCGTTGTGCAGCGAAATAGCAAATGAGTACATGTAATAATATGAAGAAGCCTTATACTCGCCACTTATCCAGCTTCATATGCTCACGAGACCCGGTATCCCTAATCTACTCATTTAAGAGTACTCTAAGTAATAGGAAGCAAAGCATAAAATTACGGGTCATACAACAGTCTGGTGCGAGTGGTAGAAATCTCAAATACTATAAAGTCAATAAACTAGGGTAAATGGTATCGAAAATCATACCTAACATGTCCCTGCATCCACAGAGTTAGCACATATAAAAGATATACGCTACTCTATGATAGACATCATGGGTGTGCTATATGTCAAAGTACTAAGGGTCTTTAGATATCTGCATTGGTTATATATGCATCGTGTGACAACCCTAAGGTGGTAGAAACAATAAGACAAACATGGAAACCATCATCCATTCTCACATTCACTCTATGTGTGTTGGATATATGATACGTAAGACCCCATTATATAGTATAGGACTACTCAACATCCCGGTTTCTCGACACTCAAATCCATGCCACTTAAAAGGCCAGGAACTAAACTGCATATCATAACGGTCCAGGGTAAACGGATTGGGTTGTCATTTGATCTAGGGGACATCATAACCCAAGTGAGGGTCCTTACATACCCCTTCTTTATGAGCACACTTCGAAATCTACGAATATGATCGATCCTTTTGCACACATCATCCATAACAGAGCTCACCCCATAATCGTCCATACAATTCCCATTTGAAGTCACCGCGGTTGGAAAATCCTCTAAATAAGCATCATAAGTCACTGAGTGTCATCATTCATTACGTAACCCGCCTCAAACGGTCCCCTTAATCTGACACGTCGTCGCCTACTCCACCACTAGAAGTATAGCTATCCTCCATCAAATGACCATAACTCAAGCATATGAACTCCAAATGATCTGAAACTCGGAACATAGTCTTATGGGGCCTTCCTTGTCATCCCATATCGATAGTACCAAGTTTGGAATAAAATTCGTGGATAGGTACCAATCCATGACTACTAAACCATCCCTACCGATCCGTGGCCACTAAACCATCGCTACGATGCCACACTTCACACATGAGCTCCTACATACCTCCCTATGCTCCCCTATGGATCACACCATGATTGGATCAATACCTATGGATCAGTACTGATCCATGGAGACCGATCCCACACTTCATTTTTCAGCTCCAAATCATTCCACATGGTCCAAAGCAATTTGTGGGTCGAATGGGTTAACCCCTATTGATCGGTATCGATCCATAAGGTCGAACCCATACAGCCAAAATCGTGTGATGTTGGCTCCACCCTTTTGCTAGCATATTCCCATACCCCAATCCATACTTCAAACTACTCCGCCAATCCATGCTATTGAGTTTCACCAATTCCATGCCTTTGAATTCCCACCGATCCATGCCTTTGACCTCTACCGATCCATACTTTGAATGTCTATATCTTGACCATACAAACTTCAAATGGCTTAAAACATGGTGTATAACCTAATGAGGCCTTCCTTTTGCCTCACTTCAATCGCGTCAAACTTGGGGTAGATTTTATGGATCGTTACTGAACCATAGACCCTTCTTAACTAAATCGACATTCGATTAGAATTTTCAACCATTCAAACATAAAGCACTCACACATTCATCATATACAAGCATTAAAAATGGCCAAACATCCAAATATATCATTTTAAAGAGATCGAAATCTAAGGTGAAAGTTAGGGATTCATAAGAACATTGTTAGGGATACATAAAACACATTTTTGCAAATCAAGTTCAAATCATCTAAAATTCACATATATAGTGTAATAGGGTCTAAAACATTTTTAGTATTTTTAAATAATTTTTAAAACATCATTTAGGGAGTTCAATGACATAATTAGTAAGTGAGAGATCTAATTACTCACCTTAATCCAAATCAAAGACCAAATCCTTCAATAAACAATAGAAGGCATGAAATCCAGGGCCCCTCCAATAGCAAATCTCCAATCCTAAGTGCTAATCACGCTAATCTCTTCTTAAAGGTGTAATTTGGTTAATTAAAGTATGTTTTAGGGTGGTTTTTTGGCTAATAGGGGTTAATGGAAGATTTTAACTACATTTGGGAGTTGTGATATGATGGGGATGACCCATCATCCTTCACTTCCCCCAAAACTAAAATGAGTTGTGGGCCTCAAAGCTAATAGCTCTAATTACCCACTTAAGTTGCTCAAAATCAAAGTAAACTTCAAACAACCATAACTGTCAAACGGTTAGTCCATTTTCTTATTATGACCATTCTACGGGAAGGAAAACCACCATCCGAATCTAAAGGAAGTGGTTTCAGACCCCTAACTTGGCTTCTATCAAAAGTCATAGTCCGTACAAGATCTACAGGGTCAAAATGGTCAGATAGAAATTCACCAAAAATCATGGATGTGGGAAATGTCCCTAAGAGTCATTTCCTAAAATATTAGAACTATACTACCTCATATTAAAATAATATAAATATTCTACAACCCTCTGATGCATAAAATACAGATCATTACAACGTAAGACCACCAAAAACCTTTAATTGGGCTAGGATGCATAGCATTATGGCACAGTCTAAACAAGTCAAAATCCTTTCCCCTTTTTCTTTACCATTTGTATTATATATATATATATATATATATATATATGTTGTATATGTCTATATATAGATTTCTCAGGCTTATAGGTAGAGACAAGGGGAATGGAATGGAGTGAATCTATGACTCATGCTTTTAGGTTGCACGTTTACTTACATTTTCATTAAGAACTTGTTGTTTATTTCCTATGATAAAGAAATCATGGTTGTATTATCGTTGTGGAAAACATGTGTGTGCGCTATTTGTAGCATTAGCCCTTGTATGTAATATATTTTGTTGAAGTAATATAATATTGATTAATTTTGTTGCGAGATAAAATAAATGTATGAATAGTTGTTTTATATTATTCTTCCAACGATCAACTATTTTTAACATCTGAGATTAGGACGTAAGCGTAGATAGCGTTTGACACTAATTTTAGGACCTATGAATAGCAGGGCATCACATTTGGTAATAGAGCTTAGATTTAGTGATGACATAAGCTTTAGGAAAGTTTAACATATTTATTTAGGATAAACTGCACCTTAGGCTGGGTTAAAGTAGGATGAGAGAGTGTACTTGTTATATGCTTTATGTGAATTTATATATATATATATGGGATGTACATATAAACACCATTTCACCGCCCTAAGATGATGTTTGTTTATGATAACCTATATAATGACCTATACCGTTGCTTAACTTACTTTAAGCTTTTGTCATTTCCAACTTAACATAAGTTATCCCATTTCAACTTATCATTGTTTATTTTATAACTCCACTTGCTATATAATTAAAATTCAATATCATGGAAACTAGCTTCTAAAATGCTAATGTTATTGCGTATATATGCTAGTGATATTGAATCTATAACTTCATGATGTTATCGAGTCTCTATTCATCGCATGTCTAAGTTATAAAGCCTTTAATATTAAGTTATCACACGTCTAGCTATCGAGATTCTAAGATAAAGATATGATATGTCCAAGCTATCAAGCCTCTAAGATTACGCTATATCATGTTTAGCTATCGAGCCTTTAAGATTAAGCAATTACATGTCTAGCTATTGAGCTTCGAAGATTAAGCTATCGCATGTCTAGCTATCGAGCTTCTAGGATTAAGCTATCGCATATCTATTTATCACTCCTCTAAGTTTAAGCTATCGCATCTCAAGCTATCGAGTTTCTAAAATTAAGCTATTGCATGTCTACATATTGAGCTTTTAGGGTTAACCTATTATAAGTCTATCTATCAAGCTTCTAAAATTAAGCCCTCGCATATCTAGCAATCGAACTACTATAGTTAAGCTATCATAAGTCTAGCTATTGAGCCGCTAAGATTAAGCTATCGCATGTCTATCTACTGAGCTTCTAAGATTAAGTTATCGTATGTCTAACTATTGAATCTCTAAATTAGGCTATCACATGTACAATTATTGACCTTCTAAGATTATGCTATCGAGCTTATATGATGGAAAATTGGTAACAAAGTAGCAAACTGATATTTTCCTTAATATTGTAACTACATTTTGACTTAATTTTATACATGTCATTTTCTTATTCATTACATTGATATTGTACGCCAACCAACCGTGATTTTCTCTCTTGATTATTCCTTAATTAATATATTTCCTTGATTATTTCATTAATTATGGTTATATATTGCCTTGCCATTTTATTCATATTAATCCAAAAATAATGAGAAAATCCCAAAATTCATGTAATATCGAAAACATTTTCCTTTGCCTTCTCTAAAAATTTCAAAATGAAATATTATATTTTAATATTTCTAAATATTAATTTTCAGTCAAATTGCCCATTTTCGTTTTAGAAAACTCATAATAAATTATTTTTCACTCGAAAATAATGAAATTTAAAATCACCTTTAGTTTAAAGTTATGAACATCATATCCAAATTTTGGTTCATTTGGAGTTGACTAGTTTACATTTTACTCGTAGATATGTCATAAACTAATTCATTTATCAATATAACTCATATAGAATGAAGAAATCATTATCAAAACATGTTTATCATTATTATAAATAGTAAAATACATGAGATCCAAATAAAAATGAAGTTGAGTTGTTTCTCTTCTCCTTAACTTGTTAATAGATCCCAAGTTGAAGTTTATTTTTGTTTTAGATAAAATGATAGAGAATGACACATTTTAGGGATATAAGGATGAATAATTTGGGCTTGGGTCCCTCCTTTCCTAATCCTATTAATTCTTTAACCCATTCATTATAACATTCCTTTATTCCTTTAATCCTTTATGGCCATAATTATTCTTTAGTTTCTATCTAATCAATCTTATTGTCAATTATTCTCATATTATGACACTCTAAAATATGAAGTGTTAAGGTATCCCCTTTTTATAAGAATTTCATCCTCAAAATTCAAATAAGGTAGGTCAATGACCGCCGTCATCAATACTAGTGTACAAAGTACAAGCATTACACTAGTTCCCTACTAATGTAAATCATCAATCATTAATTATAGTGTACTGATGCAACTACTGATACATAATCATATCGTACTACAAAATATACTAATACTAGTTCATACAATTAGACAAACAAACACATAACATAAAACATACATGTCTAAAACAACCGAAGATAGATATTCCTAATCTTATCATCTACCTCTTAAGTAAAATCATCTTTGTTATCACTCCATTAGGCGTGAACGAGTCTAATAACTTTGTTTCTTGATTCCTTTGTATCCCGACTTACTATCCCTTTCGGTTGTCGAATATACGTCAAATTTGGTTCTATTTTTTTTTTGAAATTAGGTACCTAGATTGCAGTACATATTAGTATTATAAATCTTAGATAGTATACAACATACTACATGTCAATATACGTCTAACGGTTTGAATCACGCTATGCAACTTTTGAACTTTTGACCTCTTACACCAAAGTTGGAGAGTCTAACCACTAGGACAATGGTATTGGTCCAAATTTGGTTCTATAGGTAAGTCCTCGAATGCCCTTGGTTCCACTACCATACTAGGGCATGCTCACATTTCCTTAAGAGAAATATGAAAAACAGCATGCATACCCACTAAATCGTTAGTTAACTCGACTTGATATATGAGTTTACCAATTCTCTAGATCACTAAAAATGGACAGCATATCTACGAGCTGATTTTCATTCCTTCCTAAAGCATATAATGCCTCGCATTGGTGGAACTTTTATGAACACATGATCGCCTACTACGAATTCCAGTTCCTTTCATATGTTATGTGCATAATCTTCTACATGACTCTACAACTTTCATTCTAGTGCGAATCAGTTCTATCTTCTCAGTAGAATCTCTTACCAAGTCGGGTCCTAACACGAGTCTATCTCCCATGTCCAACCAAAAAATAATGACTTACATGGTCAACCATAAAGTACCTCAAACGGCGTCATTCCAATACTCGACTAGTAACTATAATTATAAGCAAACTCTACCAAATAAAAATGGTATTCCTAAGACCCTCTAAAAATTTAGGACACATGCTCTCAACAAATCCTCTAGAAATCAATTTACCCTTTCTATTTGACGACCAGCATGTGGGATGTAAGCTATACTCAAGTTCTACTCTGTGCCCAAAGTACTTTGCAAACTTCTCTAGAACTCACTGGTAAATAACAATCCTCTATTACTAAATAAGTTGCTTAGAATCACATGGACTCTTAAAACATTCTTTATATATAACTTCGCTATGCTAGGTACCATTCTTATCGACTTCACTAGGATAAAATGGATGCTCTTAGTTAGCCTATCCACTAATACCCATATGTTATCATTCCCTATTCTTAACGTCGATAATCCATCTACAAAAATCTATAGAAATGAGTCCCACTTCTAAGTTAACACTTCTAGTGGTTGAAGTAAACCACTCGGCTTTTGATACTCAGCTTTCACTTGTTGACATGTGAAAAAATTCTTCACACATCACCGACATCCTTTTTCATCCCTTACCAAAAAAACATGTGCTTCATATCATGATACATCTTTGTGCCTCTGGGATGAATCATAAACTTCAATTAATGACTCTCCTCTACGCCTCCTTTCGGAGATCTCCTACATTTGGGACACATGGTCTTCCTTTCTTCCGAAGCCATCCTTTCTAGTCAATTTCAAATTCCTTTAAATCTTCTATGTCCACAACCATCCCTAGTCGCCTACTCCTTTTGGCTAACAATGGGTCCTCTCTTTGCTTTGTAACAACTTTATCCATGAGTGCAGGACAAATTTCCAAACTTGCTAATGCTTAAGAAGGTCCTGTATTCAGCCTAAAATACACTTCACAAGAAGTTAATGCCTCAAAGGCTTCCATTTCATAATAATGGCTACCACTTCGTTATGCTGCTTTCTGCTCAAAGCATTGGCAATCTTTGTTCCTAAAGGAACTAGCCCAATCCATAGTGGGTGAAATGGGTGAATTTCAAAAAAAAATCCATATTTGGATCATAGTGGCCAACAAAGTTTAATGGGTTTTACTAAATCCAATCTAGTTAAATAAAATATAATTTTATTTGACTTTCTAATTTAATTTATTGAATCTATATTTATTAAGTATGAAGTTTGAATAAGTATGAATATATTGAATATATTCATATTTCTAAATGTTGCTTAAAAGAGGAACAAACATATTATCAGATCTGGATGTAATCACATCAAGATCTAAAAGTAAAGGGATAAAAAAAGGTGATATCAACAATTTATTGCACCTTCCATATTTGCAAACATTCTGCTAAAAATGCCTAATCATGAAACAAAATAACATGTAATAGTAAAAAAATGAACATGACATATAACAATAAGATAATAACAAGGTCAATAGACACATATGTAAATATTGAGATTTATGTCTACCATGTATATATTTGCCATTTATATGTGTATATAAATTGCCTTAATTTAATTTGATCAATGTAAAGTGTATGTTTGGTTAGAAAATATTATGAAATCTGAATATTAATAATAAAGATTTTTTAGACAAAACTTAACATATGTTGACTAATAGAAATTTCAAATTCCAAATTTGATCTTGGAAATCTAAATTTGATTTGGCAAGTTTTATCCAAAATTCAAATCTAGATTATATTGATTGATGAAAAAAATACCTTAATGAATTAAGTATTAATATTAAAATTATATATATATATATAATTATGAAGTTGAAAAATAGTTTCAATTATTCAAAGTGTATATATACATATATATATGAAATTATATTATTTTATTATAAATATAAATTTCTAAAATTATATATATATAATCATTATATAGTGGTATGGCTAAATATAAATATGAAAAAGAAGTTTTACTTATGGTTTCAACCAATAAATGACACCTTGATATTTGAATCCTCCTTGGATTTCTAAAATATCAACATCAATCATTGCGGGAGATGGATGAACCACATACTCTTTATTTACTTTGATATTATAATATGATTTGGAGTTTTTTAACGCAAAAAATGGATCAACACCTTGGTTTGAGTGTGAAAGCACCGGCCCAGTTCTCACAGGACAATAATATGGATAATATATATAAAAAGAAAGAAAGGAGACAAGAAGATTTTTATAGTGGCTCGGCTGTTAACGAAGCCTACGTCCACTTTATAGTTTTTATTATAGACTGATCGCTATTACAAGATATATTTGATTAGAAAGCTCTTGAATATCCTTGCTAGATTGAATCTCTAAGGTTGGGATCCACTGGAGAATCACAGTGAACCCCTTTGAAGATTATTGTGAGGGAGATGAAGAGTGAAGAAAGATTCCAGCAGAGTTTCAGCCACTAGTCTTTCGGATCCCGTTTATGTTACTGGTGGAAGAGTATTTATAGAGGTTGGAGAGTCACTAGGCCACGCCTGTTCCCCAACCACTTGCAAGTGACTATAGGAGGGAGCACTGGAGTATACCTCACGAACCGAGCCAAAACCATGGATTACTAGCAATCCATAGTCTATGGATCGCTAGCAATTCATAGTGTATGCCTGAGTGCGAGCCAACCCCTTAGCTTTTACCCTTCGCTTGGTTTTGTGTGAGTCGCAGCGACCCTATATTGATGTATGGATCGTTGGCGATCCATGGTGTATGGATCGCTAGCATCCATACACAGCCTATTTTTGGACTTTGGTGTCTGGAGTGCCTTTGTCGTCTTGTATCGATGTTGTTCATGTAATCTTGTTGCATGTCGCCTTGTTTTGATGACCGTTTACTTGCTGGCTGTATTTAGCTGCCGATTGGGCAAGGCGGATGCTTGTCTCTTGATTTAACCAACTCGGAATCTTATCAAACTCAACCCTTGCTTCTAGAATATGTGCTGGATCATAATGCAAGAGAATCGGTTGACCCCTGAGCTAACCTCATGGATTACTAGCGATCCATAGGCTAGGGATCGCTAGCGATCCATGTCCTTAGTGGATTTTCTCATTTTTTTTTCCCTAGCTTCCTTTGGCTTGTTACTCTAGTTCTTTTGGTTGACTTTTGGGCTATTCTAACTCGCCCAAGTCGTTTCGACTTCTCTTGGATCCTACTGGGTTAAAAACACAGATAACATTTGCCCCTCAGAGTACATCTTCATTGAAGACAAGGCGTGCTCTGGAAGTATTCTCTTTCTAGTCTCTACTTATTGAAATTCAAGTAGTCGTGTTAGAGTTACACGAATTTGAATTTGACTAGACTGTCGCTTGCTAAGTTTTGTCTTGGACTGCCATTTCTTGTAATAGAAGACCGATCTTTACTCTATAACTTCCCAACATGTCTCATAGTAGCATACTAACGTTGCTAGGCAAAATCGAAGAAAAAAGCATGCAACTTTATGGGTCGCTAGCGACCCATAGCAGATGGATTGCTAGCGACCTGGCTACTTAGCAATTTTTTTGGCATGTTTCCTTTTCCTATTTAATATCTCAAGCCGACCTTCCTCATTCCTATTTCATGACCCGAGCCTTCATCTTCCTCCAGCGATTCGAGTGTCCTTCAATGACTTGATCCAAGCATCCAGCGATTCGACCGATCGATCCCCACATTCATCCAACCTTCCAGCGCCGCCATCGACTTCCTAGCCTCGCCGCTACCGTTTCGCCATAGCTTCCCACCCTATTTTGTCGCTATCTACCAAATCCTAGCTTAGCCCGCTGCCTTAGATCGCCACTGATCCATCTCTTAGCTCGCCAACTTGCATAGGTTGCTAGATTGAGAACTTCAACCTTCCTTGCCTCTTGATTACTGATTCAAGGCGGGTTTGCTGATCATGATGTTGGTTTGTCATTTTGGCGATGAAGTTGTATTCATGGTGTTAGTCGTGAAGAGTCTGAATCGATTGCGGCTTAATGGAGGAAGATAGTAAATCGAGTCTTGAGTTCCTCACAAAACGACATTCGGGCCTTGCCCCGGTGCTTGACATGTTTTGCTATCTTCGTCCATTGAGCCATAATTAACTTGTGCCAGGTCCCATAGCTGATACCGCATGACACATTGTGAATTGGTTTCGTCCTTCTGGAGGATTCAAATTGATTCTGCTTTCTTCTGCACGCATGGTGTACCTGTACTGGAAGGGACATTCCACGCCATTTCGAATAACGGATCTGTTATCGATCGTTGATCGATAACGGGTAAGTGTAGGGGAAGTAATTTCAAAAAGAAAGTGATATGGGAAGTCCTTTACCTATTAGCTGCGAGCGTACTACCTACACATAAAGCGTTTGTAGTGTTAAGGACACCGAGCCCACCACCGATAGATAACACACCGCACTTTCCCCAGTACATACTTGAAGTCCGACACATCGGTGTGAATCGATATTTCTTCGGAATTTAAGTGTAGTACGGAGAGTTCTTAATTTAAAGTAGAATTACCTGACCGTTTTAGACGTAAGTTCTATTGTTTAGAATGAAGTACCCTTCTTCTTGCCGCAAGTCTAGCGGAGGAAGTACTGCACTTTCGGAGGTTGAGTCATCTTCCATCGCCCCTTCTCCTTCCGCTTCACGAGCTGAGTACTACCAGTTAATTCCCGTTGGTCCGATCATGGATTGAATTCCTCCTAACTTTAGATTTCTTCTCAATCCGCCGGAGAGAGCTTCCTCCGTGATTTCTGCTAAAATCTTGCACAATATCTGCCTGCAACACGGCATCGCGGAGGAAGATGTGCGCCTCCCAAAGAAGGATGAATTGGCTTATATGCCACCCTCGGGGTATACTGCTTGCCATTGGTATATGTTCTTGAACGGAGTTATGCCCCCTTTTAACGGTTTCTTGAGAGAGACCCTCTCAAACTTAGGAATCACTCCGTTTCAGATTCACCCCAATGGATATGCCATCTTAACTTGTCTGCATGTCCTTTTCATACGAACATTCAACCGTGCCCCAAGCTTTGACGAGTTGAGATACTTTTTTCATTTGAAAGAAGAGATGAGTGTCCTTCCTTGGTCGTGATTGAGACCCAGAGGAATCGTAAAATTGTATTGCAACTGCAGAGAAACTTGTCCCAATTCAAGAATCAATACTTCTTTGTCAAATGTCCTGAGGGGTTCAACCGTCTTTGGAAAACGGGGGGTAAGTTCCCTTTCTTACTCATTGAGTTTTGGTGTGTCATTATAGAATTTTTAACAAGTCAAACACTTCTTACAGTTATCCCGAGGCCGAACAGGGACTTGTCTCTCGATGGAACTTTCCGAGCCCTAAAGACTATCGATGCTGAGGAAAGATCTGTTAAAGTCTTGTTGACTGACGAAAACTTGCTTCGATATGGACTGTTTCATCCAAGGAGATCCACAGTTCTAGTTGAGGTCCCATCCCCTTCTCGATCCAAGGTGCGCATGTAATCCACTTCCTCATCTTACAGTTCCGAAGAGGGTGCTTTTCAAGAATGGGAAGGCTCGTCCGGAGAGTCGGCTGAAGAGACTCGCGAGGGAAAAGACGCCGCGACCGAGACCAGTTGCCCGGCTAGAATGCCCCTGATTCTAGAAGAACAGGAAGAGGAGTTTAATCAAAGGGAAGGCAAGGTCGTGATGGACATAGAAAAGGAGGAGGGAGAGATTAGGAGTAGTAGCGGTGAGTCCACTTCTAGTGACGATTTCTATGCAAAATTCGATGATTTGGATTCTAAATCATGTGACGAGACTCTGGAGATGAGTCCCGTTATTCCGAGCTCGCCTCCTCTATACATGAGTGGTAAAGAAGGCTCTCCAGAAATCAGACGACGTCGAGATTCTCCGAGTAAAGAAGCTGGCGTGGACTTTGGAGATTTGAGCGATGTTTACGTCGATTTTGATGCACTCGTGAGGGAAGATTTCAAGTTTGAGGAGGTGCCTCCTCGTTCGGGCTATGTTACGCCTGAATTTAGTCTGATTCCTTCCACGACGCCTGCCCAATCTGGTTTATGACGTCGTTTTAAGCTCTCCTCCCAGATGCATTACATGTTTCACTAGGGTTACACTCACTTATATGCATATTTTTCATGTTTATCTTCCGTATCTAAGGCTCTTTATTTATTCTTCATGTTAGATACCATGAGAGGACATGGCCTTTATAACGACCTTGAGGAATTTATCGATTCTAAACATTGGTCGAAACGATCTTCTAGTCGTCATCAGTCTCGCAAGACAGAAGAGGAATATCGAAGAAGAAAGGATTTAGAGGCTGAAGCTCGCCATCGAGATGAGAGGGAACGGGGCCGAGTATACAAAGGCGGGTATGAGAAAGGAAAGACTTTTGATGAGTGAAGGAGCCGCCTAAAAAGTCAAAATTTGATCGCGGTTCTCATTTTGCGAAACATCGGGCCCTCGCTCCTGCCCCTGCCTCAGTCGGTCCTGAAATCTCGGTTTCTTCTATCCATATTCCATCTTTAACTCAAGTTTTGCCATCTCGTGTGGCTCTTACCCCCGGTTCTTCACTCCCCCACCGAAGATCTGCCTATGTTCTTCCTTCTAGTCCTCTCAGGCTTGAGGCAGCGCTCCCCAGGTGGTTTTTAAAGGGGGTTAAAATTGATCTCGATCTTCATCCGGTTCGCAGAGATACATACATGCCCCATCTTCAGGTTATGCAGAATGATTTAGAGCAAGCCGAAGGGTGGGATAAATTATGCAAACAGCTGGCGGACACGAACCATAAAAACTATCAACAAATCCTCCCCATTGAGTCGGAGAAGGATGATTTCGAAATAGCATTGGTAGAACGCAACGCCAGAATCAGGCAGCTGGAAGAAGAAAAGGATGCGGCACTTCCAGAGAGCAAGAACAACACCGGCTAGTTAAAGGAGCTAAAAGAGGCACATGCGAAGATTGAGATCGTCCTGAGAGATGAAATCAAAAATGCGCATGCCGAAGAAGTTAAAATGCAAGCAGAACTTGAAGCCCGCGATACCATCATTGAAGCCCAGAGGAAGACTATTTCCAACCACGACAAGATCATAGAAAATCACAATAAGACGATCACTGAATATGAAGAAGTCGTGAAGTCGCGCGATAAAACAATCTTCGTACAGGCTACCATGATTGCCATGCTCCAGGACCGAGTCGTGCAGCTTAGCGTCGATAAAACTCGTGTCGAAGTTAAGAAGGCCGCTGTTACGGCGGATTATTTGGAGCTTCAGAATAGTTTCGAGATAATGATGGAGAAGATGGATGAGATCATCTTGAATTTCTATGTCAACTCCCTGCTGCACCAAGGTAGTCTCAGCTACTTAGGCCCTAAATTCTTGCGCAATCTCGCTGTGGTTTGGGAGGAGATCTTGACCCGCTTCGTGATAGCAGGGATGTTTACGCCGAGCAGGAGTTATAGAACGCCTACCTCAATGAAGAATCCCAGAAGGCATTGCTAGAGGGCTGGGAGATTTTGCGGATTGAGAGAGAAAAGGAGGCTGACGATGCTACCACGACAGAAATTGCCGAAGTGCTTCCGGAGCCTTATATTCCGGTGCCGACGAACCATCGGGGTAGTCCCATGATCCATCAGCAAGTTCTGGGCTTGAAGCTTCCCCTCAGGTTGTGGATCCGTCGAAGGAGGGTGAAGGCGGTGAATACGAGGTTAACAATCTCGGTCAATCTTCTGGTGCAGGTATCTACTTTCTTCTCCCGGGTTTGAGAATTTTTACCTCACGCCGCAAGAGCAGGGCGAATTTAATGCTTTCATTTTTGATCTTCTAGGTCCGTCCTGCTTATCTGCCGATCCATCGATTTCTTCGATGCTTGGACCTATTGCTATCTCTACCGCTTACGTGCTCGTTTCTGTACCTACTCCGGTCGACATGTCCGTATCTGGTTTGCAGCCGGGGTCGTAATTTGAGAAGTTCGCCGCACTGCATGGCTTGGATGATCCATCTGTATCTTTGGAAGGTGACTACATGGTGGTCGAAGTTCGGGAGCAAGAAACTTAGATTGAGTAGCCACGCAAGTCTTAATAAGAACTGGTTGCCATTAAGAAAGAGAAAGTCGAAGCGATTAAGGCCTCTAAGAGCTCCCGCAGATCTCGAAAGCATAAAATGAAAGGCGAGTCTTTTGAAAAAGTCACAGAGAAGGAAGAGGACATCAGCACTGAGGAGATCGTCGACATTACTGGCAGCGACACCGCTCTCGAGCGAAGCAAAAACTTTGAACAAAAGGCGGGAAGGGGAGTGGTGGAAAGAAGTACTAAGAAGCTTGGGTGGTAGCTGATCTGGTTTTGGTTCATTTTGCGTTGTTTTGTTCAAGTGCAGAGTCTGCACTTAGTGGTTTTGTTGTGCTGTCTATACCTTTTCTTTTGTTGGCCGGTATTGTGTGCGTATGGCCCCTACGTTTTGACCTTGTATAGAAGAAAATTATAAGTAACATACTATTGACATTTTGACTGTACCTTTACCTACCTGCTTATATGTGTTCTGTGCACCTATGTCTATTTTGTTTACTTCCATTCACTTTATCTAGTCCTGTGATTACTGTTAAATTTCTTTGTTTGGAGTAACAGACTTATCAAATGTGAAATTTTTGTTTTTATGCATAACATTTTTATTCAAGTGCCGGTGTATGCCCCCAGTTCACAGGGTTGTTTACTTCTAACAATTGAAAAATGACCGGTAACTTATGGTTTAAATAGTATGCATGCCAAAACTTGGAATTTGACTAAGTCACAATTCGATTTTTTACTTTTACAATTTTGCAACTTATGTTTTTATCCGATTTTGGAAAGTATATAACATATGCATGTTTAAAATGTGCACGAAAACATAAACTTAGTGCTGAACATATAGTTATGAGATTAACTATTAGAAAATTCATAAGCATACAGTTACGAGATTAACTTAATGAATAATCTTTGCAAATTTTTGGAAGTTAAACCACTCATCACTTCTCAAAAATGTGAGTTAGTACTCATGAGTATTATTTCTTCGGATTTTTGCAATCTTCCAATATGCAATTATTGCCCCGGGCGCGTGCGTCATACGAATTACCTGTAAGCAGCTAAATGTTATTTACATTAAATGTCATAGTTTATCATGGGGTGTTAGCAATTGGAGTTTTCCGCTAGTTTGTAGCACTCCGATTTTGTTGGAGTCGCACCCGTTACTCTTGATAATGGGAGTGGGTTGATATTTGCAATTCCTGTGATAGCTGAGTTTCCCGGTATTGCCGAGGCAATTCCAGTACTTAAAATACTTATCGATGTTGCCAATCTTCGAGCAACGTGAGGAGTTCATGTTTTAAGAGCGTGATTTCATGGCTTGGAGAGTTAGTGTGCAGCTTATGAAATGTGTGGCTTTTGATACTTCTCAGTGTTGCCTATCTTCGGGCAACGCGAGGAGTTTGTGTTTTTAGAGTTAATGTGTAGCTTATGCAATGCGTGGCTTTTTATTTGAGCCTTCCCAACGCTGTCGGGGCAACGCCGGTTCTTAGAAGGTGGGGATCGGGTTTCGCCAATCCATTGGTTTTAGTCGATTTGCTTCCGTCAACCGGAGGGTGGGTGAGGCGTACTTGAGCATGATTCCACTTTCTCAAGTAGCAATTATATGGTTTTGAGTCGATTTGACCTCGTCGACTCAGCAGGTTACTATTATGAACACAATTTTGTTGGTTCAAAAAGCGAATTAATTTTATTAATTGAAGTTGGGCAAGTTTTTTCCTATTTACAATGCCTACGGCATCCAAGGACGGCTTATTTGCTGAAAATAGAAAGTACATTAGGAAGTTTTCAGATGAAGTAGCGGCGTAGTGATTTGCTACTCCATGCTCTGGGAATTTGGATTCCATCAATGGTTGTCAATTTGAAAGTTCCGTCCCTTAGCTTTTGACTGATCACATGCGTCCCTTCCCAGTTTGGTTCGAAGCCTCCCGGCACGAGGTAGATTCGTTTGAGAATGAGGTCTCCAACTTCGAAGGTTTGGTTATGAACCTTGGAGTTGAAGTATCGTGCGATCCTTTTTTGGTGGGCAGCGGCTCTCAACTCGGCTTCTTCCCTCCTTTCATCAATCATATCTAGTAATTCAAGTAGGAGCTGCTCATTTTGCTTCTGATTAAACTTTTACCTTCAGTGAGAGGGGACTTCTAGTTCGACGGGAATCATTGCTTCTGAGCCATATGCCATGGCAAACGAAGTGTGTCCAATTGTCGTTTTATGAGTCGTCCTGTAAGCCAATAGTGCGAGTGGAAGTTCACCAACCTAGTTCCTATTTGCTTTAGTTAGTCGCTTTTTGATAGTGGACTTAATGATCTTGTTTATTGCTTCCACTTTCCCGTTTGCTTGCGGATGAGCAATTGCGGAAAAGCTCTTCTCAATTCAAAAGCATTTACAGAAGTCTTTGAACTCAGCGCTTTCGAATTGGGTCCTGTTATCAATGATGATTTTTTGTGGCACACTAAACCTGCAAATAATGTTTTTAGTAACAAATTAATGAGTTTCTTTGTAGCAATGGTGGCCAGCGCTTCCACTTCGGCCCATTTCGTGAAATATTCAACAGCAACTATATTGTATTTGGCCCCTCCTTTAGCTATTGGCAATACGCTAATCAAGTCGATTCCCCATATTGCAAATGGCCACGGGCAGAACACTGTGTTAATTCTGTTAAGGGAGTGCTTTTAGTTTTTCTAAATCTTTGGCAACGATCACATCGTCGGGCGTAGTCTGCTGCTTTGCGGTTTATTATCGGCCAGAAATATCTGTACCGGAGAACTTTCTTTGCAAAGGTTTGACCCCAGTATGGTCTCTGCATTCACATTCGTGCACTTCCTTCAGGATCCGTCGAGCTTCGTCGTCGGTCACACATCTAAGAAGGGGGTTGAGAATCCCCTTCGGTAGAGTGTTCCATCCTACATCATGAATCGCGGCACCTTCCGAAAAAGCTTTTTCCGTTGATTCCGATCGGTTGAAGGGTTCCTGTACGCAAGTAGTTCATGTAGGTAAGTAGTTGACGTCCATTTCGCCTATACTCTGGGCAGTCAGAGTCTCAACAGGGACTAGTTCCAAAGATTGAGCTTCTTTGGAGCTTGCCAGCTTTGCTAAGTAGTCAGCTTTGGTGTTTTGCTCCCGTGGAATATGAGTTATGGTATAATATTCGATGTCACTCAGAAACTATTGTACTTTAGACAGATACGGTGCAAGGTTCTCCCCTCGAGCCTGGTACTCGCCTTTTATCTGGCAAACGACTAGCTGGGAGTCGTTGTAGATGTGGATGGATTTTATTCCGAGTTCTTTAACAATTTTCATTCCTACTATTAATGCTTCGTATTCTGCTTCGTTATTTGTTGCAAGAAATTCCAAGCGCAAGGAATAGCAAATGGCTCATCCTTCGGGGGTTTCAAGCACTACCCTCGCCCCCGAACAGAGGTTGTTAGATGCACCATCAACAAAGAGTTTCCATTACATCTCCACTCCCGATGGTGTTTCTTCTTCATTATCCCGTATGGTAAACTCGGCGATGAAATCTGCCAGCGCTTGCCCATTGATAGCCTTTCTCGGATGGTAGGTAATATCATGTTGGCTCAGTTCGATGTTCCACTTGAGAAGTCATCCAGAAGTTTCAGGTCGGTAAAGTACTTGTTTCAAAGGCTGATCGGTCAGTACTTTGATTGGATGTGCTTGGAAGTACGGTCGTAGTTTCCTAGACGTGATCAAGAGGCAATATGCTAGCTTTTCCAGCTTTGAGTAATTTTTCTTGGCTCCAATAACTGCTTGCTAATGTAGTATACGGGTTGTTGGATTTTTGCTTCTTCACGCACAATGGCAGCGCTTAAAGCATGAGATAGGACTGCTAGGTAAATGAATAGGTCCTCTCCGTCCACTAGCTTTGACAGGATTGGCGGTGCTTCCATGTGTCACAGTTATTCTACAAATGTAGTTTGACATGCCACATTCCATTCGAAGTTTTTCTTTCCTTTCTTTAATGCATCAAAGAACCCCTTGTCGGTGGCTTTTGAGATAAATCGGCTTAAAGATGCGACCTTCCTATTCAAGCATTGCAATTCTTTCTTGTTCTTCAGGGCTTGGACTTCTCGCAGGGCCGTCATCTGCTCTGGATTTTCTTCAATGCTCTTGGCACTTACGATGAATCCTAAGAATTTTCCGGAGGCTACTCTAAAGTGATAGAGTTAGGGGTATGCCCTAGGGGAAATTATGTAATTTGTTACATATATCTAACTCGTTGAACAATCTTGTTTATAATAAAGGTGTTTCTTTCTATTATATACTTGATATAATGTAGTTATATTGATTAATTAATTTAATTAAAAGTATATTTAATAGAAAATCCATAAATGGCATATTTTGTGATAGTAGTTACAAAGTGTTGTAACCGTGAGTAATTTATCACAATAAAACAAATATACCATTTTAAATGTTCCTAGTCAAGATGCATCGAGACTGGATATCGGTGTATCCGTTGAGACTAGAGTATGCAACGCTCTCCAAATGCTGGGCAGTGTATTATTCATGACTACTGGGGGCACCTAAGGGTTACGTACTGATAGTTATTGCATAACTATGGAACGACTCACTCGATAGTTTTCTGTTGGTTAATATAACTAAGGTCAAAAAGAAAATATCAATGTGACTTATTTACACAGTTCTCTCGACTTGAGAATACTATGGGTCTTTAATATGAAAACTCCGCTTTGATTATAGTCAAATCACGGCATGGCGTTCCATGAGTGACTATAGTTGGGTCGAGTGGAAATATTGGAAGTGAAGCACTATTCAAGAGAGGATTCGTCTCCTCGGTTATATGGGGTTAGTAACATGGTCAACTCAAGTCAACTCAAAGTCAAAGTCTCTGGCCAGAGCATTTTGGTTAATAATAATTGTTGTTATTGAACCAAGGACTTTGTGTTTGGACTATAAAGTTGAATGTGGATGATATTGGAATTTTAACCATTACCAAATTCCATAATTCCGAAGTTATATAGTTTTGACGAAGAGAATTGGTGTAAATAATTGTCATTATTAGGTACTGCTTATAATAAGTAAAATTGGATTTTACCAAAAGATGTGTAAGCGATGAATTCGGCAAAAATGTCACACTGCCTGCTAAGTGACGTGTGAACGTTAATAATTGAATTGTTCAATATTAATCGCTGACTGAATTTACACCTTTGAGTCACACAACCGTAATGATGAATTCTCCGAAAAACCACATGATTTAATTAGTTTATAAAAAGTTGTAAATTAATTAAATTAATTAGTATTTGAGAAATATTAATTATTATTTATTTTATTTGATGTTTGGAAGTTATTTGTAATTATTTGAATGCATTTATAAAAGTTATATTTGCGTGTATTGATATATGATATCATTGTAATTAAATAAAAGATAACTACATGCGTTAATTTATGAAATCTTATGTCATTTGATTGCACTAATTTTCAGCCATACCATGTAAAGAAATAGGAGTGAAAAGAGAAAGTTAATCAAGAGAATTAATTAGAGAAGTTTTAATTAAAGAATGGGAAAGCTTTCTTTCTTTCAAATAAAACATATTCTCTAATTCATTTTATACGTACAATTGAGTTTCTCATTTCTCATTCTTCTTTCGATAACTTTTCTGGTTCTCTCCTTCTCTAATGGCTGAAAATATGAGATCTTCCATGGCTTCAATTATTCCTAAAATTAAATACAAATAAAATCAATTATGAAAAGTGGTTTATTCCACTTGATCCTTGCAATATCTGGAGGTTGATTTCTGAATCTAGGAGATTTGATTCATCAATCAAGGTACGATTCATTAGCTACATCTAGAGGAAAAATTCAATGTTTCAAGGTGTACTTCAAGGCTTTGGAATCAAGGATGATCTTTTTATTCTAATAATTTTGATATAATGTTTTAATGAAAAAAATTAAATATCTTAATTTATATGTGTATAATATTGTCTCATTTGATTTGTAAATGGTTTATGTAATTCAAATTGTTTGATATATGAATTGATTGGTTTTTTTTATTTAGATAAATCAAAACTGAAACTTGTGTATGATTAGACAATATTTTAATTTTAGATCTATGTTTAAACATTCAAATCAAAACGTAATTTTTTTGATTTAAATGTTTACATGTTCTTATTGTTTGCTTTTTTACTTTAATAGAAACTTTCATATGATTAAATGATGTGATAATAAATTGACTACAATTAATTTCTAAATTTGTTACCATATTTGACATCACAATTATCCTTTTTTAACTATTCAAAGGATTTTAACATGTTCCTTAGTTCAGTATGTATAACCTTTTGTTTTATAATTATTTATTCATATAGGTTGAATCTCCTCGTATTTGTAAGTTTTTTTGTTCTTATTATCTGCATCTTATTGTAATTGAAACCCACACATGATTAAGGGATGTTTGGATAATAAATTGATTACAATAAATTTATAATTTACCCTATTTGACATGACTAATATCTTTCTTTAAGTATTCAAAGGATTGTTAATATATTGCTCGGTTTATTGTGTTTTGCTTTTTTTAAAAAAATATTCAGATAGGTTGAATCTCTTTAGATTTGAAAGTTTATTTATTCTTATTATCTGCATTTTATATTGAAACCCACACATGATTAAAGGATGTTTTAATAATAAATTGATTACAATAAAATTATAAATTTGTTACCCTATTTGACATGACTAATACTTTTTAAGCATTCAAAGGATTGTTAATATATTACTCAGTTTAGTATGTTTCACTTTTGTAAAAAAAAAATTCATATAGGTTGAATCTCTTGATTTAATTGTATACATATATATTTTGTTAACTAGTTTAAGTTTATATAAGTTTATAAATACATCAAAAAATTTAATGTTACATGGTTCATTTTTAATTAATTAAGAAGTTTTGGGTTAATCTATATATAGAAATAATTATATATATATATATATATATATGTACATATAAAACTTAATGTCTATATTTAAAATTGTATAGTTTAAATGCTTTATTAATATCAAATATTTTTAAACGAGGTAGTAGTTTATGCATATGAATTATTTTTGGCTATTCCTAATCTTATGTCATAATGATTCATTGATTGCTAATTGAATGCTGCATAAATCAAGTTTGTCAAAAAGGGGAAGATGAATCATTCATCTTTGTCATCTTTTATTTCTTTCTTTTTTGTCTCTTATGTGATTGCCTTTAAACTTATTCTTATTTATTCATATACATCATGTTATCAATTGATCATACTTGCCTTATGTTTAACTATTCTATCACAAAATTAAGGAATAAATATATTCGATATATTCAAACCTTATTTTTATATCCCATTATTTATTGTTTTAGAATCAAATTAATAAAACAAAATATGGTATTAAATAAAATACTGATTTTATTTAAAATAAATTTAGATAATATCTAAATACATTTAGACTTTATAGGCCCGTTAATGATCCAAAATGGTAAAAAAAATTGAAATTCATCCATTTCTTCCGCTGCGGGCTGGTCCAGTTCCAACAATGGTATCGGAGCCAATAGCCTATGCGGTCTAAATTAGTCATGTTAGGGCTAACTAATTAAGCTTATGCACTTAGCACGGGTCTAGAAATGTGATGTCTAGGATTGGAATTGGGTAATCAAGTACCCTGTCCTACCTGGTTACCTGAATGGCCTGAAAGGTGATGTGAGCCTAAAGGTTGCCCCTAATAGAAAAGGCCCAATTTGAATTGGGCCTTTGGGCCTTGGGCTAATTTTCAAAATAGTTTTGAAAATTAAGACATGATTTTAAATTTAAAATAAAAACATGTTTATTATATAAGGTTATAATATAACATAAATTTCAAAATGTTTGAAACTATTAATTTCAAATTTTAAAATTTATTAATAAGATTAATAAAATAAATTAATTAAATGAGTTAATTAATTAATACTTATATGCATGTATTATATAAGTTGATATATGTTATGTTATTATAAAGTGTTAAGATAACATAAGTATACAAGTATGTAAGATAAATTTTGAAATTGATATAATTTAATTAAAATTGTTTAATTAAATAAATTAATTAAAGGTTAATTAATTAAATAAAAAATACGCATATATGAGATATATGTGTTATACTATAAAGGTTGTAGTATACACCATAAAGGTTATAATAGATATGTCCAATATAAAAGTTGTATTAAAATACTAATTTAAAATTAATTAAAGAGTTAATTAATTAAAATTAATTAAATAAGATTTAAGTAATAAAATATCATACATAAGACTATCATATAAGTAATATGGAAAATAAAGTTATATAACAATAAAACTTATATGATATGAATGTATAAACTAAAGATGGAACATTAAAGAAACCCAAATAGACTTAAGGAATAAATATACACATAAATGTACGTATAATGTGATTTCTGATGTGTCTGACACTTGAATCACGAGGGTATTTCATAAGAAATACATTATTCCATAAGTTGATATCACTCAATACAATATATTGAAGATTATGAATCTTCAATATAATGTTGTCCTTTACCATATATATATATTAATAAATTACTTGCATACTCCTTAGTTGTTGAGCAAACTCAAGCTGGGGATGTTATGTGTAGTATTATTAATATATTGAACATATGAAGTAAGATAACTATATGTATTTGTTGAGCAAACTTGTAACGACCCGTAATTTTCGATAATTAAAAAATTGTTAATGTAGTTAAGTTTTGGTAATTTAATATTGAAAGGAATAAAAATTTGTTAATTAATAATGAAGTAATAACAAAAAATGAAAAGTAACAGGGTTAATTAAAGTTAATTATTAACTATTTGAATGAAATTACAATTAATGGAATTAGTGTAAATGTTATACTAGGCTATAAATTGAATGAAAGAAAAACAAACGTAAATATTGAATCAATAAATGAATTAATATATAATAAGTGGTAATTGAATAAAATCAATGTTCTGTGAGTAATTATAATATTTGTTGGAAATGATAAACTTATAAAGGTGTAATTAAAAGTTAATGGTAACAATTATTGTATGTTGCCTATTTATTTAGCCTATTAATTTAAATTGGAAATAAATTTCAATAATTATAACTTAATATTATGTTAATGTAAATTAAGTTAATATTTGGAAATAATGTTAATTTTATTCATAATATGACAATTGGTTGAATAAAAATAATGGAAATCAAGATTTATTAATTTATTGGAATTCAAATTATAGTAATTGGATTAATTGCAATTAAATGAAATTAAATATTTAAATATTATGTAAATGGAAATTAAGATGAAATTGGGAATTATTAATGTACTAAGGGGTAAACCAATGTTTGTTATATCCTTATTGTAATAAAGAGTTGAATAGCAAGGTTTAAAAATTTAATAAATGGATTTTTGTAATTTTAATTGATAATTTCTGAATTTAATGAAATTGAAATTAAACACTGAAATTGATGGATTAATCAACTTTAAATTGACATCTAAATTTGTTTAAATTATTTTAAGTGATTAAGAAATCAAAAATGATAGAAGTTGTAAATTTTTAAAATTTAAATTGAAAAAGTGATTTAATTAATTAATTATTAATTTATTTAATTAACTGAAATATAGCCATTTTGACCACTGACTCGAATTTTGACAAAACCAGTTTCATCGGATCCGTAACGGTGAATGATTATAGGATTTCAAGTTTCGTAGCGATCGGACTTGTCGTTTGATCGTACGGGCTCGAAACGCCTCAAAATAAATTTAATTGAAATCAATTGAAATCAATTTAAAATAAATTGATTTTACCATAACTTCTTCATACGATAGAATTTGGACTTGAAACCTCTTCCATTGAATTTGAAATCATCAAAAAGATCTATTTTGATATATGGGATTACCCATTTTCGTTCTGGAGACAGAACGGGCTTTTCGGGCCATTTATCGTTCAGCTCTCCAAACCAATCAAGCCCATTCATCTCTATTTTTATCTGCCTATATATATGTCGTTATAAACCCTAGATTGTTTCTATTCTCATTTGTATGTACGTACATTCTTTCTCAACTCCTCATTCCAATGGCAGACAAAACCTTCCCCAAATTGCAAATTCAATTTCAAAATCAATTCCAAAAATTCAAACTCCTCCAACCCAAACAAATTATATATCAATTCAAAGCTCTCATCGAGCGTAATTCACTGGCGCAGTTTGTTTTTCAATTTGAATCATCATTTGTCCAGAAATCGCGAATCAATTACGGCCGTCCATATTGGATTTTGGTCGATCCAACGGCAGATCTGCAGCCGATCGACGATCGGGTGGTGCTGGAGCATAGGGGGGCCGAGAGGAGTTGATCCATGGTGTTAGTTCATCCCATAGGATGTCGAAATCATCGGAAATCCCAATCAAAGGTGGCGGCGGCGGACCACCATAGGCGGCGGCGGTCATGGCGAGCTCGTTATGGGTGCGCCCTGACGTGGGCGTGGCGATGCTTGAGCCTGATGGAGTTGTAGACGATGGTGCAGTGGTAGAGAATGTCCTTAAGGTTGGCAGGTGTAGTTGAAGAATGGCTTCAGGGGTCGCGATTTGTTTCGAGAAGGAAGGTGACCCGTCGAGTTATTATTGCCCTCTATTTTTTTATTAAATTAAAATTTTCAAACGTTCTAATACGTATAACTTTTGCATACGAGTTCCGTTTTACGCGCGGTTTTCTCCGTTAGGATTGTATTGAAATTCCGGAAATTTTGACGCTAGTTTGGATGAATTATGAGACTGTTCAAATTTTGGGCTTATTTTGAATTCAAATTCAATTTAAATTCAAAGGTGAGTGTTTTAACCCACTCACAACTTCTAAAATTTCTTATGTTAGTTAAATTAATTTTTGATGTGAATTAAAAAATTATTTATGACTATTAGGTATATATTAAATCATCACCTCAATTAAATTGAATTTATTTGAATTAAATTGTCATTTAATTTATTATTGAATATAAATTGCTTGTTTAATACCCGTTATTGATTATCAGTTCTATTTTGATATTTATTGATTGATTTGGATGATGATTGTGATGGATGTTGATTATTGATATTGGTTGAATGGATGTTTTATTTTATATCGTTATAAACTGCAAGTTCATTATGGATTTTTATTTATTTCGGGATTGCGGTTTGAAATGATATACACGGATTGAAATGATAAATATCTGTATCACTTGACCCTAGGGTAGAGAATTATATACGGACACCGGACTGGTTAAATTAAATGATTTTAAATCCTCGATTTTTGAATATAATTAAATGATATTTTGAAATGGAAATTTGATTTATATAAATTTAAGTATTGTTGAAAATCAAGTTTTGCGTTGAGTTGTGAATTGATTTAAAAAGGAATTTCTTTAAGAAATTAAATTTGAAGTTTAAAGTTAAACTTTTATGTATAAATGAAATTCTATCGAAATTGAGTTATTAAATTTGTTGAAAATAACTTTGAAATATTTTGAAGTTGGAGTAATCTGTATTGATATTTTGAACATGGATTTTTAACGATATAAAATTCGATAGTTTATTGAAATTTGGTTTGTCGATTTGGAAATTTGAAATGGTTCAAATATATTGAAATGAGATGAATAGTTTAACTGATATAAAATTCAAAACTCATATTTTAATATAAACTATTTTAAAATTTTATATAAATCCAAATTATCTAATTATTAAGATTTTCAAATTTATTAAACTATTTAACCAATATTAACTATATAAATTATTTTTATCTATTTTAAACCAATTCAATTTAGTTTAAACAAATTAAACCATTTTAATTTAATTTAAATATGATTAATCTATTTTAAAGTTATTTAATCTATTTTAAATTATATTTAATCTAAATTTAATTTATTTAAATATCTTAAACCAATTCAAAATATTTTTACCTATAATTAAACTATTCTAGAGCATTTTAACTATTTATAACTATTTAAAAAAAATTCTAAATTTCCAAACTAAGCACGTGGAAGAGTTATATTCATTTCAATTTGGTTTAAAAAGAGAATAAGGCTAAATGATGTTGTAACTTAAGTTGGAATTTTGAATGTTATAATAAATTGAAATGATGATTTTGAAGTAAGGACTTAACCTGTTTTGGGAAATATGATTTTGGAAGAATTTATGATTTTTGAAACGATATGATTTGAAAGCGATATAATTTTGAGAATACGATATTTTGATATAAAGTGTGAATTTGACTTTGAAAGGAAATATAATTATCGAACTATGATTTCAAATGCGATATGATTTCAAAGGTAAATATGAGTAATGATTTCGAAAATGATATGATTTGAATTGAATATGATATTTTGATATCAATTATGAAATGGTTTTGGAAATGTAAAAGAACCATCCGGTGTGTAATAAGCGATTGGTTGTTAAAGAGACCGGGATCAGATATGGGCATACTCTCTGTCGATACCGAAAACTACTTTGACAACTGTATGCGCGGTGGAGATTCCAGAATGAAGTAGGATGGTGGCGACGATCCTAAAGGTATATTTACGTGGACCTAACTCCCGTGAGTTAGCATAAACTGGCTAAAACAGGAGCGATTCCGGGGCAAGGAGGTAGCTCCTCTAATCGGACACATTCCATCAATATTATATTCTGACTTGCGATTTATTTGGTGGCCACCCTTCGATTTTTACTCGGGAGTGTGTTTCGAGTTGGGCGGTATTTGCGGCTATGCGTTACCAATAGTCCGGATGCGTAATTGGTATATCTATCCTGGCATTGCCTAGTCGTGTCGGGTCATCTACCCTAGCGCGCCTTCTACGAGTTTGTTTTATGTCGTACCTATGTGGTATCCTCTGGCGACTCCAGTTTACGGGGAGTTACGGTACTGTATAGACTATTGGCATACCTAAAAATGTGTTAAGGTGGAAAATTTAAATCCTTAATGCTATTTTTAAATAGTATACTTTACTGCAGACATATTATAATAGCGTATTGTACTACATAGTAGATAGTTTAACGGATCCTTAGGAGATGTGAATCCCGAACATCTCTTAAGTTACTACACTCACGTTAGACACTGGATAGGAGATGTCAAACCCCGTAAACATCTCCGACGCCATTTACACTCATATTTATTTACCGTTGATTTGACTTACATAAGATCTTTTAGTTCTGACTCGAGTGTATTGTCTTTTCAATTCGCTCGTGTCAACCTGAGCATTTCAGGATTTGAAGACCTTATTCCCGAAGGACGAAGACAAAGATTTGTATTATTATTATTTACTATTTAATTCCCCTGCATCATACTGTTCCGCTACAATGTTATGTATTTATCTTCGATATGTGTAACTCTGATTTAGTATTGTATAAGTATAATCAAATGTTTTGTAAACAGCTTCATGAACTATTATTTGATTATTATATTTTGTCATTCCGCTGCGAGATTCTGTTTTGTTTTTATTTCTTTCTCTTTTTCTTATTCACCCCAAATAACAATTCACCCTTCTGTATGGTTTGAGTTGGCATGTGAGTCTGCTTAAAGCGTACAAAAAGGCGGGATGTTACAAAACTCAAGGTACATATACTATACTTAGGCCGTCATGACATAGTAGGTACGAGTGAATAATCTCTTTCGATTTGTTGAGCAAACTCAAGGTCGAAATGAGATTAGGACAAGGAAAAATGGGTTAGGAGTTGTATGTGATACAATCGATAAGGAGTTATCTATCGTTTGTGGGGCTATGATTTGTTGAGCAAACTCAAGGTCAGAATACCAAAATAGACAAGTCCTAACACCCACTAGTAAAGTCAAAATACTTCTATATTTCATCTTAGGGTTTGGTGAAACATAAAAGACTAGTGGGAGCCTTATTAGCAAAATGAAATGGTAACATTTAACCTTTCTAATATTGTAAGAACATATGCTAAATTATGTTATAATTATCTACAATGATAAATTTGTGCATTTAATATGATTGATAAAATGTTTATTAATTAACATATACAAATGAACTGAATTGAAAGTTGACAAATGAAAATATAATGCCCACTATTAAATTCCCATTGCATGTTAACGTTTCAACATCCATGCAAGTGCCTGATTTTACAACTACTGAATACATTAGTGGTTTGGTCACTTATGCATTTATTTGGTCAAGACCATGTATTGCATTCTATGAGTTTCGAACTCTAAAAGTAATACAAGACTATGGATATTTGATCCATATACAATTGCATATAAATGTTATATGGTGAATGGTCAAAGTTTGTAATGTACAATATTTCGATGAAATTAGTTCATCCTAGAAACCAAATAAACCTTAGTGCGAGATCGAGTGTTCAATTTGATTGATTACAAAAGGGATCATATTGTGTCAATGTAACACAAGGCCAAAAACTACAAGATAGATATAAGAACTCGATCGGTGAAATGTCATTTTGATCAGCTTATGTAAAGTGCAACATATCTGATGTCCTTAAATGTTAAGGATAATAAAATGCGCTTTTGTAAAGATTTTGTTATGATATTGTAGTATGGTTTTCTTTTGAATAGTTTGACCATTTGAAAGGAAAACGAATGTTTATAGATGTAATTTAAGGTACAGTTGGGATTAAGAGAATGAATAGTCACTTCTGCTTCATAAAGAAACATTGGAAATGAGAATTGTAATAATAATTGACACTTAATATTGGAATAGGAAATATGATTTCTAATCTGAAATGTATTTTCATATAGAATTTTTTTTTCTATGAGATTTATTTCTTTGAGCTCAAGATATTTGATCAATGAACTCTCCATTGTAAATAGTTGTAGTGTATGAAACAAACAAATTGTATTAAGTGAATGATGGACCTCCGAAATTAGTACGCTATTATAGTAATGGTGGAAATAGTGGGAGCATGTCATATATCACTTATTAATTGCATCATAGTACGAAAATTGTTTTCGTAAAACTTACCATAAATTATTTATGAACTAATGATTATTTTTCGGTATCGACTGGAAAAAAATAGACATAGCTATATTTCAATATGAATATTATGAATATTCTTTATGAAATATAAAACTATAATGTGGTAATTTGTTTATAAAAAAGTGATGCATTGGAAAACGCAAAAGTAACTAATATTATTTACGGTTGTTTTGGAATTATAGGCTAAGCCGTAGTTTTGAGAAATAATTTTATTGTATGATTTTGAATCATATGATACTTGTTAATTATATCTAAAACAATAAAGTGTTATGCACCCATTTAGTAGGAGTATCATAAGAGTTGATTAACTCTTCGGATTGATACATATAGATGTATGACAGTTCCATGTACTTATCATATTCACCGATGAGTTATCGTCGACATGGCATGTGTATTTAATAAGCAAGTAGTATGCCTATGATAAACTTATATAATATAAAAAAGAAGTAAATAAAATAACATGCGATAAAAATGATTTGATTTGACCGAATGAGTGAGTATATTGAAAAATGTTCCGAACGTACCTAAATTGAATAAAGATTCAATCTCAAAATTACTCCTCCATGTGATACATAATGATGCATCAATATTGAATAATCGAACTTTTTTGGACAATGTACGATTAATTGTGAGTGAAGTTGAGGTAGTTTCTTTCTGTAAGGTAATGTACTTAAGGGTAGTACACAATGTTAATATTATTTAATCTGAATAACAGTTTATAAAATTTTACAAGATAAGGGTTTATAAGAAACTCCAAAATCCTTAGGCCAAGGAATTGGCAGGTTGTGCGAGTCGAAAGATTGCACGTAATAATTGTTCATGAGGGATCTTGTATGAATATTCCCAAAAGGATTTTGGAAAGACTGTCATTAGATGACATATTTATGTTTCGAACATAATTTTTGTAAACTAAAACCAAATCAGTTTTATAAATAAAGAAATTCATAAATTTTTAATGAATACCTATTCTATTGCGCTGAGAAACAATTGTTGTTTCAAGATATACCAACTTCATTGTGAAGAAATTTCTTTGAGGAATTATTGGTAGTAAAATGGAATTGGATACGATCCATGGATAGAACTGATTATATGAGATGAAATGAAATTAACTAACCTAAATGAACACATAGCATTAGAATGTCTAATAAGTATTCTCGCACATCGAAGAGAAACCATGAGTTTCTTATTAATGTCGAAAATATATAATCCTAGATTGTTTAATTAAACCATTGAGAGTATTGACTCTATATGGTATGATGCACAAATCCGAAAGAATTCCAAGTACGCTATCAAAATATAGATTTTGATGGTCGTAGCTGAAGGGATATGATCCATTGACCTCGACCGTGTCTTTATGAGTAAGACTAATGCAGTTGGAATTAAATGAGCAATGTTGATAAGAATAATATCGCAAATTTCAATTGTTGAAATTAGCGTAATAGATTCGATATTCAACATGTTCATGTCAATTCGGCTTTACTCACAAAATTATCGTTTGATAAGTCCTAGTGTTTTGGTACATATGTATTGAAACAGAAAATTCTAAATAACGATTTCGAGTAAGCTGTTTACACATATTTACCAAAATGTCTCAAAGTAAGTGGGAGCGGTATTAAGTTTGTAAGTCTTTGGATATGATCCAAGAAATGATACGAAAGTGTCATTTTATAAGCATCAAGATTGAATAAGTATTTTGATAGAAATATCAAATAGTTTGATTTTCAATCAAAGTGTAGAGGAAGCGTGTGTTTATAAGAACGAACATTAAAAGGTCCATTGATATTTTCTAAACTGTAAGTAAACAACACATTGTTGATTTTAACGATGTACTTGTGTTAAAATCAGCCTTAGTTGTTGTAATACTCAACATTGGATTAATAAATGATGACTTTTATAGTAAGTATAAAAGATGTCGAGAATGTCTCAAATGATATGCAAGGACATGATATTAAAATGTTTAATATGAAACATGTAAGATTGATTCCTTTGCATTGGCAAAAGGAATTATCATACATGTTGTGTTGTCTATGATATCATGATTGGCTTATGTATTTGATACATGGAGCAAATATCAAATCCAAATTGATATCACTAAATGGTTGTTTGAAGTGTTCTTATGTATTTATGAAATACTAGAGAATTGTTTACAGAAACAAAAGCTCCTTATGAAGGAGTGTTCGAACTCAAACTTCATAAGTCATATTGAGTGTAGTATGTCAATAATAAATTCAGGTTAAGAATCTTTAAGTTGGAAATGTTCCAAATGAAAGACCATGGCTGATTCAATGAAAAAGCTAAGTACATCACCTTGAATATTGCTGCAATAAAAATAATGCATACAAAAATATAAGTGCACAAATTTATAACTGAGCCGATTCCAAATTTTGAGAATCTCGTAACATTGTTATATAATAACAATGTCGTGATATAGTTCGCAATAGAACTTAGAGCTCATCCCCTTTTGTATTTCCCCTTTTGTATTTCCATCTAATAAAAAACTTTCAAAAAAAAATCTTCAAGTAATTATCTCTCATTTAAACCCCATTTAAATGTATATCAACATCGTATATCGATATATGCAAATATAATTTATATATATGAATTGAAATAATTACTAAAAACATTGAAACATAAATAAATTAATGATAACTAATATTTCTCAAATATTAATAAATTTAATTAATTTACAGCATTCTATAAACTAATTTAATCAAGTAGTTTTTTTGGATAATTCATAAATATGGTTGTGAGACACAGAGGTGTGAATTCAGTCAGTGATTAATATTGAACAAATTAAATATTAATGTTCATATGTCAGCTTAGCTAGAGTAGGACAATTTGGCCGAATTCATTACCTAAAGATCTTTTTTGTACAATCCAATTTTATATTCTTTTAAGTGGTACCTTTTAGTAACGAAATTTTTACACACATTCTCACTTTAGGATTTATGGAATTTGGTTTTGGTCAAAATACCAAAATCATCCTTATTCAACTCAGTTATTCAATAAACAAAATCCTAGGCTCAATAATAATATTTATTATTAATTGTACTACTTCAGCTAAAGATTTTGACTTTGAGTTGATTATAGTTCTTGTAATACTAACCTCGTACAACTGAGGAGACGAATTCCCTATTGAACAATGCTTCACTTCCAATGCTTTAACTCAGAGCCAACTGTAGTCGTTCGATGGATCGTCATATCATGATTTAACTATAATCAAAGTGAAGTATGCACACTGAAGTTCCATGGTGTTGTCAGATCGAGGGAATTGTGTAACATCATCAGCCTAAGATTTCCTGTTTGAGCTATTCTTATTAACCAACAGGAAACTCTCGGACGAATCATTCCATAGCTATCCAATAACTATGAGTATGTAACCTCTTGGAGCTCTTACTAGCTATGAGTAATACACTTCCCAATATTTGCATAGTGTTACGCACTCTGGTCTTAAGGGACATGTCGATATCCTTTTTTAAAACCTCTTGGCCAAGAAAATAATATGTTATTTTATATCGTGGTAATTTTCTCATGATTAAAACTCATCGTAATTATTACCACATGACATGTCATTCAAAGATTTTTTTATATTTAATATACTTAAATTAATTACTTAATTAATATATCGTAATATAACAAGTATAAAATAGGAAACAAACACCTTTTATTTCAAACAAGATTTTATTGCACAGTTAATAATTTACAATAAATTATGGAGTTTCCCCTAGGGCATACCTTTAACTCTCCTAGTTCCCCTTTTCCGATGTATATTCTATGTCAAAATCATATGTCGCTAAGAACTCCAACCATCTTTGTTGCCTCATACTCAACTCCTTCTGAGAGAATAGATACTTAAGAGACTTATGGTATGTATATAACTCGAACTGTTCTCCGAAGAGATAATGTCTTGAAACCTTAAATGCAAAGATCATTGCTGCCAACTCTAAGGCATGAGTTAGATCGTGAACTTCATGCAGTCTCAACGGTCGATAGGCATAGGTGAACACCCTTCCCCTTTGCATTAATACCATTTCCAATCTGGTTCCACAAGCATCAGTGTAAACAATCAAATCTTCATTCTCTTCCGGCACAACTAAGACAGGATCATTCGCCAATAACCTCTTCAACTCCTGAAATGATCCTTCGCACTTATCAACGCACTCAAACTTCTTGCTCTTTCAAGTCAAGTTAGTTAAGGGTGCTGCAATATATGAGAAAAACTTAATGAATCTATGGTAACAACCAGCCAATCCAAATAAACTTATCATCTCTATCACTATCTCTGGTCCCTTCTAATCATTATTGGACTTTATCTTCGATGGACCCATTGCTGATCCATTTTTCGAAAAAACATAACCAAAATACCTAACTTCTCATTTCAAAAAATGGCATTTTGAAAACATAACCTTCAATTAATGTTGTCTCAAGTTCTCCAACACCAATCTAAGATGGACTTTATAGTCTCGCTCATTCTTAGAGTACACCCAAATATCATCTATAAAGACCAACACGAATCTTCCCAACTGATCGTTAAAGATCCAGTTCATAAGACCCACAAAGAGGGGTTTGGTCAATCCAAGGGCATGACTAATCACTCATATAAACCATATCTAGACCTAAGCGCGCTTAAAGGAATACTATCTTCAACTACCACCAGTTTATGGAATCTCATTGCTAAATATAGCTGGGAGAATACTACATTCCACTCAATGGGTCAAACAAGTCGTCTATCCTAAGCAATGGACAATAATTCTTCACCATTAATTCATTCAACTTTGATATTCAATACACATTCGAAGTGACCCATCCAACTTTTTCACAAATACTGTAGATGCTTCTGATAGAAAACTACTTGACCTAGTGAAACTTTTATGCTCAAGATGAAGGAATCGAGTGCAATGCTCAACAGGTGAATAAGTAAAGTTTAAAAAAATCCATGTTTGAATCTTAATGGGCTTATGAAGTCTATTATATAGCATTTGATCCAATATATATATATATATATATAAAGAAAATCAAATTTCATTTAAAATATTATTAAAATATTTTATACATACTTGATTAATCATATTATTTAAAATTTTGGTGATTATTTTGAACATATCATGTGTGCGTGTATTCATAACATAACATAATAATAACATAACGTAATAATATTTAGGCATGTAAAAGCTCTAATTGTTATTTATGTGATGTGAATTAATAGATTGTAACTGTGACAAGAATGTAGTTAATTAGGAGTTCTATTTTCTATTGATTAGTTAGGTGAAAATTCAAAATTTTATTTATTGGTATAAATAAGAGCTCATAAATGTAACATAAGTGTGCAATTAATTAGGAGTTTTGTTTTGTGATTTTTGATATGTGAAAGGTCATATTATTTCATGTGGTGTACATTGTAAAATGGAACATATATATGACATGTCAGTATAGTTATAAAATGAACATGTGTATAACCATATATATATAATTATTGAGATTTATATCTATTGCATATACATATATTAAACCAAAATTTTATTCAACATTTTAGATGTGTATACAAGGAGGCATGTTCAAAATAAATTTCGATAATACCCCTTGGTTTTATCATTATCCACAGAATAGTTTGAAATATAATTCATAAGTTCAAAGGATAAGATAGGCAAGTCCGAAAGTCAATAGGCAATAAGCAAGTTCAAGAATCAAAAGGCAATATGCTCAAGTCATGTCCTTTATTCATTTAAGAACGTGTTACAGGATGTGCAAATATGCAATTATCTAATTGTTTAAGCCATTGTTTACAAATATATCATCTTCTCCCTCATTATCCTTTATGCCATTATTTTTTCCTCAAGCTCTCAATAAAGAGAACTTAAAGAAGATCCCAGTTGGAAAAAGTGATAAGAGTGAGAAATGGTTTAGGGCCCCTTTCCATGAGGGGTTGCATCTCTATTTATAATGGTTGAAGGGAGTTAGGTGTAACACCCCTAATTTTAATAACATTATTCAGGATATTTAATTAGATAGATTAAATAGAATAATGTAGAGACTAGAGTGACAAGGGAATTGAAATTTGAGAACTAATTAGGGTCGTGCCTTAATTAAATGGATTTATAAAATGGCTCATAAGTAAAATTCATAAGAATGGTTTATAAGATGAAAACTAAGTTAACTAAGGCAAGGGTAATATGGGAAATAGCCGTATACCATAACCCTATAACCTCTAAACCCTTACTTCATTTCCATTCATACGTTCACAAAACAAACATGTAAAAAAAGGAGATCAAGGCCGGCCATAACCTTAAGGGAAAAGGGGATCAAAATCAATTAGAAGCTAAGGATTCAAGTAAGGGAGAATTAAGAAAGAACAAACCTCAAGTTCCTAATCCAAACAAGGTGAATAATGATCTAAACCATCTCATATATGTTTTATTGAACAATTTAATTTTGGGTTTAAGTTTTTAAAACCATTTGGATGGATTAAATGATGATATGCTTTGATTAATGTCATGTTTGATTTAAATAAGGATTTTTATGTAAGGTATAATTCGATTTTAAGGTTAAAATCATATAAAATGGGTTTCGAATGCCATGATGGTTGAATGTGTTATGTAAAACATTATTTTGGAGATGTGTTTAAATTTTAATAATATTCCTAGCTATGGATAATTTATTATGAATTTTGAATGGAAGAAATAGATAACTTGGGTTTAAAATTAATTACGGTAATTATATAAAGGACTTCGGGTCTGAAATTTATATATGTTAGACAACATATTAAAAGTGAATTATGATGATTTTTAGGGATTTTTTCTAAGTGTTTTAATAAGGTTATTAAATTATTTAAGTGGAAGGACTTAAATGTTTAAATGTTTTATGGAAGGGAATGGCTTATTTGCTAAAATGATTTCAATTATAAATTATTGAATTCGGCGGCCTTTTTAGAAAAAAAGGATTTTAGATAAAGAAATGCAACCAATTATATTTTGACAAATTGGCAAGTTATATGAAAAGAAGTTACTTTGTAAGGCAAAAAATCATTTTTGAAATAATTTACCACTTCGTCACTTCCAATTGCTACCTTTCGTCACCATACTTCTGTCTATAAACACATTCAAAATATATATGGTATCGAGCCATTGATACGTAGTGGATTGGAGAAAGGCGGAAGAGACCATATCGAAGGCAAGCTTTTGAAGGTGTAGAGGTCATTATATAAGCTTTCGAATACATTACTTACCTTTGCTTTAAAAAGATACTTTCGAAGGGGTTGAAGTTACTTTTAAATAGCTTTCGAATGGATTGCCGCTTGCTTTTGTTTTAAAAGAAGCGTTCGAATGAGTTGCCGCATATTTAGTTTTAAAAAGGAGCTTTCGAATGGGTAGTTTGAACCTATTCGAAACCTAGCTGCCACATTCATGCATTTTGAATTATCTAAAGGTTGCTTTCTTTATAACCTTAAATCAATGCTTTCGAAAGGGAAGCTTTCGCTCTTGTAAAATTTGAAGCCGCCTTCCCTATGCTTTCGAAAGGGTTCTTGTAGCCGCTCTTATCAATGCTTTCAAAAGAGTGGTTTCGAAGCTATCCTTTTCCCCAATTCTTTTATTTGAAGATTGATGCTTTCGAAAGGGTTGCTTTCGCTTTTGTTTTCTTTGATCCAGAAGTTATTTAATGTTAAACCCAAAGGTTTTGAAAGGTATATCTTTAATGGTTTAGAAAGGAAGGTTTAAATGCTTTCGAAAGGAATGTTATGAATGTTTTAAAAGGTATATCTTTAAGTGTTTTGAAAGGGAGGTTTGAATACTTTTGAAAGGTATGTTTTTAATGATTTCGAAAGAAAAGGCCTAAGGTTTCGTAAGCCTTATTTTTCAAACAAGAAACCCAATCTCAATTTTCAAAGTAAACCCATGGCAATATGTAAGCTTTGAAATGGCATTTAACTTTTGTGTTTTTGAAGAAGCTTTCCTTGCTAAAGATAATAGGTTAAAGGTATTAACCTTATTTCATTTGAAAAATGATTACAAGGAAACTGAACTATAGATGTTTAACTATGTTATGATCAGTTATTATGTGTGCTTCTTCTGTAAACATATTCACCTTATAATCAACCCATAGCTACATTTTGGGGTATTAAGGGCAAAATAACCAGCTAGGTTGACCCAGTAGTGAATATACATTGAGTTAACTCCTGTATGAGTAGAATTGCATCTAGGAGGTCAAACGGACCAGAAAATAGGATGCCCAAAGACTGATAAAAGGATTTTTGGTTTAGACAGGTTCATAGTGAACCCATGAAAACTATGTATAGAGATTGTTATTGGCAGGGGCCAATAGGTTCTTAGTGATCCCATGAAAACTATGTCTGGACAAGTTATTGAAAGAGATCAATAGGTTCATAGTGATCCCATGAAAACTATGACACGTGACAATTTATTGAAGAGATCAATAGGTTCATAGCGATCCTTTGAAAAATATGGCATGAAAGAAGTTATTGGAGAACCCAATAGGTTCATAGTAAGCCCATGAAAACTATGATTGGAGAAAGTTATTGGTTGATACCACTAGGTTCATAGAGATCCCATAAAAACTATGATTGGATGTTAGTATTGATAGAAACCAATAGGTCATAGAGACCCCATAAAAACTATGAAAGTGGATAGGAATTCCATAAAGAATTCATAGGTTATTAGTCAGCCCATGAAAACTAATTGGTTAATAGTGACCTAGAAAATATAATTTGAGATAGATAGTCAGAAAAAGGGGGATGGGAAATCCAGGACATATTGCATGTTTGCATATCATCATAATACCTTTTATTATGTTATGTTTTAACCATTGTGGATGAAGGTGCACAGTATATGGTTATTATAAATTGAGTTAAGATACTAGTGAGGGGAAAACCCGTTCCGCTAAGCGGCGTGGTCTCATTGAATATCTGTATGGTTCGAGGTGGTAGGTTATTATTCATACCAAACTTTTTGTCTGACTCGAAGTTTATGTTTTCCCCTTAAGCTCTCGGGTGCTCAATTAATTTTGAGTAGTTTGAGAGTTAAGGTTTTCAAGTTCTCTTTTAGACGAATAAGCGTCCGGAGACGTGCAGGAGGCAAGCTAGCTATTATGAGTTCTTTATGTTCGATTCCGCTGTATTTTGGTTGTAATGGCAAAGTTGTTTAATTGCCTTTGTTTAAAATCTGATCATCTAAGGGGCGTCTTCATATGTCGCTCTTGGCGTATTTTGTAATAATTATATTTCTCTGAACGTGGTTTACGAAATTTGGATTATGTGATGAATTTGAAATATGATTTGAAATGGAACGAAAAAGTTGTTTTATGAGTTTAATTTTTTTTTCATATTCATGTGTTTCTGTTATATCAATGTATCTAACATTACCACATTTGGTTACCGAGAATTAATAACTATGGATGACTACAGCATCCGTAGCCGTTAGTTTTGGGCCTCCAAGTGGGGGATGTTACAAATTGTATCGCAGCATAGGTTTGTGTAAATTAAAAAAAAGAAATTTAAACCTAAAAGATTTTCAAAACATAATCCAATGAATTCGAAAATAAGATCGGGGTTTGGGTTAACGCTATAGTAATGTACTTGTATTTATTATGTATATATTTGTAGGTACATACTCCCTTCTCTCTTAGACCGTTCTTTTGTATCTTACTAAGGCTCGTATTCAAATTTACGAGAAAGGAAGATATGGAGGCAGGAAATGGAAGAGGTAATCTAGGTGGAGGAAGCACCACAACTAACAAAAATGTTCGACCCAACACCAGGAGGAATCCGGGTCGACAGGAAAATGCTAATCCAAATGCAAATGCCAACGTAAGTGTTGGAACCCCTCCAGTAGATATGGAGATGATGTATCAGTTCTTTGTCAATCTGATGCAAGTTGGAGCAGCTGTAGGAGTAGCTGGGGAAATGCTGTGAATGTTGGAGGAGCTAATCCCGTGGCCCTAGTTGGCAACAATTATGCCAAGCTGAGTAGGGATTACACCAATCTTGGTGGGAAACCGTTTTTGGGAATAGAGGATGCTGTTGAAGTAGAAAACTGGTTGTTTCATTGTGAAAGGAACTTCGCTGACTTAGTATTAAACGATGAGCAGAAGAGGAAACTTGCCTCTAGATAGTTACAGGGAGCAGCACTTCATTGGTGGAATAGTGTTACCATGGGAGTTCCCGAGGAAGAGATGACTTGGGCAGAGTTTCGTAAGAGATTCGAAAAGAGGTTTTTGTCTGAAATTGCCAAGTCAGTATTGCTGAGAAAGTTCATGGACTTAGTGCAGGGTGAGATGTTGGTGATTGAGTATGCTACAAAGTTTGATAAGTTATCCAGATACAGATATGCTACCATTGACACCGTCATCAAAAGAAACGAGAAGTTTATTCTAGGGTTAAGACCCAAGATAGCTATAGCGACTATGCCACATCTCCGTGATCCAAGTACAGTTGTAGTGGGGATGGCACTTCGGAATGAAGAGATGTATTCTACTTATGGGAAGGAGAAGCAGGTTGAAACCCAGGGTTATCAGGGCAAGAAGAGGAAATTCTTTAAAAAGAAAGGAACCCAAAAGGGAGGAGCTGCCAAGAAGGCGTAGGCTAATCTAGTTTGCTTTAAGTGTGATAAGAAGGGACATTATGCTCATGAATGTCGAATTGGAAAAGGGAAGAAGGTTGCAGATAAGAAGGGAGTGAAGTGCTTCAACTGTGACCAGATTGGGCTTTACAAGGATTAGTGTCCAGAACCAGTTAAAGCGGACAAGGGAAAGGTCTTTGCTATAGGACCATCATCTACTAGGCCAACCGCCGCTGAGAAGGGAAAGACTATGATGGAAGATACGCTTTTGATTCATAGTATACCAATTATGGTACTATTTGATACCGGTGCATTGCATTTATTTATATCTCAATGTTTGGTAGATAAGTTATGTTTAGAACCCTCATGCCTTGTTACTTCCTTAAGGGTTATGAATCCGATAGGAGGGTATGTAACTCTGGGGATGAGATGTGACCAGTTAGAAATTGATTTGTTAGGTCATAAGTTTCCATGCAGTTTATAAGTTTTTGATTTCGTAGGCTTCGGGATCATTTTGGGTATGGACTGGTTAGAATGATATGATGATAGGATATTTTGCTAAGATAGGGAAATATCGCTAAGGCACCCTAATAGTCATAACCGAATCATATACTCGGTAGAGAAATTAGACTCAAGTGCTTGTGCGTTGCTGAACGCAATGGAAGTAGGAGAAGAGTTGAATCAAGTTTTGGTAGCAAGGGAGTTTGCATATGTTTTTGAGCTAGTCATAGGACTACCATTGAAACGAGTCATTGAGTTTCGGATAGATCTTGTGCCGGGAGCAGAACCTGTAAGTAGACCACCTAGCCGGATGACACTGATTGAGATGAAGGAATTGAAGGTGCATCTAGTGGATTTAGAAGGGAAGAATTTCATTAGACCAAGCAGTTCGCCTTAGGGAGCGGCCGTGGTTTTCATAAAGGAACTGGATGGGTCGTTAAGGTTGGTATCAACTATTGTAAGTTTAACGAGAAGACGATCAAGAATAGGTATCCTTTGCTGAGAATCAATGATTTATTTGATTAGTTGAGTGAAGCCAGAGTATTTTCCCAATTGGATTTGGCAACAAGTTTACATCAGCTAAGAGTGGTGGAGGACAGTATTCCATTGACGGCGTTTCGAACTAGGTATGGTTCGTACGAGTGGTGAGTAATGCAATTTGGGTTAACTAATGCGCCAGCTTTCTTTGTGGACTTGATGAACCAGATTTTCCAAGAGCACTTGGATAGGTTCGTATTGGTATTCATAGATGACATTTAAATATACTCTAAGGATGAAAGAGAGCATGAAGTTCATCTTAGAGTAGTGCTTGAGACACCGAGGCAGCACTAACTGAAAACGAAATTTTCGAAGTGTCATTTCTGGTAGAAAGAGCTTAAGTTTCTTAGTCACATGGTTTCAGAGAAGGGTTTGTTAATTGATCCAAATAAGATCAAAGCTATTAAAAACTGAAAAAGACCAGAGACGCTGACTGAGATTAGAAGTTTTCTTGGACTCGCTGGCTATTACCAGAGATTCATTAAGGATTTCTCGTGGATAGCAACGCCTTTGACTAAGCTAACCAAGAAGGGCGTGAAGTTTATTTGGTCTGACAAGTGTGAGAAAGTATTCCTTAAGTTAAAGCATTTGTTGACCAATGTGCCTGTGTTAGTAGTTCCAGACGAAAACCAAGGAGTAGTAGTGTATACTGATGCATGTGGAACCGGATTAGGGGTTGTGTTGATGCAGAAAGGTAAAGTTATTGCCTACGCTTCACGATAGCTTAGATCGCATGAAGTGAGATATCTTACTCATGATTTGGAGTTGGCAACAGTGATCTTTGCATCGAAAGTATAGAGATGTTATCTCTTAGGGGAGCGATTTGAGTTATACACAGATCATAAGTTCTTAAGGTATTTATTCTCTCAGAAGGAGTTGAATATGAGACAGCGAAGGTGGCTAGAGTTTTTACTGGCTTATGATTTTGGTATAGAATATACACCTGGAAAAGGAAATAAAGTAGCGGAAGCTCTTAGCAGAAAACATCAGAATGTGGTGTTAGCTATGTTAACGAAATGAAAGGATTTAGAGGCTTTGACTACTTGTAGTGTGCAGTCAAGAACGACTGCTAGTTCTAGTCAGAGCCCCGCCATGTTGACCTGCTTTGAAGTTCGACCGGTTTTGATCGAAAGGATTGCTTCTAAACAGAAAGTAGACCCATTGTTAGCAGAGAAGATTAAAAGGTTAGAGGTCGAGATCAAGATTGATGGCCTAAAATATTTTAGTCTTGACCAGAGGGGATGGTTAAGAAAGAAGGGACGGTTGTGTATTCCAAATGTTGAGGACTTAAAGAGAGAAGTTCTTAGCGAATGTCATCGATCAAAATTTACGATTCATCCTAAGGGAACCAAGATGTATCACGACATGAAGATGAGTTTCTACTGGGAAGGTATGAAGAGGGATGTTGGCATATGTGTAAAGCAGTCTGTGAACTGTCAACAAGTGAAGGCCGAACATCAAAAGCCGAGTGGGTTGCTTCAACCTTTGGAGAAACCAATTTGGAAATGTGATTCGATATCCATGGATTTTGCAGATGGGTTGCCAAGGTCAAATCGAAAGTATATGGGTCATAGTGGACAGGTTGACCAAGAGTGCTCATTTCATTCTAGTTAAGTCAGCCAGGACGGCACCTGTTTTAGCTGAATTGTTTATGAAGGACATAATTATACTACATGGAATTCCTAGTAGTATAGTAAGTGATAGAGATACTTTGTTTACTAGCGAATTCTGGAAGTGTCTACAGGATGCGTTAGGTACCAAGCCCAAGAATTGTTTATGAAGGACATAATTATACTACATGGAATTCCTAGTAGTATAGTAAGTGATAGAGATACTTTGTTTACTAGCGAATTCTGGAAGTGTCTACAGGATGCGTTAGGTACCAAGCCCAAGATGAGTACTGCGTATCACCCTCAGATAGGTAGGCAGACAAAGAGAGTCAATAAGGTACTCGAGGATTAGTTAAGAGCTTGTGTGTTAGATTTTGATGGATCTTGGGAAGATCACCTACACTTAGTTGAGTTTTCCTATGATAATAGTTACCAGACTAGTATAGGAATTACGCATTGCGAAGCTTTGTATGGGAGGCCATGCAAGTCATCAGCATGTTGGTTGGAAACTGGAGACAGATTAGTCCTAGGTCCAGATCTGGTAAGAGAGGCAACAAAGAAGATTGAGTTGATTTGAGGTAGGATGAAGGAAGCTCGGTCTAGACAAAAGAGTTACGCAAATAAGAGGCGTAAGATCTAGAGTTCTCAGTTGGAGATAGAGTTTTCATTAAAGTATCTCCGATGAAGAGTGTGGTACGATTCGGAAAGTAAGGGAAACTGGCACCGAGATATATTGGACCATTCCCAGTTATAGAGAGGATCAGAAAGCTCGCATATAGAGAAGAGTTACCGAGCAGTTTGGCAGGTGTCCATAATGTGTTTCATGTATCTCATCTTCGTAAGTATATGCATGATCTAGAGACTACTATTCCTTCGACTGAATTGGAAGACTTAATAGTAGAACCGAATCTGACCTTTGTTAGACAACCAGTTTGGGTTGTAGCGAGAGATGAGAAGAGGTTAAGAAACAAGACAGTCAAGTTGGTGAAAGATCAGTGGAGCGACAAGGAGAAGGACTGTACATAGGAGATAGAAGACAAGATAAGAGATACTTATCACGATCTGCTGTAAGGGTATGTTCTATATTTTCTTTATATAGATTGTTTTCTAGTCAGGTAGGCTAGTATAGTAGTTAGGAGATGTTACAGATGATTGCTATGATTAGTATTTAGTCCTTGCTGAATTTTGAGGACGGAATTCTTTAAGGAGAGGAGCTTCTAACACTACTAATTTTTAATAACATTATTCAGAAATTTAATAGATAAATTAAATAGAATAACGTAGAGACTAGAGTGATAAGGGAATTGAAATTTGAGAACTATTTAGGGTCGTGCCTTAATTAAATGGATTTATAAAATGGCTCATAAGTAAAATTCATAAGAATGGTTTATAAGATGAAAACTAAGTTAAGTAAGGCAAGGGTAATATGGGAAATAGCCGTATACCATAACCCCATAACCTCTAAACCCTTACTTCGTTTCCATTCGTACGTTCACAAAACAAACACATAAACAAAAGGAGATCAAGGCCGGCCATAACCCTAGGGGAAAGGGGGATCAAAATCAATTAGAAGCTAAGGATTCAAGCAAGGGAGAATTAAGCAAGAACAAATCTCAAGTTCCTTATCCAGACAAGGTGAATAATAATCTAAACCATACCATATATGTTTTATTGAACAATTTAATATCGGGTTTAAGTTTTTAAAACCGTTTGGATGAATGGTGATATGCTTTGATTATATTCCATGTTTGATTTAAACAAGGATTTTTATGTAAGGTATAATTCGATTTTAAGGTTAAAAGCGTATAAAATAGGTTACGAATGCCATGATGGTTGAATATGTTATGTAAAACATTATTTTGGAGAAAGGTTTAAATTTTCATAATATTCCAAGCTATGAATAATTTATTATGAATTTCGAATGGAAGAAATAGATAATTTGGGTTTAAAATTGATCATGGCAATTATGTAAAGGACTTCAGGTCTGAAATTTATATATGTTTGAAAAATATTAAAAGTGAATATGATGATTTTTGGGGTTTTTCCTATGTGTTTTAATAAGGTTATTAAATTATTTAAGTGGAAGGACTTAAATGTTTAAATTTTTTATCGAGACTTATCTGCTAAAATGATTTCAATTATAAATTATTGAATTTGGCAGCCTTTTTAGAAAAAAGGATTTTAGATAAAGAAATGGCAACCAATTATATTTTGAAAAATTCGTAAGTTAGATGAAAAGAAGTTACTTTGTAAGGCAAAAAATCAATTTTGACATAATTTACCACTTGGCCACTTCCAATTGCTACCTTTCGTCACCATACTTCTGCCTATAAACCCATTCGAAACCAGTACATGTCTTCGATTTGGACTATATTCATTTTGAACATTGAACATTTTTATTTTATTTTTAATTTTATTTGGACTATTAATTTGTTTGCTAACTTTTGTTTAATTATAATTTCAGGTACACTATGGCAAATCCAACTGAAATTGGTTAGAATTATGGTATTGCGATCGATGGCAATCTTCGAAAAACGAAATGTAACTTTTGCAATAAAATAATTAATGGCGGTGGTGTGACACGTTTGAAAGAACATCTGGCAGGATTGGGCGGCAGCGTATCAGCGTGTTTAATTGTCCCTAAAGAAGTTAAACAACTTATACGATCACATATTATTCAGAAGAGAAATGAACGAAACAAAGGAAAGCTAGACAAGCAACGTTTACAAGAGGAATTAATGAGCAGACCGTAACAACAATCAGACAATGAAAATGAAGATGATGAACTTCAACATGTCATGCAGCAAAGCTGAGATGTATTTAGAGACGAAGGGCTACGTAGATCTCATACTGTTGGACGATCGGGTGGTTCAAGTCAATCATTGCACAGATCTCATACTGTTGGAAAATCTACTGGAGTAGATGGCGATTTTGACACTCATGCTGCTGGATGAATCAACTCATATATGCAAAAACGAGGAGGTAGAACTCAACCTTCTATTAAATCTGCAATGAAAGGCATTAAAGATGCCAAAAAACATATAGGTCGAGAAATTTCTAAGTTCTTTTTTTCAACCATATTCCACATAACGTTGTTAATAGTCCATATTATACAACAATGGTTGACGCAATTGCAGAATGCGGTCGTGGAATTGATCCACCAACTGCATATGAAATATCACACTCGTACCTTGAAATGGAAATAGAAGAAATTGGATAACATATTAAAACATTGCATAATTTCTGGGATGAATATGGTTGCACATTAATGTGTGATGGCTGGAGTACACAGAATCGACGAAAAATAATAAATTTTCTCGTGTACTCTACCCATGGAATGGTATTTATTAAATTTGTGGATGCCACGAATGAATTCCAAAGTGGAGAATATATTTGTGGATTAATGGATGATGTCGTTGAAACGATTGGTGAAAATAGAATAGTGCAAGTTGTTACAGATAACGGAGCAAACTACAAAGCTGCCGGCCAATTATTGATGCAAAAAAGAAGGCATTTATATTGGACACCATGTGCAGCACACTGCATTGATTTGATTTTGGAAGATATTTTTCTAAAGAGCCAGAGGTAACAACCGTTATCACAAACTGCCAGTTAAAAACGACATTTATATACAATCATGGTCGGTTACTTTCCATCACGAGGAAAGAAACCAATAATAAATAATTGATTAGACCGGCGGTAACACGGTTTGCAACTAATTTCATCGCACTAGACTCTATTCATAAACATAAAGATGACCTAAGAAGGATGATTGCTTCGAGAGAGTGGACATCAAGAGTTCCCAGACTCAATACTAAAGATAAAAGAACAGCAAATATTGTCTCTACACTAATTTACAACAACGCTTTTTGGACTGGTGCTGCTTCGTTCATCCTTGTTTTTGAGCCATTGGTGAAAGTTTTACGAATGGTAGATAGTGATGAAAAAGCAGATATGGGATATCTTTATGAAGCAATGGATCGAGCAAAAAAATCGATTAGAAAAAATGTTGGTGGAAGGCAATGCCAAAAATGGTGGGATATAATAGACAAAAGATGGGAAAGACAGTTACATTGACCTCTTCACACCGTAGGTAATTTGTTTTACCTTATCATCATACAAATAATGAAATATATAACATTTTAATAATATTTTAAATCTTTCATATATAGGTTATTTCCTTAATCCCATCATTCAATATGGGGATGCAACAAACGATGGAGAAGTATTAAACGGATTTAACAACATCGTTGAAAGAATGGTACCAGACATTGTAACACAGATTGAAATTGGAAAAGAGGTAAAACTAATATATATAATAGTTATTAAACATTTAACGTTTAAGACATATTAAATATTTAACTTAACATCACAGGTAGAAAGATATAGAATGAAAATTGGTGCATTTGGTTCTGCAAAAGCATACGCAACTGTAAAGACATGTTTTCCCACTCAATGGTGGTCAATAATTAGAAGAGAGGATGCTCCAAATTTAACAGATTTAGCAATGCACATTTTAAGTCAAATAGTTTCCTCTTCAAACTGCGAGAGAAACAGGACTACATTTTCAATGATCCATACAAAATTACGCAATAAAATAAAAATGAAAAATCTAGAAAAATTAGTATATGTGCATTACAACATGAGATTAAGATAAAAACATTCAAGACGTCGCGATACTGAAAATCAGTTGATCGATCTGGACTATATATTTCATGAAGAGGATCAATTAGCAGAATGGACTACTGAAGTTGAACCACCGTTATTGGACGACGACCCTTAGATGACTAGTACACTGAATGATGCAGTCGCTGCGGTTGATGGTATACCTGCACGAGCAACAAGAAGTCAAAGCAAAGAAAATAGTAGCAGTTCCTCAAATTATGATCATGGTAATGCTGGTGGATGTGGTGTGAGTTTAACTCGTAATTATGGTATTCGTTCTAGTGATGGCGGTGCATTATATAAACCAACGCAAACATATTCAAGAAGAAGGGGTACGAGCAACAATCCTAACTGAAGAGACAGTAATTTAAATGCTTAATACGAACATCAACATGATTATGAGCATAATCCATATGCTTCAAATGATCCACCAACCTATAGACATTCTACTTCTGACTATACGGGTGGTAACTCATACTATGGAACAAACGAAACATATAGTGATATCTTAAGTGATCATACAATATGAAGCTGATATACACTAAAAATCTGTATATATCATATATATATATATATATTCAAAATCATATCAGATATATTTATACGAGATCTTAAAATTTTGAAATTTTAGTTTCCTGAAATCTTTGATTTATGAAATTACCAGCATTTGAAATTGTTAATTTATAAAATCAATATGCATTACCTTAGTGCTTTTGCAAATAAAACTTTAACTGTGAAGTACTCTATCCTTTGAATCCTGGTAATCTCTGAAATGATACCTGATAGCCTTTGAAGTGAGATGATAATTTTCATTACAAACTCTAATTGCTTTAAAATGAGACTTCGGTAATAAGCCCTGGATATGGGGTCCTCTGTTTTGATAGGACTCCTGGTGATTTACGACATTGATTGCTCAGCAGCATTAACTATTCATGGCATTGCTCACTTACGATGTTGATCATCTTGCAGTATTGACCATCTTGCGGTATTGACAATCCAGTGGCACCAAATGACCCGTGGGTCATTAATCTTCAACGTCAATATCGCACACTTCGATATCATTAATAACTCTAGTTTCTATGTCACAATCTTCAATATGAGTTATTTCCAATATCAGATACTACGACGTAAAGTAATTTACGACATTGGACTTATATGGTGTTCATATGTGGCCAGCATCAATAACCTTCGACATTGAGATGTGGCTGTTGCTAATAACCTACGGCATAGGCAATCCGGCGCAATTACCTACGGTATTGAATACTCGCGGCACCGCTCACTTGCAACATTGATTATTCACGGCATGTCTTACATGCGATATTGGTTACCCAGTGGCGTCGATTAATTATAGCATCGCTCACTTAGGCCATCATTACTTACGACATCACTCGGCGATGTCTATAAATCGAAGATCTTTCAGATCCATAAACTTGAAACCATTCGACCCCTTAAACTCAACCTTGCTCAAATATGTAGATTCGATGTCGTCATGAAGTTCAAATGTGTGGGACTTGGCTCCACCGATTGGTCTCGAATTGATTTTGAACAAATTATGAGGGGAGATGGTGGATATTGAGTATCAAATGGATGAGATGAATTGTTGGAGTAGGATTGGTATCAAATGGGAAATTTTTATACCGGGCGAGAGAGGTGGACGAGAAAAGATAAACATCAAAGCGGTATTGTTGTTCGCTTTTCTCCAAATCTATGTCATTGTCGACCATGCATCCTTAAAAAATGTTCAAACGTTAATAATGTTAGTTTCCAGATTTTGAATTTTAAATTTCAAATTACAAAATATGAATTAAGTGTCCTTTTAGGGTATTTTAGCCCTTTTTTGAATGCACAGAGGTTCGAGGTCCTCCTTCTAGCGCTAGAATGTTAAACCAAAATTTGGTTTAACGTTTAAGATGTGTATACAATGAGGCATATTCTAATGAATTCCGATAATACCCCTTGGTTTTATCATTGTCCATGGAATAGTTTGAAATATAATTCATAAGTTCAAAGGATAAGGTAAGCAAGTCCGTAAGTTAATAGGCAAATAGGTATGTCCAAGAGTCAATAGGCAATATGTTCAAGTCATGTCCTTTATTCATTTATGAACAAAATATGTTTTAGGTCTTGTGTTATTCTATTAACTAGTAATTAATTACTATTTTTGTTTTTGGATGATAGGGAAACAAAAACAAAAGGAAAGATAAAACTACATGTTACAAGATGTGCAAATATGGAATTATCTAATTGTTCAAGCCTTTATTCACGAATATGTCATCTTCTCCCTCGCTATCCTTTATGCCATTAGTTTATCCTCGAGCTCTCAAAGAAGAGAACTTGGAAAAAAATCCTAATTGGAAAAAGTGATAAGAGTGAGAAAGAGGTTCATAACCCCTTTCCATGAGCGAATATGTCTCCATTTACAGTGGTTGGAGGGAGGTAGGCTAGCTTCCATTGGCGATGAAGGACTTATGATGCAATTTGTTACTATCTTGGCGGTGGCTTCAACATGGGACATGTGACTAAATGTGATAGTCTTTTGAAGCTTTATGGAAGAAAGTACAATAAATCCTCTTGAACTTGCTTTTGTAAATGACTTAAATCTTCTTTCGTTGCATGGCTTTCGACATCTTATGGCATGGACGTTGTGCGACATTGATAATATGCAATGTTCATGAAATACAACCTCGATTAATGTATGCTGACCATGTAGGCAACCTTCAATGTGGCAGTCTTATCACAACTCTTTGTCATTCTTTTGTTTATAACTTCCTTCTCATTTATCGGCATTCGAAATAATATTGTCCTTGTTATCATGTTGATGAAGCTCGATATGGTTAAAGAGCATTAGCGACTAGATATGGTATGGTCGAAGTATGACATCAATGAAGGGCAGCATCAATAAAAGGAGGCGTTGATGAAGGGCGGCATTGAAAGAATACAATCATGGATTACATTTGACTTTCATGAAGTGCGGCATTAATAGAGCATGGCATAGGATGCAGCATTGTTAGAATACGGCATGGATGATATACGACATAGAATTAATGTGGTATCATTATTAGTTGTAGGCCTTTGGTATTGCACCAAAAAATTTTGAAACCTTTAACTTCGACATGGAGATGAACTTCGGTATCAATTTCAATGCTTCGGCATGGTGCCCATCCTTCGATATGAAGTCTCCACTTCGATATGGATTTTAACTTTGATGATAGATATCGACATTAGCTTCTCTATTATGCCATGGAATGACCTTTGGTATTAGCCTATCCTACGGAACCACTTATCCTTCGACATGAGATACTAGTGGCTTTGCTTTATTCTTTTGATAGCGAACACCGTGGCGCCTCTAGCCTCGGTATTAATTATTGAACTTCGACACCGATCTGAGTGAGTTTTTTTGCTTGTGAAATATGTGGATAACAACATATATATTATACTTACATATACATAAGATAATTCATATGCATATCTGGAATATAAATGCCTAAGCATATACATGTGTTAGACATATTATAATATATGTATGGTTTGTATATGCATATTATTTAAAAAATACATGTATATATATGTGTGTGTGTGTATGTATGTATGTTATGTGTGTGTGTGTGTTTGTATATGTATGTAATATATATTGCCACATAATTACAAATTTTGGTTTATGTAAATATATATATATAACTAGTGCGTGGTCCGTGCTACGCACACGGGCATTTGTATAGTTCATGGTTGCATGTATCATTTTTTTTAATGTAGTACTTTGATCACTTTTCCTTGTATTTGTTACTTTTATGTAGCACAACTGCGTAAATAATATGTGTACCATCGGTTCCTTTTGCTACTTCTAAAAGATGGTAAGTAAAAAAGTCATATATAGTTTTAACAGGTAATTAGTTTTGAATTTATCGTTAGTTTTGATGGGTAATGAGTTTAAATGTATATAGAAATGAATTTGACTCCATACCCTTGATAAATTAATGAGTGAATTATTTGGACAATTTCTATAAGGTTGCACATTAACATAATCCAACTAACCTTTTTTAAACCAAACACAATTAGGGATGGGATGAGTTGGGGCGGATCTTTCTTGTTAGAGATCCGTCCCGGGTTTTCTAAACCTCGACCCAGACCCGCCCCATAGATCATTTGCAGCTCTGAATTTATGTCCTGAAACCTAAAAGGATTAGGGTAGACACACCCCACCACAAGGTCCGGTGAGGCTCATATATTCATTCGAAATTGTGCCTAATGTGCATATATTTATTTATTTTCTTTTTAAGATGGAATGTCATTAAATGATACACTAAATATAAATAAATATGTGTTAGCAATGATAAATGAAGATAATAAAAATGAGTGTTCAAATACATTTAAAAAATGTATACATATGTTATTGTATAATTACCAATGATACAATTTAATACCATACAAATCCTATAATGTATTCAATGGCTACAATATTCATGTTAAAATAATTTATGTCTAAAATTAGGCATGTCCATGAATATCCGAAAAATCCGAAATCCGTCCGGATCCGTATCCGAAAAATCGGATATTATTCGATATCCGAAAAGCGGATGCGGGTATCCGATATCCGAAAAGAAAATCGGATGCAGATGCGGATATGGGCATACCCGTATTCGAAAAACATTCGTCCGATCCGAAAAACATATGGGAACTGAAAACAAACATTATCTATTGTTTTAGTTTGTTTTTGTTTATTTGAATTGTTGTAATATCGTACGAACTTGTTTATTTCGGATGCGGATATTCAATTTCGGATGCGGATATTTCGGATATTTTCGAATATCCAGAAATATCCGCTTTTTATTTTCGGATCTGGATATTTTTGAATATCCGAAAAATATCCGTGGATTCTGATGCAGATGTTAATTCTCTGATATCCGTGGATATCGGATGCGGATTCAAATTTTCGAATGCGGATGCAGATGCGGATACAGCCATATCCACATCCGTTTGCATCCGTTGACAGCCCTATCAAAAATGATCGATAAATCACCACTATTATATAAAGTGATTTTATGAGGTCTCAGTAGTGCGGACCGGGTTGGGGTGGGTCAGACAAACCAATCCTAGATCCTGAGTTCTCAAAAATGGACCATGATTCCACCTTCTCCGGTGATCCAATAGGGTGGTTTTTGACGCATCAAAAAAGGGACGGCTTTACCGGGTTTAGACCATAGACCCGCTCCATTGTCATCCCTGTACATAATATATTTATCATCATCGAGAGGCAGATATTTGTATACCTTGAATACCTCAAAACTAAAATATAACCATTTTATATGAAAACATATTAACAATAGAACTTAAGCCTATGTGGTCGGTATGCAACTAAAGTCAAAAAAGGAATAAGTTATACATCCAACATGATCATAATATGAAATAACTTATGAATACATGTTAATGTATTCAAATTTGTGAGCATGCCTTGTTGGTTTATTATTTCATGTGTTTGTAAATTGTAATTGTGATGATTTTTTTTAGATTATGGAAATGTTATTTTTAGGTGATTGCATAATATGAGTATATGGGTGTAATAAGGACTAATCAGCGGTTAGCGGAGGAAGGCCGTTAGGTAAAACGTTCATGAATGATGCGGATATATAATCTCAGGAAACAAATAGAATTTTTTTATTTATATACCTTTGTAAATTCAAATAATCACAAATATTGCACTTTCGAACAGAGTGGATTGCATCATAATTATTTGTATTTACAACTCATGTTTTTGTTTGTTCAAGAATATACATTTTTGAACTAAAGTTTTTTACACTGTGTCATTGTTCTCATTATGAAATTATTCACATATCATTGTTCTCCAAATCATGCATATATCAAAACACTATATCATTGTCCTCATTATGAAATTATTCACATATCATTGTTCTCCAAATCATGCATATATCAATTATTCTCATGCGTAGCATGTGCATATGCAAGCTTTTCCTATCGTTCCTTTGGGAAATGCTTTGTCCCAAGCTTCATTCCCTATAGTTCACGCACAGTTTGGTGCATTTCCAATCAGCCTTACTCATCAAGCTGCTGCTCACAACAGTCAGGGACAAGTGCAATTTCCTGTACATGTTGATTCACATGTTGTGTCACCCTCCGATGATGCATCACTTCCTATTACCTCCATCCCCGATCTCCATGATTCAGAGACACATGCTCTGTCCTCACATGATGCTGTCATGACGTCTCACTCAAAATTCATGCACTTGCAAATGCAAACTAAAGATGATGTGCATGTCAATTTCTATGGTCAAGTGCAGCAACTTGCTGATGCTGGTCTTGCTATTGCGTCTCAAGTTGTCCATGCGGTTACACCAAAAGCTTATGCTTCTGAAACAGTCCTTCCCGAGGTGTTTTCTCAGGTTCATAGTACTCATACATCAGTATATGCGTGCACAAACTCTACGATTAATATTGCTCAGCATTTGCAAGCTACATTCCTTCAGTCTATGCACTCTTAGCCTGCTCCTCATGATCTCCATCCTCTTACGGTTGCTGAAACTTTTGTAGTCCCGGCCCCTCTCTAAGTGATTGACAATAATTTAGATGGTGAGATCGAAGGCTTCACTAAATTCGAGTCAGCAAAAGAGGGGTTCGAAGGAAAAATTCTGCAAAAGATTCATGATACATTAGACTTCAAATATAGCTCTATAACGCTCTACTATAGTAAAGATCGAAAACTAATTATCAAAACTATTATCGATACTATCATTAAGGAATCGGGGTTGTTTTTTGTTGCTAACCAGACGGGAAGGGGAAGAAATGGTGGGTGTTTTTCTCTACCGAGTTACACTGAATCTGTTCCAAATTCGGATCGTGTAGGGTGTCTCTCTCGTTGTGACCCCTTAGTTAGCAGGTCACACATTTGTTTTTATTTTATTTTCTTTGACCTATCTCTTCTTTTCTTTCCTTTGTACTACTTCCCAGGGCGGGAAAGCTCATTTTTGAGTAGTAATGCAATTTTCTTTTTGAGGAAAAAATGAAATTGTTGTCTTCTATTAAGACGCAGCCTTATTATTTTTATAGTTGAAGTATATGTATATTTTAAAAGAGAATAATATCACAACGCAAACTGCTTATTATTTTCTTCAGTATAATTTCCAAGATTCTTATTACTGTTTTGAAGGAAACTAACTTACTGATTACTAATCAAGAGGTCCTGAAATGTCACCTTTGCAAAAAATCAATTATGGTATGTATTGCCAACAAAATATTAGTACATTTTAATTAATTTTTATAATAGATATTTTAGATTTTAGATATATAATATGGGAAAGTCTATTGAGACACATAAGAAAAGCCATGATGCGATTAATCTCACTTGTTGGATATATTTTAATTTCGACCATAAATGTAAACCCAATCAAATCCAACAATTAAGATATATTTTTCCTAATTTCTTTTTTCTGATTTGTGTCTAAAAACATCTCTCATGTGATATGCTACAATACATATTATGTTAGACAAAAATTATTGGTATAAGAATATTTTTTGGCATAGATGGCAGCGAAAATAATATATCACATTCAAAAAAACGTTGAATCCTTACGACAACTTGTACAAAAAAATGAGTCAAGCATAAATATTGATCATAAATAGGTATCAGGCATAAATATAGAAATATAAAATGATAAGCATATGTACACTTGATACACAATCATAACTGCTACTTGCTAGTATAGACATCAAGAGAATCACAAAGAAGGAGAAAAGTAAAATAGAAATGGGGGGAAAATGCAATAATTACCAAAAAAAAGTAACGACATTTGCAGCAGAATGAGCATGCGAGCTAGGTTTGACTATACAACATTGATAATAAAAACTCATTAGCATATTATACCAATTTAAGCCACCTAAACTTCAACACCCTAATCTTCTCATGCACCTTGGACAACAATAGTGAATTAGAAAGAGAACTATATATCGATCTGCACTTTCTTCTATTCTTCTTTCATGTTGATATCTCCTTGCTGGATAATGACTCATGTTGGGTTGTGGCTATAAGGCACTAGCCTCTTTGTGGCTAAAGGAACCTAAACTATATTTCCATGGGCTATGATTACACATGTATGATATTCTAATGGTCAACTTCAAAGTTTTAATGGGTATTAGGTTAAGTTTGCAATGTTTTCCAAGAGTATGGCTTACTTTGAAGATGGGTATTAGCTCAGTAAAAGTCAGGTAAAAGTTCCATTTGTGCAATACCACTTATTTGAAGACATAAAAATAATATTTTATCCTTTTTTTTACTGTCCTTTAGCATTCATTATTTATATACGCTACCCTCAATTTACATCATAAAAATGAAGCATCAAAGAATCAATGTTCATCTGTATGTAGGTTTTTCTGAGGATTTCAGTTTTTTTACTTCAGAGTACATGCATTTTAGGTGTTATCTATCTATTAAGGTATGAAGAACAACACGTGAATGAAGAGTTTATATAAAGCAATGCTTGCAGTGGGTCATAACCTGATCGTATTTACTTTATCTTTGATAAATAAATAAATAGGTTGTGACGACCGCCCATGACCCCTGCACCGAACCTAGAGATAGTGCGCTGTAATGTGTGCCAGGCGACCATGGACGATTGCCAAGGTAAATTAAAACAACAGAATCTATCGTATTACTCACAGCGCATGGACAAAATACAATAGAACATATACATAGTGAAGCTTCACAGAATAGAATCCCATCAATAAAACTTCATAATAGTTGAATACAAACATCTGAATAGTCAATACATCAAGCCTCACTACATAACACTCAGAGAATATACAAACAGCGGAACATCCAGTACATATAGTAAGAAGATAATATGCAACCCTCCAGCTCGTCTTCGATATCAACACCGTGGAAAGCAAGAACAGCACTTGTCACCTGCTACCTAGTCTGCCCGTCCCAAAATGGACGAACAGCCCAAGGCAATAAGAGTTAAAAAACATAAAGCCTTGAGTCAGACACAGTCTTAGTGAGCGGTAAATTAACTAACAACATACCAAAAGAGCATAAAGGAAAAGGAATAGGAATACAACCCTCCCACTCCAACCTCTTTCTACAGTGATAGCCCCCAGACACACACTAAGTAGAAGCACACATAGTAGAGCATACAATGTAAAGTAAAGCAATTATCACTCCAGTCAAGGGCGATGTTTTCCAAGCACAAACCCCCAAGGCCTAAACCAAGATCAGATAAGCACCCAGAAAACACTGCTCTTGAGACCGAATGACGATACAACCAAACATCCATGACTATGACTATCACTGTTATCATTGCTTCGATATCATCGTTAATTGAATGACCGGCTCATTCTTTCATCCGTCCGTCAAGGGCTAATGGAAACCCCCGATTCTAGACATAACTCCGCACGTCATCGTGACCCATGCCTAGGACTATCGAATCTGCCCAGAGTACTTGACTACCAATCAGTAGCCTTCAGGGACTATCGAATCTGCCCAACGTACTCTTGCTTTGAGCATGCTAGAACCTTTAACAACGATGAGATCTCAGCCTTCTAGTCATCCTCCTCGACGACTATTTCCATACTAGCTCAAGCGCATCTCGAGCAAACCATTATCCTCTAACTCGAACCATATCACCGAGTTATCAACATGCTTGGAATGATCCCGTCTGGATTAGACCAAGACTATCTCATATCATGCTTCGCCTCATCATCATCATAGCAAAGCTCCATCTCAACATCATCATCAAATCTATCCATATGAGCTTCATCATCCGCTACATATGCCACGAGTAGCTTTTCCAATTCAAGAGCCTTCCTCTTAGCTTTTGAATCATCTTCGGTCTAAATCAAATCATCAATCATCTAATTCATAGCAATTAATCAAGTCAAACATTAATCCAAGTAAACAAGCATTCAAGTATGATCTAAATAGACAATTATAACAAAAATGGCAATTTCGTAATTAAAGAGTCAAAAGTCTAACAAGCATGAAAACATGAACAATATCTCTATAATCTTGATGAATAAACTTGCATAGGTTAACACTTAGTAAAATGGATGTCAAATCATCATGAACAATGGATCTATATGGATCTACACATATGATTAGGAAAATGCATGGAAATCTCTACTTTAACACCAAATCAAGCCAACGATCCGATATACTCCTTTGGATCCGTGTGAGAGATAATCACCACTCACCAAATCACCTAAACAACCCCAAAAGCAACACACTTCAGATCTGGAAAGCGAAGGATCTAGCTCGATCTATCACAAATCCGCTTCAAACGATGAAATCTCTCTTCGATGGATGAAGATCTTCAATCTAAGCTCTTCGATCTTCGATTTGATCTTCGATATGGATGGAAGGAATCACTAGATTAGAGTGGAGAAAAGAAGTGAAGAAGGATAGAAGTCGAGCTCTCAAAATGGCAGCACTTCGTCGCTTCGAAATCCGGATCCCAAAAATGAAGATATGGACGTGTATTTATAGCTGAAATCCCTAAGTCGTCTGCCTCCTTAAGTCGTCCACGACTTATAGACCATCACGACCTACGACTTAAGAGATACCTCGACTTACGACTTAGTGAGACAACCCATCCTACGACTTAACAGATATCAAATGCGCGCGACCTAACAGATAGCATATGCGCGCGACCTAACAGATCAACCCCTACGCGACCTATCATAAGTCGTCTTCGACCTAACGACTTACCATAAGTCGCGACCTAAAATGCCACGACTTAAAAACTCACGCGACCTAACAACTTACGCGACTTACGACCTAACCCAGATCTGCGCATATACGCGACCTACGACCTAACAAACCTGCGACCTAACACACACGCGACCTAACTATCTTAGGTCGCCTATGACCTAACTCAACACAGAACTCACGACCTAACTCTTAGCTAGGATACGACTTAACATCTTAGGTCGTCTACGACCTAACTACGCTAACTCGCTAACTCTTAGGTCGCTAACCACTAGGTCGCTAACTACTGTAGGTTACTAACCCTTAGGTCGCTAACTCCTATAGGTCGCTAACTCTTAAGTCGCCACTATCTTAAGTCGCCAATCCTATAAGTCGTCTACTCCTATAAGTCGCCAATTCTCTTAGGTCGCTCCTCCGACCTAATCCTACCCCACGACCTAAGCCACCATACGACTTAACTCCTATACGACTTAACTATCACACGACCTAACTCCTTAAGTCGTTTCACTCCTTAGGTCGCCAACTTCCTATAGGTCGCTCCACTTCCTTAGGTCGTCTACTACGACCTAACCAAAATACGACCTATCTTCTATACAACCTAAGACTTAGACTATGGATGACTCATCAACAAAGCGACCAAATGACAACTGATTTACGATGTTTCGATCCGTAAAAATACGGGTCGTTACATAGGTTGTCATGTATTTTATGATTAATTAGTTTCCAATAAATCACTAAAGACCTAGTTGACAGAATTATAAGATTTTTTTATGGAATGATGCAAAGCAAAGAATAATTGGAACAGTGCATGCCAATATTGGAAACAACGTATTATTATACTACATTACTATATTATTAGAATGATCACATGCCGCCCATTAAAAAAAATGGAAAATATAATGCATTTTCTGGACTTTGATGCTAAGAAATTGAAATGATAGTATTCTAATATGCATATGTCATATTATAATGTATATATAAGAATAAATGGTACCTTTCTCCAAAAAGCACACAGTTTATTTTATCCCTAATGTAGATTTCCTGAGTATTATTGGATCTCCTCGTCTCCACATGATGTTTCATGAATTTAACTGGTCTAAGAATGAAATGGCACTAAATATTTGGACGGTCTATGCCAATTACATGTCGTATTTAAGAAATGCTAGATCTTGGAAGTTTACTCAATGTTTGGATGTTTTGTGCTAAGTTTTTGCCCGCCAATCTGCCTTGCATCCAAATCAGATTTGTTCAGCCACTTTAACGCAATAGCTTCAACTACAATTCCTCAATGCAACCTTCTTTTATTCTTAATCAACATGTCATTTCTTTATTATGGTTCATGCTACTCTACTGTCATTCAAGTTTTGTGTTCCATCCAAGTAGCTCCTAATAACATGTAGCAGCAATCCTCATGTCTTTGCTATTCTCATATTTCCATGCTTCAACATTGCTCAGAGATAATCAGATTTTCAACATTTCAGTTTAGCAGCTATTCTCCTCAAGCCTTCACTTCCAGATCCTAACACCGATTTCATCATTAATCCAGTTTCCAGTGCATGCCTATAGCTTCAGTGCCTTACTTTAGGAAGGCAGTAGTCCGTTATTACAATTTCATCATAGTGCTACTCTCTGATTCCGTTTTGCTGCACATCAGTATGCCCAACGCTAACACTACATAAAAACGATATATGTTTCATAAAACATGAAGTTTTATGTCATAACAAAAGGCAACAAAAAAATTGATAGCAGTAATCAACATTGCCTGTTTATTAAACATTTTAATACTATTCGGAAATGGATATGAATGTATGAATGCATGTTTAAAATTGAATTCATACAGCAATAAATTTGTATATAAAAAGACCATACTTACTCAACTTTAAAAACTGTATAACCATGTTTTATTAGTTTTAGAGTCAAATCCATATAAAAAATTCCAACAATGATCAAACAAACTATAACATTGTCTTATTTCTTATTCTCTAATAAGAACATGTTATTTTTTGTTGATAACTATATGTATGTAGAAAATAAATTGAACAACAAACTTATACATTCTGAAAAATGAAACCCAACAAACCAAATCCATAGCAATTAAGTCCAATATAAAGGATAGTGTGTAAGGAGCAGAACCATCCATTTTCAACCGTTAGTAATATAGCTTATAACAAATTTACAGTTCATTTTTCTGATTTTTTAATAACAGACCAATGACCAAATCAATAGCATAGACAACAACAATGAGTGACTATTAACATGAACTGGTAAGGCATGCAGATGTTTTTAAGCTAAAACAATATTAAATTGGAATTGAAACTGACAACTTACTATTTTGTTAGTGTCGCGGTTCATGGAAGTATTTATTTGGTAACCTAAATCCAGACTACTTAAATTGGACATGGAAGTATTTATTTGGTAACCTAAATCCAGACTAATCATCTATCAGTTCATTTACAAATTAAAACTCATCTGATACTGATGATATCAATAAAGCGCTATATAAAAAAATGCGTCTAATCGTGAATCGAAAAGATCTGTAGCAGTCGAGAAGAGTTGAATGAAAAAGTTGAAAAATAGGAAACGAAACCGGTAAAAATGGAAATTACCATTTTGTTAGTGTCGCAGTGAGTATTAATAACTCATGCAAGGTTTAGAGCAGACCATTAATGTTGATTTTCGACTGTCAAAATGGAATTGGGATATTTGGAAGCGGAAGGATTGATGTGTTGTTGGGAAGAGAGGTTAGAATTAGCAAGTGAGTCATAACCGTTGCCTCCAAATAGAAATCATACGGGAAAGAACGGAATATAAAATAAAAGGACACGTGTAACTCTACCCTAAACTTGGATTCTACTTTCCTATTTAAGTAATAGATGAATCAAAATCAATTAATAAATTCAAGTTCAAATATATTTGGTTGAATAATTAAACGTTAGAGTATATTCTAGTTTGAAAAAAGGGTTGACTTAACCAAATATCCCAATTTATGTTTTTTTATTTTAAATAACATAAAGATATTTATATAAATTTCTAATACTTATACATCAAATTCATTATTTCAGATAAATCAAATTTATAAAATACAAATACACACACATGTGTGTGTATTCACTTCAAGCAACATCATCTTTACATTAATAATCAGTTTTCCTCGTCGTATGAAATTGATTTCATATTTTATTAATCACATGAATAAACAATTTTGAATCAAATATAATAAGCGGCAATAAAATATCTACATATACACAAACATAGGTCAAGGTTAAAAATTGTGAATGAATGATATGAAATAGAACAAAACTTAAATAAATCCGAGACTTTATAACACCTAGATTTGTGTTTCAACTCCTAGATTGATTGAATCGCCATCTGATATTGATAGAATCGAATGAACCTCTTTTATTTTATTTATTTGATGTTATTTTAGTGAAAATTTCATCCATGGATGAGTTAAGAATGAGAAAGAAAATTTGAAATGAAAATGAATGAGTGAATAATGTTTTACGAAAAGAATAAGAAACTTTTCTCTTCTTCTTTAAAACTTCAACATTTAGTTTTACAATCGATTTTCAATTATGTCAAGCCCTCCTCTCTTCTATGTCTGTTCGGTCATGTATTATACTTGCATGGATTAATTTTCCAAAAAGCTCGTTAAGTAATTAGTTGTATTTAAATCCTTGTTTAAATATATGCTAATAACATATATTAGCACGCGCATATATAATTTTTATATATACATCTAAATAATTACTAAAAACATCCAAAACTTTAAATAAATCAATAATAAATATTTTTTTAAATATTAGTAATTTAATTAATTCATAACACTTTGTAAACCAATTAAATCATGTGGTTTTTGAAGAATTCACAAATATGGTTGTGTGACTCAAAGGTGTGAATACATTCAGCGATCAATATTGAACATTTCAAATACTAATATTCACACATCACCTTAGCTAGTGGTGTGACATTTTGGCTAAATTCATCACTTATGGATCTTTTCAGTAAAATCATATTTTATATCTTAAGCACACCAAATGTGACAATAATTTACACACATTCTATTTGTCAAAACCATATTACTTTAGGATATATGGAATTTGATATTGTTTAAATTTCCTATATTATCCACATCAAACTTGATTTATCTAAAACAAAGTCTTTGGTTTAATAATAACATTTATTATTAAACATACTACTTTGGTTAGAGATTTTGACTTTGAGTTTATTGCAGTTAACCGCGATACTAACCTTACACAACCGAGGAGACGAAGTCTCTATTGAATAGTGTTTCACTCCCAATGCTTTAACTCACACCCAACTATAGTTGCTCGATGGATTGTCATACCATGATTTAACTGTAACCAAAGTGGAGTATTCACATTAAAGCTCCATGGTATTTTCGAGTTGAGGGAACTATGTAACATCGCCACCTTGAAATATCCTATTTGGCATAGTTGTTATTAACTAATAGAAAACTCTTGGACGAGTCATTCCACGGTTATCCAATAACTACGAGCAGGCAACCTCTTGGTGCCCCTAGCAACCATGAGTAATACACTGCCCAATATTTGGAGAGCTTTTCACACTCTGGTCTTAATGAATCTATTGATATCCTTTCCTAAAACATCTTGACTAGGAATATTTAAAATTAAATGTTATTTATTTTGTAACTAAATACCCATGATTGCAACTATATGCAACTATAACCACATAACATTTTGTTTAAAGATTTTCTTGTCAATACATTTTAAATTAGTTACTTATCTAATTATATTACAATATAACAAAATATATAATAGAAATCAAACACCTTTATTACAAACAAAATTGACTACAAAGTTAGATATATTAAAAAAGATATCCTAATTTCCCCAAGGGTAGGCATACCACCAACTCTTTCACAAGTTCCACTAGCTGATTATTTAATTCCTCAATCCTTTTAGGTGGCATTCTTCTAGGTGGTCTACTAAAAGGTTGTGATGTGGTATCAAGTCTATTCAAAATTTAATCGCTCTTCCTGACGATAATCTCATCATAGCTTCGAATACATCTGCAAATTCTCGAACTACAAGCACTACATTAGTAGCATCTTCCTTAGTCTGTAATGTATACAAGAAAGATTCAAGCTTTTCAACAATCATGTCTAATGCCACCATAATCCTTTCACCTCCACTTCGATGTCATAAAGTGATAACTCTATTGATTACAATAAATTCTAGCGTATGTACATGCTAGCCAATCCATACCCAAAATAAACTCATACCATACGAAGTCAACACATATGGGTCGTAAGAAAATAAATGTCTACATAAAAAAATTCAACATTAGTGCACATTAAACCGAGAGTCGCAAACCCACCGATCAGATTAATTACAGTGGCATGCCTGACATAATAAAATTAGTATGGTATATTATTAACAACATGAGTGCTTCAGATTCTATAATGCCATTGATAGGTGGGTCTTTATCCATTATATCAATTGCTTTTATAACATCAAGTAGTTACATATGTTCTTTAGACATGACCAGATCAGCTGATGTGTAGGGCAGATCTGACAATTCGGAACCTAAGAGGGCATGGCAAGGCATTTTAGGAGGTAAAACAAAAATGCACCTAGATCTGGTTTGAGAAGTTGCCTCCTCATGATGCTCAAATGAGGTAGCAAACCTAGGTTTAGATTTCTTGTTTTTTGTCATACCAGAATCAAAAGACGAGAATTAGTGGGAGAAAGCAAGTGGGATAGTAGAAGCACTGGAAGATGGGGAAGCGATTGCGGAGTGATGGACGTTGAATAAGGGAGAGGTAGAAAAGCAAATGCTAGATCTGGTTAGGTGGCCATTAAAAGAAGCACCAATTTTTCATTGATAAATTATAATAAATTTAATAATTTGAATTGACATAATTTGGAAATTAGTATAATCCATTTAGTGTCAATTGATATAATTTGAAAATTTAGGGTATTGGATGGGCTTAGAGTAGCCAAGGAGGCATGACCGTCTAAAACTAACATATTAATGTTTTTACGCAGCACTAAACCTTAAATAATGCTTAACAAGTTCCTAAATACAACATTGGATTCTTAAATGAGGCAATAAACCTTGCATATATAGGTCTAAGTGGATCGCTGGGCGATAAGCCTCGCATAGCGCCTAGGCAGAGCCTAGGCGGAGGCCTAGAAGGATTTTTACAATAATGGTTTAGTGTTATGAACATCATATCCAAAATTCAATTTATTTGGAGTTGAATATTAACATTACTTTTAAACATGTCATAAAATAAGTTATTTATCAACGTAACTCATATAGAATGAATACATCATTATCAAAACATGATTATTATCATTATAAACAATAAAATACATAAGATCTGGATCAAAACTAATTGGAATACATAGGATCAATATTACTCTCTTAAATGAAAAGCTTGATTAGAATCTTCACTTTTGTCTTTACAAATGAACTTGAGTTGCTTCCCTTCTCCGTAGCTTGTTAATAACATCTTAGTAGAAGTTTAATTTTGTTTTAGGTGAAATAAAAAGTGTGGAATGTTTTAGTGATATAAGCGTTAATAATTTCGGCTTGGACTAAAATCCCTATTTGCATAATCCTATTAATTACTTAGCCCCTTTGTTATAATATTCTCTTTGTTTATTTAATCCTTTATGACCAAAATTATTCTCATAATCATCTTTTAATGATTATATAATCAATCTTATTATTAATTAATCATATATTATGACACTTGAAATATAAGGTGTTACATTTTAAGTTGTACCTACTATTGTTTCATATGTTGATGAGCAACATAGGGCGTGAGACAAGAGGATGATGTGAGTTTTGGTGTGACGACCTCCCTCTAACTCTATACCCAACACACATATAAACCTGTAGTGCACTGTAGTGGTAGTACCCCTGTCAAGGTACAAGATGACCGATCAATAACTTGTCATATAGCTCACAGTGCACTAAACAAAATATAATATCAAACGTAGATATAAAATATGCGAGATAGTAGCATAATAAAATGAACCAAAACATTGTTAGAGTATAGCATAGGTTCAACATATTATACACAGCATAATATGTGAGTTTATACATCTTTAACACACCATAATCTGCTTAATAAAACTATCTCTATATATATAATATAAAATTCAAATATGTCTATATCACTACACAATAGAATAAGCAGTGGTAGCTCCATACAAATAGCGTATATAAGAAAGCATAAGCCTCATGCTCATCATCCGCATAGTTCCATGCACCATCTCATACATGTCTTTAATGTACTCATTTAAGAGTACCCGGGAATATAAGAAGCAATGTAAATAACATAAGGTCAGACAATAGTTTGGTATGAGCGGTCTATTCTTGAAATGAATATAAGGTCGATATAACATAATATAGAAATATGGTATGGAAGATCATACCTCACTTGCTCCTACATGCAACAAGTTAGCACAAAAACACAGCATATGCTACTATACTACAGTAAGGGGTATGCTATTCTATCTTAGCATATACTAAGGCATTGGGGTATTAGACTTAACAATACATATCAACAACGAAGACAACCATAGCAATCATCAATCAAAATTCCTATTGTATCTCAGATGGCTAAGGGATGTGATGGCACTTCCTAATCTAACGGAAACACCACTCAAATGACCCTACTAGTTAACACCTTAGACATGTTACTAGCAGCTGATCACTGGTAAAGGTCAGGTCAACCCTACTAATGGCATAAGTAGTCATGTCAGTAGCAACCATTCTCTGGTAAGCGTCCTTGCTTAGTGAAATGTCTTTCATAAGGTAATCTAACTCCTAGACATGCACATCAACCCCTCTCCTCACTTGGATAATGATAGTAATATGCATATGTTGTTTCCCCTAAAAATCATCCCAAGCTAGAACATGCATGCCATAACAACCCCAAGTTCTTCAACTAGCTCCTAACAAAAGCCCATTCCAATTTTCCACTGTAGCATGGATGGGTATTGATCCATCATGGGTCGATATTGATCCATCATGAGTCGGTACAAGTTTGTGTACATAGCCAATTTCCACTACTTTCTCTATGCCTTAGCCAAAATAGCCCAAAACAACAATCTTGATGGGTCGTTGTCAATCCATATACTCAGTCAAATTTCTTCTCTATTTGATTTCTGGTCGATCCATTAAGTCCTAAAGCCAGAACTGTAAAGTGGGATGGATCGTACCGATCCATATGGATAGGTGTTGTCCATTACTTAGCCAAATTTGGTTGTATTTTCTGTCTTTGCTTTAGCAATCCATCATCTCTGCTTCCTTTACTTTAATCGTCATGTAAGCTCAAAATAGCATCGATCAGCTCCAACTCTTCGCCAATCCATCGAATCGTTCCATGATCTGAGCTCTCTTCTCTTGTGTAAAGGACTTCTTCCTAGAGTCCACTCCATGCACACTCAAGATACCTCTATTTATATAACTAGCTCTTCTTATTCCCCATCTTTTGATCTCAATGCAAGCATTCATTCAAACATACATGCAACACACAATAAGCATATCATCATATCAAGTCATTCAATTATATGAACATTCAATTTTACACCTAGCATGCATATACTGATTCATTTAATTCAAACAAATGATTTGAATCGCTTAAAGTAATTTATGTAGATTTTAAACATCATTTTTTTATTTAATCAAATCTGAAAATAGGGATTTTAACATGAAAATAAGTCTAAAACACTTTTAAACATATATTCTGATATATAGCATATAAGGAATCATAAATCACTCATCTATCGATGTAAAATCGATAAAATAATTCAAATCCAGGCAAATTCGAAATCGCTCACCTAAGATTTTGAAATTCTCTCTCAAAGCTGTCGATTTGACAATCTATAATTATTTTCTAGCTTAATTACACCTTAATCTCTTATTTTTGCCTTTAAATAGTAAATTTTAATGTGCTTTTGTTTGAGAGATGATTAACGGAGGTTTAGATAAGTTTTAGGAATAAAGAGAAGTAACTTGGAGGCTGCACTAATCTTGGGATTAGCATATTTTCCGAAATTTCCGTCTCAATCCAAATCAGATTAGTGGGCCTAATTACTAAAATCTACCTAACTTAAAACCATGATATCTCTCAAAGGGTTTGACCAAATTACTATTATGATCACTATACGGAATGATAAACCATCATATCTTTCATTTGGAATAAGTTTCATGTTAAAATTTTATTTCTATCAAAAATTATGGCCATTACAAGTTCTCAGGACTGAACATGCCCATCATTTATTCTAAAGTTAAAAATGTCTAATTACTACATTTTCCAAATTTTAGCTTATTTCAAGTTCATTTGGTCATGTAAATAAAAAATTTACCTATCCATCGATACATAAAAATGTGGTTCATAAAATTTGGGTTTGTCCAACACTTGTTATAATGAGATAGCCTTTATGCCCATCTATGGGTGGACTTCCCTAGTGAGTTATTGATGCCTATTTTATCCACTTCAAGGGGAGGTAGGCTATGATGTTGTGATTATTCACTTATGAAAATAGAGTAAAGATGTTTGATTTTAGATAGAAAATTAGATTATATTCAACCATTATCGTGTCTTAGTTTACCTGGATGGCTATGCTTTGCTTGTTGTTTACATTGTTCTAATAATTGGGAGTACTTACCTTTATTGGTTGATTTTTTATCTGTGTTGTAGATAGCATTGTTATTATTTCTTCCTTAGTGTTTGGTTGTTTGATTGCATTGTTTGCTTATTGATTTGGTTGTATGATTTAGCTTATTAGTTTGCTCATGTTGTTGCTTTGAATATATTGTACTTCTAATAAGGGGAGAATAAGTCAATATGGGAATACAACAAATAGTATGAGAAAGAAGAAGCTAAAGGTCGACTAAAAATGAGCTAAGAGATTCCAAGAAAGTAGAAGAGCTACATGAGAAACTAGAATGCAGAACCAGGAGGTTCTATTGTGAGGAAGAGTATGCTAGGGAGCTTTTGGTGATGAAGGATACAAGAAGTATAGAAGGAGATTATTACCAAAGGTGGGGATGCCTTCCATCAGAGCGTCGGTGATGAAAGTTGCTGGCAGAGTCTTCTTTTATGCACAAATTGCCAAAAAAACAGATGTTGGAAGATGTCATCTTGTGATGGGGTCACGTGTAGAGGTCGCTAAATATTCATGAGTCACACTCTAAATATGCTCGAGGATCAAGAGTCGAGAACTCTTATAGTTGGGAATTATAGCTGTGGTGCATGATTGTGTAGCTTAGTATACCTTTGTGATATTAAAAAGAGACAGTCTACTTCGAGGGACAAGTTACAATGCAAATGAGCTTTTGAAAACAAATACGGTGGAAATTGTTGATCAAGTGGTAAATCGTCAAATCACTAAAAATCCATGGATCGAACTATGAGTAGGAGCACGTGTCTTTCTTTGAGTATAAACCTGGGTTATACACATGTTCTTTGTTGATGTGTAGGAGGTATTGGTGTTAGTACTCATATGTTATTTGTTGGTATATTAGTGAATGAAGATAATACTTTTATGCTTTTGAGTATGTGTACTTTGTTTTGATATGTTATACTAATTATCATACTATATATATGCTTGTGTATGCACATTCGAGCCAATATAAATTTTGTTTGTGTACTTTAATGGATGATTGTTTCACTCTTAGTTGGTAGATTGTTATTTTTGAAAGTTATAGTATTGATTGCATGTTTATCAAATTATAAGTATTACTATGGTATGTGTGTGTGGAAAGTGTACTTCTTATTGTAGATATGGATTGATTGTGTCATGGTTGGTTGTTCCTTGTATACTTCCTTATATTTTGTGAATGTTTGTATGGTCGAGCATATGATGTAGTACAATATTTTATGCATTAGCTTATTCTATGGGCAAATTGCAGGGCATAATTCTTTTTGGGCGGGGGATGTAACAACTCACAAATTTGACATATTTAATATTAATTAACTACCAACAGTTGTTAAATTTAAAGGGCTAATAAAAGAAAATTTTGAGTCGATTTGTCTTTTTAGGAATTTTATATTTCCATTGCACTCGAAATATTCAAGAATGAATTTTGATATATAACATGTTATGGTTTGGATACTTACCGAACAGGGTATTTTTGGACCTAAGACTACTTTAGATCCAAAAATCCAAACACTCACTATAAATATGAGTTTACTCCAACCATAGCCATCATCGGATCTCTCTCTTCTCCCTAATTCCAAAATCCTTATTAATTACATCTTAATGGCTGAAAATTTTCTCTAATTGCGAATTATTCCAGAATTTCATAGTCTCCAAACCTCTCCAAAGTATATATTATCATGTTCGCCTCCACAAGAGAAGAGATGACCTACATTCGTTTTATAATTGGATGCATCATTTGGCTAGAAAGTGGTGAACAAATCTCGAATGCTAATTAGGTTTCGCAAACGATGACTAGACAATAATCGAAGGGTACCATTGTGTACTGGGTGGCAAGATGAATCGATCCATGCGGTCCGGTTGAGTCAAAGATGGCCAGATCAGCTGGAAAAATTAATCTAAGGCGATGATGGCTAAGGTTCATGCATGCAGAGGTGGAGATCAAAGGGTCGTTGGGTTGGTCGGCGATGGATGCGTCAACTTTGGAGGTGGTTATGGGTGGTCTCGGATTTGGAGGCGATGACTTAAGGCAACATCGTGGGCGAGGAGAAACCGACGGCAATTTAGCGAACCGGGAAGAGGAGTTACTATAGTGTAAGCACATTTTCATAGTTTAATCCCAAATAGTTTGTAATTATGATTTAGACCCTATAACTTCTATTCACTATATCTTTCACATACAAGCTCGGATTCGAGTGAAACCGATAATGCTGGATTGGCATTAAAAATGACATATGTGTTTCCTGATTTCTTAGGACTGTTTATGAAAGTGCCTTAGAGATATTCAAACATCGTAATTATTTATATTTAAAAATATTAAATAGATATTCACTAATATATATGCATTTGTTAATATATATTATACCTCTTTTATGATCGTTCGAATGTTGTGATGTTTTTTGTATGATGTACATGTGGATATGATTGTTTATATATATAATTTCTACATTGTTAGATGATGAATATTTATTGGAATTTAGTTGTAGACTTGGAGAAAATACTTTATTTATTTGAGAATAAGTGTAAAGCGTGTAATTAGGGACTAAGAAGATTTTATAAATTCTGGGGTAAAATTTATAAATAATCATAATCGATAATTTATATAGAAATTGACGCGTGGGAAATTCGTAAATAGTAACAAAAAAATTATTCTAAAGCAAATTTAATAAATTTATTATTTATAAATTAAAGTGGAATTTAATAAATAATAATATGATTTCTAATGAACTTTATTATTTTACAGTTGTACGATAATAACTAACTATAAGAGAATTTAAGGATAATTTTCTACTGTTTGAGATAAATAGTAATTAAGATTTTTGGAAATTTTAAAGAGTATTACTACTATTTATTGGTAAATAATAGTATGACTATTTATACAAGGTTTATTAGAAAATGATATTATTATTATTTAAAGTAATAAGAGATATTTGGAGAAATAACAAAGAGATATTTTACTTGGTACTCCTTCATATCCATGTTTTTGTGAAAGAAATCCATTGCGCACTCTTTCACTTTCTTTGCAAATCTATACACTTACACTTCAATTCTTCAAGGATTTGCAAACCATATAATATCAAAGAGTATGTACTTGAATTTATATCATTCTCTCTCTGATTTCATCCTATTTCTCAAAGAATTCAAAGATATATTGCTGTTGGAGGTCTATATGATCATTGTACTGAATTTGTAAGAATATGTATTGAAGATACAACTACTTGCCATATCTACTGTTGTTTGTAAAGAGAAGAGGGTGTTCTTGTAGCAAAATAAATCAAGAGGATGCATCTTGTAGCCCGTGAAATTGACTACTTATTAACTCAATGGCCATGAATATTTTATTGTGCGCCTTAGATAAAAATGAATTTAATCGAGTCTCTATTTGTAAGTCTGCATATAAAATTTGGAGAACACTACAAGTCACGCATGAGGGCACTAGTAAAGTAAAACAAACTAAGATTTCTATGCTAAATAACCAATTTCAACTTTTTAAATGAAACCAAATGAGTCTATTTTTGATATGCATTCCAGATCTTAGGATATATTTTATGCATTATATCATTAAGAAAGAAAGTTAATGAAGAGTACCAAGTCAGAAAGATCTTGAATTCATTTTCTGGTAAATGAAATCTGAAGACTTTGAAAATCGAAGAAGCCAATGATATTAGTACTATGAAAATAGAAATTTAATTGGTAATCTAGTGTCCTATGAAGTAAAGTTGCACATTAGAAAAAGAATCAAGAAAATGAAAAGAAATCATTGGCACTCAATGCTACAAACAACAATCATGAACTAGATGATGATGATGATGAGAAGGAGGAGGAAATTGATTTCATGACCATGAATTTCAAGAAATTCTTGAAATATTAGAAAATGAACAAACTTCGAAAAACTAACAGTTATAATTCCAAAAATAGAAATCTTGTTAAGTGTTTTGAATGTGATAAACCCGATCATTTGAAAAGCAACTGTCCAAACCCTGAAGAAATCAAAGTACCGTTCAAACACTTTCAATAAGAAGAGGAAATGGGCTTTCAATGCAACATGGGATGATTCGAATACATCATCAAGTGACAGTAATTCAGAAACATAAAATGCCAACAAGTGCTTCATGGCAAAAGATGACCAGGTATGGAATTTTAAAGAAATTAGGAATGTCTTGAATGATAAGTATAAGGGATATAAAAAGCTTAAAAAAGAGTACAAGAATAGTTTAACAGAGGTAGATGGATTAAAATGTTCAATGAAATGTTAACCAAAGAAAAACAATGTCTAGAAGAGGAAACTGAAAGACTTAATACACATAATGATGAAAAGGATTTAACACTTAAAAGTTTTGAAAAATTGAAAAGTGAAAGGAATCCTTAAAATCGGAAAATCTTTCATTGAAGTCAGAGATCACTGATCTAAATAACAAAATAACATTTCTAAACAATGTTATTTTTAATTATAATAAGGGTTTTGATAAAATGAAGGTGATATCGATAAATTTAACAAAGGGAAGGATAATATAGAAACTTTGTTATCTAATCTAAACCCATTAGCAATAAATATGGACTTGGATACACCCCTAAGCCCAAAATCAAAGAAAAATAGCACTCAAAGTTCTAAGTTGGTTCAAGCTACCATGTTCAAACCAAAAACTAGAAAATTAAAGTTAAACCCCCCAAATAAGTTCATTAATTTAAGGGTTCCTAGTAGGTTATATAATAATGAGAAAGAAAAACATATTGATAATTTTATTAATAAAGTTTATTAATTTGATAATTATATTTTGAAAGGGCATTCAAACTCTTCATGGGTTGGCTTCCCTAAACATAACCCCATGGACCCCAAAATGAAATAGGGTACTAGTGCACATATTTTAAAATTTTCAAGTACCGAACAATGGACACCGGATAGCGGATGTTTAAAGCATATCATCCATAGATACCGAGCGACATTATATAGAAAGATGGTGAGATTGTGAACTTTGAATATAATTCAAAAGGACATGCTATTGGCATCGGCAACGACATTAACTCTAAAACTCCTCGTGTTTTATATATTTTACATGATAAACATATTTCATGATTTGTATTGATTTTGAGTCCCCTCATGAGTTCCATTTATATACTTTTATTTATATCTTTATCTACAAATCTATGCATATTATCTAGTTATGCTTAAGCGATTCTTTTTCATCCTTTTGTTGATGACAAAGGGGGAGAAAATTTATAAATATACTAGGAAAAATGATAGGCGGAACGCATAGAGTTAGTGGGAGTCAAATATATAAAAATATTATATTTTATCTTTCAAATATTTATATGGTTGTCATCATCAAAAAGGAGGAGATTGTTAATACCACAGATACACAACCATATTAATATTACTGGTAACATTTCTCTGAGTTGTGCAGTACTTTCAGATTTATTATGGAGACATTTAAAGAGATAAACAAGGACTAAGTGGAAACAAAATGAATTATATATAGGAAGATTAAATCAGAGCAAATGAAAGAACAAAACTAACTAAAGATTGAAGAAGAATGGAATGCAAATGTTGTAGGTTATGACTAGTTGGTTGAATCTTAGAATCTTTGTTAAAGAACCCATGGCAATCATACCTGAAGATCATCAACCATTAGCCTCAATTATCATCACAAATATCCACAAATATTAAAAAAAATTGAAATCTAAAAATCCACATGTATGCCGACATATCCCTCCTAAGTATGTCGACATATCCACATGTATGTTGACATATCCCTCCTAAGTATGTTGTCACATATGCCATTTTTCAGTTTTTTTAAATTCAAATGAAGAGATTTTTCCCGCCACCTCTTCATCAAAATACATGTCTTCAACCATTATTTAAAGGCTTTGGAAATAGAATTTTCACATCAACTTTCTCTTCTTTCTCTTGCTTTTTCATATCCATATTTTTTTGAAAGAAATCCATTGCATACTCTTCCACTTTCTTTGCAAATCCATACTCTTACATTCCAAATCTTCAAGGATTTTAAAACCACATAATATCAAAGAGTTTGTACTTGAATTCATATCATTCTCTCTCTGATTCATCCTATTCCTCAAAGAATTCAAAGATATATTACTACTGGAGGTCTATAGGATCATTATACTAAATTTGCAAAATCTGTATTGAAGATACGACTACTTGCTATACTCTACTGCTGTTTGTAAAGAGAAGAGAGTGTTCTTGTAGCTCGATAAATCAAGATGGTGCATCTTTTAGCCCGTGAAATCAAGATTGTAAAGGTGTTCTTGTCACACGTGAAAACAAGTGGTGATAGTGAAATTCTATACGGTGTAGCACAGGACTGGATGTAGGATTGGTCAATCTGAACCAGTATAAAAATCTCTAGTGTTATTTACTTTACTGCATTTTACTTTACCACTTACTTATTCTATGATTATTGGTTTCTGTTTGCAATTAAGTAGATATAGCTTTAAATTCATAAGCAAGTTTTAAATAATACAATATACACTTCACCCCCTCTAGTGTTCAAATAGCCTTAAGATCCATTATGCATTGTATTATAGACAACCCGTCATCCACACCACATATTGTACTTTGACTGGTAGCACACCCCTATGATGATAATTTAGCATATACCGATTATATATGCTAACTTGTTGGATGCAGGACATGTTAGGTATGGTTCTCCATACCTTGTGTTCATATTTACTATATCTAATAGCTCATACTAGCTTTATGTCTGACTCGAATTGCTTCTTTTCATCTTTAATACTCTTAAATGAATAGATTGGATATATAAGGTATGAGATAGTGCATGGAGCTATGCGGAGGACGAGTAGATAGCCAACGGTTTCATATATCTATATTTTGGAGCTATTTTCTCTATTTTTGCTATGCGGTGCTATGGAGCTAGTATCAATACTATTTATTATTAGAGACATTTTCTATTCGGAGTTTGTTATTTGATGTATAAATTCTATTTCAATTTATTTTGTACAATTATGATGGACTGATGCACTATGATTCATTTGGTTCATTTAGTTATATTTCTATCTCAACTGTTTATATATATATTGATTATTATATTTTATCTTATGCGTTGGGGGACAATGGCTAATTCTGCTTTAAATTATCATTATTTTACCATGCCTGCCATCCTTCATTGACTGGGTACCGATGTAGCATACTATCTATGGTATTTGAGTACCAATGGTGTAGGGTGGTTATCACAATATGTGTGTATATGTTCCTGATGTGCACGCAAAAGTCCATATTTTTACTTCCATGTTTAATCTACTTTTATTTAAATAAATGAGCATATTAGGGTATTTTACATGTTTAAACCAAAATTTAAATTGTTTTCAAATCATCATTTATTCATCTTCATTTGGGGGGTAAAATGGTAATTTTGTGTATGATTTAATTTGAGAAAATTTATTTGCACATTTTTTTAATTTGTAGGAAATAAAGTGCATATATGAAGAGGGTTCATGAATGAATGCACGCACATATGTTGAAGATAAATGAAGATTGGATAAATAAATTCATGCAACATGGAGGAGCCTACAAACCCACTACTATGAGGTCCATAATTAAAAGCACATGCACATGTTAATGGAGGCTTAAAGGCATGTTAGTGAGGATTAATTAATTCCCTAATGATTACTTAGAGGTTACAATTTCTCAAGGGTATTTTAGGTAGCCCCCTAAAATATGAATTAGGGTTTTAAGCATGTATGAATACCCCCTATGTCTCATGTAATTATCTTTTTTTATGCAAGTTGTAGCCACAAAATCAAAGATAAATAAAATTTTCTTTCATGGCTTCTTAGCCTTGTTTTTATGCAATTCTTATATATGCTTTCTTTTCATGCTCTTTTTATTTCATGCTCTCTTTTTCTTAGTTTATGCTCCTTTTATTTCATGTTAGCAGCATAGTTCTTGTAATTAGTATAGTTTTATTTCATGCAAGTAGTTAGCTCTCTTTTATTTTAATAAGCTCTCAATTTCCTTTTATTTTATGTTGAAATCATTTTATGTTAACATATTTTCAAATATGAGTAGCTAAATCTATTCAATTTAGTGGTAATGAAGCTCCCATGAAACATATCAAATTAACATAATGATTTCATTTGTGCTTAATGAAAAATTTGAATGATGATTTCATAATGTTTATGTTTCTTTTTAGTGAATTTTGATAGTCTATGTTGACATCTCAAATAGGCTATGCTTATTCCATCTTAAACATAAATTATTTGATCATTTGCCTAAGTGACTTTGATGTGAAAGTTAAGTTAGAATCAAAAATTTGATGGTCTATGTTACTAACTAATAGTAAATAGATCATACATAAAAGAGATTTTATTTTTATTTTTTATGTCATTTTCATGAATGTTGATAAGTGGGTTGAATGGTGTGTTAGAGTTTGATGATTTAAGTTGTGCTGATTAATAGCACAAATAAATCATACTTATAATAAGCACATCAATCATTTCTACTTAATATTTTATGAGAGATTACAAGTGAATTTTATGTTGATTTATATGAATGATTGGAAGTGGATTTGCCTCTAAATTGCTTCTTATTATCATAGTTATTCACCTTTGCTCTAGTTTAATTTTTTCAATTTTTCTTAGTTCAAAACCACTACAAAACTTTGGATTAATTTGATTGAGTAGTGTTGAAATTTAATTCATTCCCTGTGGATCGAACCGTACTCACATACGTACTACAATTGTACGCCGTGCGTTTGCGGTTTATAACGATTATAAATTTTCGACGATTTTCCAATCGATAAAAAATTGGCCGTCTAACAAGTTTTTGCCGCCCTTGCCGAGGAATAGAAATTTGATTTTAATTCTACTCTTCGAATTATTTTTATTTGATTTTATTGTATGTTCATTCCTTTATTCGATGACGAATAAAAAGATAAGTGTGGGGGTATTTGATGTGCACGTAAATGTGTACATTTTTACCACCATATTTAATCTATTTAAATTAAATAAATGATCATATCGGGTATTTTAACTTGTTTAAACCAAAATTCATATTATTTTCAAATCATCACATATTCATCTTCATCCAAGGGCAAAATGGTCATTTTTGTGCATATATTAATTTGAGAAAATTTAATTAGAAATTTCTATATTTTTTATAGGAATTTGGCTTCATATACAAGTGGTTACATGATGATATATGCATGCACAAGAGTGAAGAGAACAAATGAAGATGGAAATAATTCAAAGTGAAGATAATGAAGGACCCCACCTACCCACCTACCTTAATGTACAAATTAGAGGCTAATGCACATACTTATGGAATTAATGGCTTCATGTACATTTAAGTGAGGGATTATTGAAGCTAATGATAACTTGGCCACCACACTTCCTACAAGGGCATTTTGGGCATTCCCCAAAAATATGAATTAGGGTTTAACACTTGTATAAATACCTCATATCTTCATGTAACCTCCTCCTCTCCTTAGTCTCTCTTTAGATTAGTTTAGGCTCAAAATAAAAGAAAGCTTCTTTTTTCTTTTCATGGCTACTTAGCCATTTTTATTTTCATGTAATTTCCTTTCTTTTTCTTATGCAATTTAATTACTTGTTCATTTTCTTTCCTTGTTCATTTACTTTAATGTTGGTAGTGTAGATTTACATTCATGCAAAGTAGATTAGTTTAATTCTTGTTAATTAGTTCTCTTTTCCATTAGCTTTCATTTTCCTCTTCTTTTTATTTTTGTTTATTTCATATTGCTTTCTACTAGTGTTGACATAATAACACAAATGAGTGGCTAATCCCTACAATTTAGGGGTAATGATGCTCTCTTGAATCATGTAGATGCAACATAATTTCTCATTTATGTCTCTTTTGTGCTTAATGGAAAGTTGGATGTGTGTGTGATTTTGTGTTTAATATTGAGTTTGATAGCTTATGTTGTTCAAAACAAATAGGTTATGCTTAGTCATATGAATCACTAATTACCTCTTCATCTACATATGATCATGGTAATTAAAGTGGATTTAGAATCAAAATTTGATGGTTTATGTTTCTAATTCAATAGTTAATAAACCATGCTTAAAATAGATTATACTTTTAATTTCATATCATTTTCATTGAAGTTAGTAAGTGGATTAGAGGGTGCATTAAAGTTTGATGGTTTAAGTGTGTTAATTAATAACACAATTAGGCCATGCTTATGATAAATGCATCAACTAATGTCACAAATGACCAACAAGAGATCATAATTTCATTATGTTGATTTATGTGATCATTAGAGAAGATTTGCCTCTAAATTGCCCTTTAATCTCATCCTTTTATTCTCCTTAGTTTTAGTTTGTTTTTACTTTCTTTTAGTTAGTTAACAATCACTCGACTTTGGTATAATTTGATTGAATAGAATTTTAAAATCATCAATTCCCTGCGGATCGACCCGTATTTGCCACGTGCTACATTCGTACATCGTGCGCTTGCGGTTATATTTTATTTCTAAATTCGTTCGACGGTTTTCTAAACCGATAGAATTTCCGTCGACGAACATTCATTTCATGTGATGATTTGCATTTAAAAAGAAAGAAAGAAAAACAGTGTATTTTATTGTTGTATTTCTGTTTACTCTTTTACCTTCTATTTAGATTTTTAGCATTGTGCAAGACAGTGTTTTGGTTTTTTATCACTCCTTTGCATTTCCCAAAAGAAAAAAAAACTATTACAACTCATTCACATTTGCACTTCCGCATTTACAGTTTTTACAATTCATTTATAGTTTTTATAACTCATTTACATTCACGTGTACATTTGCACCAAACTATTACAGTGAATTCACAAAACATTCACTTGTTTGCCCTCACCAGTTCAACAACATCACCTGCCTCTCCTTCCAACCTTCTTCCTCTGCTAACTTAAACAAACCCTCTTCTGGCTTGCTTGCCTGCAACTATACATCAAACTTCCAGTCCATCACCTTGCTGCTCTACCTTGCATCAACTTCAATACTCCAACACTGCCCCTCAGCATCAACTCAAACAACAAACTCCATTTCCAACTTCTTCCTCCATCATCACCAAATCAAGCTTCAGCCACCACCTCCTTCTTGCAAATCCACACCCCTTACATCATTTGCCTGCACAACCATCAAATACACTTCTGCCTATATACAATTCTGCCACAAAGACTTCCCCTACTCTAACAGAACAACCTCGCCAACCATCAACCACTCCAAACCCTCTTCATATTTCAAACAAAAAAACTAACTAAATACTGCAAACTGCAACTCCTCCCTGCGATTTCAAAGCCAACCAAGCCTACACCACATCTTCAAACCATCTACTACACACTGCAAACACCCACATTCACCAGAATATCCGAGCAAACCCGCCACATTAGAGCAAGGAAAACACATTACCTCATCAAACATTCACTTACAACCACTTCCAAACATCAACTCCACTACTGCAATCAGCATCCACTGCCTGCACGAACACCATCCCACTGTAAACAGCAAACCATCCAAACACTGCTGCTACCATTGCCATACAACGGTGCCATCCTTTATACACATTCCTCTATCTTCATCCCACACTTCCTCAAACCCATATTCCTCAAACCAATATCATTTGCTACAACCCACTGCCACACCAGAACCACGAACACCATCCCGTTCATACACACTGCAACCCAACTCCATCATCAAGTTCAACCCACGTCTACCATATTACAACTCCTCCACACCATCAAGTCCACCATTCACTGCAAACTTTGACATCAAAATACCCAATTCACGAAACCCAGACAAGCAACCATCTCCAGCAGCGACCAAGTCAACAGAACCTATGACTTCCAACTCCTCCTCAAATCGTGCTCCCTACGAAAACGGATTTATCTTAGTTTTTTTCCTTTATTCGAGGACGAATAAAAAGATAAGTATGGGGGTATTTGATGCACGTAAATGTGTATATTTTTACCACCATATTTAATCTATTTAAATTAAATAAATGATCATATCGGGTATTTTAACTTGTTTAAACCAAAATTCATATTATTTTCAAATCGTCACATCTTCATCCAAGGGCAAAATGGTCATTTTTGTGCATATATTAATTTGAGAAAATTTAATTAGAAATTTCTATATTTTTTTATAGGAATTTGGCTTCATATACAAGTGGTTACATGATGATATATGCATGCACAAGAGTGAAGAGAACAAATGAAGATGGAAATAATTCAAAGTGAAGATAATGGAGGACCCCACCTACCCACCTACCTTAATGTACAAATTAGAGGCTAATGCACATGCTTATGGAATTAATGGTTTCATGTACATTTAAGTGAGGGATTATTGAAGCTAATGATAACTTGGCCACCACACTTCCTACAAGGGCATTTTGGGCATTCCCCAAAAATATGAATTAGGGTTTAACACTTGTATAAATACCTCAGATCTTCATGTAACATCCTCCTCTCCTTAGCCTCTCTTTAGATTAGTTTAGGCTCAAAATAAAAGAAAGCTTCTTTTTTCTTTTCATGGCTACTTAGCCATTTTTATTTTCATGTAATTTCCTTTCTTTTTCTTATGCAATTTAATTACTTGTTCATTTTCTTTCCTTGTTCATTTACTTTAATGTTGGTAGTGGAGATTTACATTCATGCAAAGTAGATTAGTTTAATTCTTGTGAATTAGTTCTCTTTTCCATTAGCTTTCATTTTCCTCTTCTTTTTATTTTTGTTTATTTCATGTTGCTTTCTACTAGTGTTGACATAATAACACAAATGAGTGGCTAATCCCTACAATTTAGGGGTAATGATGCTCTCTTGAATCATGTAGATGCAACATAATTTCTCATTTATGTCTCTTTTGTGCTTAATGGAAAGTTGGATGTGTGTGTGATTTTGTGTTTAATATTGAGTTTGATAGCTTATGTTGTTCAAAACAAATAGGCTATGCTTAGTCATATGAATCACTAATTACCTCTTCATCTACATATGATCATGGTAATGAAAGTGGATTTAGAATCAAAATTTGATGGTTTATGTTTCTAATTCAATAGTTAATAAACCATGCTTAAAATAGATTCTATTTTTAATTTCATATCATTTTCATTGAAGTTAGTAAGTGGGTTAGAGGGTGCATTAAAGTTTGATGGTTTAAGTGTGTTAATTAATAACACAATTAAGCCATGCTTATGATAAATGCATCAACTAATGTCACAAATGACCAAAAAGAGATCATAATTTCATTATGTTGATTTATGTGATCATTAGAGAGGATTTGCCTCTAAATTGCCCTTTAATCTCATCTTTTTATTCTCCTTAGTTTTAGTTTGTTTTTACTTTCTTTTAGTTAGTTAACAATCACTCGACTTTGGTATAATTTGATTGAATAGAATTTTAAAATCATCAATTCCCTACGGATCGACCCGTATTCGCCACATGCTACATTCGTACACCGTGCGCTTGCGGTTATATTTTATTTCTAAATTCGTTCGACGGTTTTCTAAACCGATAGAATTTCCGTCGACGAACACAGTTTTTGGCGCCGTTGCTGGGGAATTGATTTGATTTTGATTTTCTATTCTTCGGATTATTTTTCTTTGTTTGATTTTTGTGTGTGTTTGCGATAAAAAAAAACAAAAACAAAAATTTGTGTGTTTTTTTTGTTGTGTGTTTTTGTTCTTGTGCATTTTTCGTTTACAATTAGCATTTGCATTTCTAGTTTCTATAAAAAAAACACAGTCTCATTTCAAAAACAGAAAAAAAATTATTTATTTAGTTTACATTTCAATTTATATTGATTTACATTTCCATTTTCTTCATACAGTGTGTTCAAGTGCCTCTGTTCTCCCATTTCATTTACATCAGTTCACTTCTGTTCAAAAAAAAAATCTTCACTTCACCATCCTGCTTCCTGCATACCCATCACAGTCTGCCTGAACAGTGCAACCCATAACTGCGTATACAACATCTGCTACCAATTTCTTGCCTTTCACAACTCACTGCATACTCCAAACATCAGTCTTCACCTCTCAATGCCATATCAACAGTGCACTGCCTCTGCCACTCCTCTTCCACTGACCATATCTCCCCACTTACCCGACCACCTGAAACAAACAACTCTTCACTTCTTTCCACCATCTTCATTTGCCAATACCAACTGCAGCACCACCATTACCTCTACAAACTGCACACAAAACCAGACCATAATACCACTCACTGCCATTTCCACAAAACTGCTACCCATACCAGAACTAATACCCATCTCGCTGCCTTTCATACAAACTTCTGACCACCTCATCCTTTCATACCATACCACATTGCCTCTTACTGGAATTGCCACAACAAACTTCACCTTACCTTCATCCAGTTGCATTTCGGCATCCATTCCATAGACCGACCAGAGAAACTGCCCCTCCCAATACAAAACAACCACTCTCCTTATCATCTCATACTTCTACTTCCTTCACAAAGCAACTTCATAAAAACTTCCCTGGCCAAACACACCATCTTCATCACCTTCCCCGACATTCACAACCAATACAACATCAACTACCATTCAAATACGCCTCCAAAACCACCTGACACTGCTGCTCAAAATTCACCTGACAACCTGACATCCATACACAACCACTTTCTCCATTTCTTCCTCCAACAACACATTCAAAACCACCACAATCATTCAACTGTAACCTGCCTGCAACTGACATTGCCACCATCGAACCATATTCTACCAGACAACAGCAGCAACATTCACTTCAACACTGTGCCCTGCTGCATTCATACATTTTCCATCACATCACCCATCTGACCACATACAACTTGCATACATATATCACTGCACCACTTCATATATCACCACACCATTTCATCCATCCTTGCTAACCACCCGCCCAATCAACTGCATCAAAAACAACAGCAAACAATAACTCCACAGCAGTACCACCGCACTTACATCAATCGACTGCCAAAAATCGAACGAATTCCCTCATCGGTTCAACATCATCATCTTACCATACCTCCTTTCCTCCACAACAACCTGCACTGTTATCCTCCACAACAAACATCCCTGTTATCCTCAAGCAGTGCCTCAAACACTTCCATTTACATCAATCCATCAACATTCCATTTGCTCCTCTGCCAACAAACTGACAACATTTATTCACATACAAACATCCAAATTGCCTTCAATTTCTCCACCCCTGAACTATTCCCTCCACTGCTGACAACTACCATACACTTCTGTCACAACCATTGAACCATCTCTTAACCACCCATTCACCCAACCAACCAGAAAACGCTTCGAAACCCAAACTCACCTCGCCTGAACATCCACCGCCCAGCAACATCGACACCCCACATTCGCGAAATTTTCACAAACCCCCCTCGCCCAATCACCATCAATTAACAACAGCAGCATCGCGCCCCCTCAACAGAGCTACCACCAATCACCACTATCGACACCAAACCACGGCAACAACAGCACTTACAGCCACTGCACCTCCATCGCCTGAAACCGCGGCATCAATAAATCAAACCACTTGTAATCAAGTCACCGCACCCCAATCGAACTCATCAGAACACTCGCCTGAATTGAATTGCTTCGTATAAAATTTAACTTAAGTCAGGGATTTGTGATTTGTGGTGGGTTGTGATTTTTGATTTCGTATAAAGGATTGTAAAGTGCTTCTGAAAGTGGGAGACTTAATGTTTCAAAGGGGGTTGGGGGCTTTTAATTCAAACGTGCCGGGTTCTAAAAAAAATTCTTTCATGTAAATTCTATTTGTTCCCTTTTTTTTAAAGCTGTGGAATTTTGTGGGCGTGAGAAAACTCCTTCTTCTTTTTTATTTTATTTTGTTTTATTTTAACTTTAGTTTGTTTAAATTTCTTTAAAAGAATTAGGTTTGCTTACTTTGTTTTTAGTTTCTTGCTTAATTTTTTTTTAAGTAAAACAGTACTTTTAAGTTTCCTTTCCAAAACAAAAATTAAAAAAAATTCAAAAAAAAAACCAAAGAGTCACTTCCAAAAAAAACGGGGGTTGTTTTGAATTTGTTTTGTTTTTCATTTATTTTAGTTTCTTCTTCGATATATAAAAAAAGCTGTATATATATCTTGTTTTTATTTTCAGGTTGCAAAAGCAGAAAAGGAAAGAAGCAGCTTGCTAAAAATAATTGCTTCGCTTTGCTTGCCAAAAATAAAAATAAAAGCTCCTTGCTTGATATATCTATTGTTTTTATTTGCCTTGCATTGTATATATCTCTTGTTTTCATTTTAGTTGCATTGTTGATTACTTGCATTTGCATATATATATAAAAAAAATCAAAAATTAAATAAAACAAAAACAAAAAAAATCTATTCGTAGTTGCATTGTTAATACACGTTTAATTTCTGCTTTGCATTTCATCCTAGAATTTTGATTAGTAATAACGGTTAGACATCGGTAACTTTTAATTGTGTATTGACAAGTTGTCTTCTTTGAACAATTTAATTTCTTGGTGTCTAGGCTACGGTAGAGTAATAACCATTTATAAATATTACGGTGATTCGTAAATATTATATTGGTTGTTCCTCTGAAGGTACTTAAACCTTCGGTTGCATTGCTACGGTGATTCGTGGTGCACTGATAACTCCTGCCCGTTACCTGGCCGAGAACTATCTTGTTGATTTAAGATAATTTGTAATTATACGATTTTGGGTTAACTTAGGAATAGGATAAATCATTTGTAATTAGCCATTGCATTCATTTAGTTGCATTAGTTCATGCATATTTAAAACAAAACAAACAAAAAAAAAATTTCAAAAATCAAAAACTAAAAAAATTTGTAAATATTCCTTTTCCCTTGAAATTTTTAAATCATTTTCCTTTGAAATTTCAAAAATCCAAAAAAAATTTAGAAAAACCAAAATCCAAAAAAAAATTATAAAACCTTTTCAAAAACAAAAAAATTGAAAAACCAAAAATCAATTTACCTTTTGAAAAATAAATTTTATTTGTAATATAAAAAAAACCAAAAACATTCTTGAAAATGTCCGAGTTTCCCTACTTACGTGAATTTTACGATAGTTGTGAAAATCAATATAATCCATTTAATTTCACTTCAAATTTTTATGGATATTTCAACAACAATTATTGTTTAAACGATTCGAATTTGGAACCACAAATTTTTCAAAATGACGAACAACCCTCGAATCTCGAAAATAGCATTGAAATAATTTCATCTTTACTCGAACTCTCTATACAACAAAATCAGGAGATAAATGAGTTGTGTAATTCATATTTACGTGATAACTCAAATCAATGTTTTCAAAACAATCAAAATTTGAATTCAATTCAAAATTCAAACGATTTTGATGATAACACATGCCAATTCAATTTTGAACTCCAAAATGAATTTCAAACTCAAAATGAAAATGGAAATAAACTTTCAAATGAATTTGGCAATGGGAAAAATCTTAACCACGATACGGTTGAAAATCTTTGTTCTCGACAATTTCAAAGTGAAAATCCTCATGTTAATAATTATAAATTGGATTTTGTTGAGCAAATGAACGAAATTTACGATGATCACATGGATTCGTTGTTTGAAACATATATGAGACAACGTGATAAACAAAATCAAATCTCAATGTGTGACGAGTCAAGTGATAATCCATCTTTTACCCAAATCGACGATTTTCAAATAACAACTTTTGAAATTGGAAATGATGATCTTAATGAAGTTGTTGAAAATTTGGTAATTGAGTTTGATTTCAATTCTTTTGAGGGTAAGAAACTCGATTTAAATTTCGATCTTCCTTTTTCTGAAAATTTGAATGCAACAACTTTGAATTTTGAACTTGATTTATGCAATAAAGTTGTTGATAATCCAACAAAGGAAGTCAAATTAAACGAACACGATTTTTTGGGACTTTTCGAAAATGAGTTGTTAAATTCCGACGGGGAAGATTTAAATCACCACTTTGATTTTGAAATCAATAATTTTGAAGAAGTTTTCAATGATAAGCTTGAATTTCACATTGGTGAAAATGAACTTGAATTTCAATCAATTGTTTTATCGACCCCAAAAATCATCGAAAAGGAAACAACTCGTAAGATTTTTAATAAAACGACATTCGTTTTTCCAAATCCAAATTCAACTTCAAAATCTCGTATGGTTTGGTTTTCTGAGCTTAAGCCGTGTCTCGTATACTTAACGAGGCAAATGAATCGGTTTTTGGAAGACCGTTTCATTTACTTTTTGACGATATACTTTCTGATCTCGTGTAAATACCGTTAATTTTCATTTGAATAAATGTCATGTTTTTATTTTTATTTTTCTCCTTCCACTTAGGTTGACTGTGGGCACACAGTCAAAATCAATTGTGGGGGGAGACTCACCATCATTTTCGATTTTACCAAAATTAAAAAAAATCTAAAAAAAAAACAAAATAAAAGAATTTTTTTTTAAACCATTTTGATTTATTTTTAAAGAAACGCTATAGAATAAATATATGGTTTTGGTTTATTAAATTGAAATTTTTGAAAATTTATTCGTCTTAACAAAAATAAAAATGAAGTTTGATTACAAATAATAATGGTTTAACTAGTACATAGGAAGATTCATACGTGTTAATTATGAAATACGTTCTAATTGAAAATCTTTGTTTTAAAAAGTGGTTGATTTAAAGTAAAGGATATAACATTTTTTTGTCTTCTAAGTTAAATGGTGCTAAGATGATTTTGCAAAAATCTCTCTCTCTTAAGAAAAAAAATAAAAAATAAAAAAAATAACAACATCCAAAGTATTCACTCTCATTTAAAAGTCCTCACGGTTATGCATGGGTGAATTACTTGGAATATTTGATTATGTGCTTTCATACTCATTTAAAAGTCCTCACGGTTATGCATGTATGGAACACATGTAAAAAAAGAACAGACTTAATAAAAACCACCTACGGTCGATAGGTGTATGCACGAAAGTGTGTGCACTCGCCATGCTTTGTACTCCCCTCACATAAGCCCGAAAGGCAGTGCATGGGTGGTATATCTGGCCTCAGTTTACCTGAGCTAGGTGTGTAGTTTTTCTTGCAAATAATGAGAGAGCAATCAATTGAAATGATAGCATTATTTTTACTTATTTGATTTGATTTGTTATTGAAAAGAAATGAAAATACCACTTTGATAAACTTTGATAATCAACTAAGGACCTATTTCATGGTTACACTTTGTTATCAACTGAAACAACGAGTTAAACTATTGTCTATTTGTTATGATAACTCTATTTTTGTTGGAAATTTTGACGAGTAAATGACTTAAATTTCAAGATAATGATCAAACCTATATTTAACTTAATTGTGTTAATTTAAAAGTAATCCTTCATTCGTAAATATTTTCAAAAACTTGCATTCACATCTTTGTAAATAAATCTTGCATTTTGTAAATATTTTCATTCTACATTTGGATTTTGCGCGTAGTATCCGCTGAAAACCCTCACGAGACAACACTCGTCCTACTGGGGACACCCAGAGGTTTAACGGCTTGTTGCATACGCTCAATGCAATCGTGCTCCCTACGAAAACGGATTTATCTTAGTTTTTTTCCTTTATTTGAGGACGAATAAAAAGATAAGTATGGGGGTATTTGATGTGCACGTAAATGTGTATATTTTTATCACCATATTTAATCTATTTAAATTAAATAAATGATCATATCGGGTATTTTAACTTGTTTAAACCAAAATTCATATTATTTTCAAATCGTCACATATTCATCTTCATCCAAGGGCAAAATGGTCATTTTTGTGCATATATTAATTTGAGAAAATTTAATTAGAAATTTCTGTATTTTTTATAGGAATTTGGCTTCATATACAAGTGGTTACATGATGATATATGCATGCACAAGAGTGAAGAGAACAAATGAAGATGGAAATAATTCAAAGTGAAGATAATGAAGGACCCCACCTACCCACCTACCTTAATGTACAAATTAGAGGCTAATGCACATACTTATGGAATTAATGGCTTCATGTACATTTAAGTGAGGGATTATTGAAGCTAATGATAACTTGGCCACCACACTTCCTACAAGGGCATTTTGGGCATTCCCCAAAAATATGAATTAGGGTTTAACACTTGTATAAATACCTCATATCTTCATGTAACCTCCTCCTCTCCTTAGTCTCTCTTTAGATTAGTTTAGGCTCAAAATAAAAGAAAGCTTCTTTTTTCTTTTCATGGCTACTTAGCCATTTTTATTTTCATGTAATTTCCTTTCTTTTTCTTATGCAATTTAATTACTTGTTCATTTTCTTTCCTTGTTCATTTACTTTAATGTTGGTAGTGTAGATTTACATTCATGCAAAGTAGATTAGTTTAATTCTTGTTAATTAGTTCTCTTTTCCATTAGCTTTCATTTTCCTCTTCTTTTTATTTTTGTTTATTTCATATTGCTTTCTACTAGTGTTGACATAATAACACAAATGAGTGGCTAATCCCTACAATTTAGGGGTAATGATGCTCTCTTGAATCATGTAGATGCAACATAATTTCTCATTTATGTCTCTTTTGTGCTTAATGGAAAGTTGGATGTGTGTGTGATTTTGTGTTTAATATTGAGTTTGATAGCTTATGTTGTTCAAAACAAATAGGCTATGCTTAGTCATATGAATCACTAATTACCTCTTCATCTACATATGATCATGGTAATTAAAGTGGATTTAGAATCAAAATTTGATGGTTTATGTTTCTAATTCAATAGTTAATAAACCATGCTTAAAATAGATTCTACTTTTAATTTCATATCATTTTCATTGAAGTTAGTAAGTGGGTTAGAGGGTGCATTAAAGTTTGATGGTTTAAGTATGTTAATTAATAACACAATTAGGCCATACTTATGATAAATGCATCAACTAATGTCACAAATGACCAAAAAGAGATCATAATTTCATTATGTTGATTTATGTGATCATTAGAGAAGATTTGCCTCTAAATTGCCCTTTAATCTCATCTTTTTATTCTCCTTAGTTTTAGTTTGTTTTTACTTTCTTTTAGTTAGTTAACAATCACTCGACTTTGGTATAATTTGATTGAATAGAATTTTAAAATCATCAATTCCCTGCGGATCGACCCGTATTCGCCACGTGCTACATTCGTACACCGTGCGCTTGCGGTTATATTTTATTTCTAAATTCGTTCGACGGTTTTCTAAACCGATAGAATTTCCGTCGACGAACATTCATTTCATGTGATGATTTGCATTTAAAAAGAAAGAAAGAAAAACAATGTATTTTATTGTTGTATTTCTGTTTACTCTTTTACCTTCTATTTAGATTTGTAGCATTGTGCAAGACAGTGTTTTGGTTTTTTATCACTCCTTTGCATTTCCCAAAAGAAAAAAAAACTATTACAACTCATTCACATTTGCACTTCCGCATTTACAGTTTTTACAATTCATTTATAGTTTTTATAACTCATTTACATTCACGTGTACATTTGCACCAAACTATTACAGTGAATTCACAAAACATTCACTTGTTTGCCCTCACCAGTTCAACAACATCACCTGCCTCTCCTTCCAACCTTCTTCCTCTGCTAACTCAAACAAACCCTCCTCTGGCTTGCTTGCCTGCAACTATACATCAAACTTCCAGTCCATCACCTTGCTGCTCTACCTTGCATCAACTTCAATACTCCAACACTGCCCCTCAGCATCAACTCAAACAACAAACTCCATTTCCAACTTCTTCCTCCATCATCACCAAATCAAGCTTCCGCCACCACCTCCTTCTTGCAAATCCACACCCCTTACATCATTTGCCTGCACAACCATCAAATACACTTCTGCCTATATACAATTCTGCCACAAAGACTTCCCCTACTCTAACAGAACAACCTCGCCAACCATCAACCACTCCAAACCCTCTTCATATTTCAAACAAAAAAACTAGCTAAATACTGCAAACTGCAACTCCTCCCTGCGATTTCAAAGCCAACCAAGCCTACACCACATCTTCAAACCATCTACTACACACTGCAAACACCCACATTCACCAGAATATCCGAGCAAACCCGCCACATTAGAGCAAGGAAAACACATTACCTCATCAAACATTCACTTACAACCACTTCCAAACATCAACTCCACTACTGCAATCAGCATCCACTGCCTGCACGAACACCATCCCACTGTAAACAGCAAACCATCCAAACACTGCTGCTACCATTGCCATACAACGGTGCCATCCTTTATACACATTCCTCTATCTTCATCCCACACTTCCTCAAACCCATATTCCTCAAACCAATATCATTTGCTACAACCCACTGCCACACCAGAACCACGAACACCATCCCGTTCATACACACTGCAACCCAACTCCATCATCAAGTTCAACCCACGTCTACCATATTACAACTCCTCCACACCATCAAGTCCACCATTCACTGCAAACTTTGACATCAGAATACCCAATTCACGAAACCCAGACAAGCAACCATCTCCAGCAGCGACCAAGTCAACAGAACCTATGACTTCCAACTCCTCCTCAAATCGACTTACCTCGAACTATGGATCAAATAACGAACCAAAACCGCGAGCTGCTTCAGTAATTATGGCTCTGTTTTCGATTAGATTGGGTTGAGAGTTTTGATTTGGGAATTTCGATTGGTTAATTTTGATGGTCTTGGTTCCATTGCCGAGATTCTGAGTTTTGATTTGGGAATTCTGAGTTGTTAATTTTAATTTGGAATATTGCTGCATTAAGTGAAGTTTTCCTTTTCAGCTTGTTATTGGGCTTGTAGGCTTTTACGGCCTGAGTTACTTCACTTATTTGTTTATTTTAATTGTTTTTAGTTTAATTTTTTTTTGTTATTCCCTTTCTTATTTTCAAAACAAGAAAAAAGAGGTTTCCTTTTATTTGCTTAAAAAGAAAGTTTGCTTTTGTTTAGTTTGGGCAATTTCTTTAGTTTGGGTGATTTGGGTTTTGTTCAGTTGTGTGAGTTTGTTTTATTTAAACGAGTATGTATGCACGTCCAGGTGAACATGCATCTAATCACAAACTGAATTAACTTATAATGCGCTTGTGTAGCATTACCATATACTATATAAAGTACGACACAATAGGATGTCAATTAATAAAATAACAATTAGCATTGAAAAATTAAAATTCTAAAATAAACAAAAAAAAGTAAAAACAAAAACAAAGAGAAGATATCTGTTGAGATGAAGGAAAAAAACTAAATTGCCCATTCCATGAAGTTAGAAAGACATGATGATAAAAATAACACAAACATAATATAGCTAATCATACTTGATTAAAAAGAGATGATGATGCATTATTGAAGAAACAATGACAGTGCTTTGGTGCAAAAAGAAGAAGATGATAGGAGTACAAAGGAGCAGCAGACCAATATACATTTTGCACAGAAATCGATAAACCAACTATCAAACAGAGGTTTAAATGAACATCATTTTCATACATGAATCCTTCCCAATACTTGGGAAGTATTGGTAACTTTTCTTCCATGTTTTCAACTTTATCCATAATCTCTGACAATCTCAATGCCATGCTTTGCTTAATAGCAGGTGATGCTCCATGCTCACCAATAATTGACTCCTTGTGTCAGTGCCTTATTCTCAATGACTGCAGCTTCATCTTTAGGAACTGAACCATCCATCGAAAATGCAATCTAAATAACAGTAAACATTATTTATGTTTCTATAGTAACACTTATCATGTAGCTAACTTACTATATACCTTTAGTGTTTTGCTAGGACTATGAGTGAAGAGAACGGATGAACCATGAGGGGAACTCTCTGGTTTAAAAACTTGTTTAAACTTATCAACAACTTATGCTTCTTCATCTGCGTACGTTCCAATTACTTTCCAATAAGCTACGCAGTTTTTAGTTACTTTTTTGGAGTATTGTTCTCCGGTCAGAGGGAGAATCATTGTTACATTAGTAAACTTCTCAAAGGGTCCTGCAACCAACATAATACACACACATATGTATTCTAGCATTTTTGTTACATTAAAATTGTCCCTTGTTGCATATGCTTTTACGTTACCTGTACATATATATTGAAAAATTCAAGTGAACTTTCCTGGCCTGTTTTTCCTTTTCATTTATCAGCAAGAAATGAAATTGAATCTGTTTCCAAATAGGTGTCGATGTGGTAAATGCTATAAATTTACCTCCAATTTCAAAACCCCTTACACCTAAAGAGATGAATTGAATTATCGCAAAATAATTAAAGCTACAAAAACGGTAAATTTTAGTTATATGTAAGTTCAATTTGGTAAAATTTCAAACCTGCACCTTCGAGAAAATGTGTTTTGGATGAACCGGGAGGAATGGTGATGGCATCAAAGGCGATTCCTTCTACTTCCAACTTTGTCGCTGCTTCCATTTCTTGAATTATCAGCTATAAATGAAAATCTAGAAATTATGTAGTATGCTTACTTAAAGTCGGTGGCTATTGTATATAGAGCTATTGGTGTGAACTGGTACTGTTCAGTGTTTTTAATATCCTTACTTTTAGATTCATAGACAAATGCCTGCTCTTAGATTCACTTTAAGTTACTTTTGCCTCTGCGCATCATGCAAATATCCTTACTTACACACACAAAAATCCATACTTGTAGATCTGAAATAAGCGTTTACAAATTATAATTCCAATGCCTTTTGTCAATCTACATGACCAATTACAAATGAAAAAATGCCTTTTGTCAGAAATCTTATTTAGTAAATAAATCGTCCCAATAGTTTGAAATTAACAGATAAGACAACAACTTTGAAAGATGGAGGCACGATAATGAATGAATTGAGGATTTCATTTTCTATGAAGATGCTATAAAATTAATGGGAAAATGGAATGAATTCGAGGGGCATTTTTGGAACTTCAAAAGATACGATGGAAGTTAGTTCATTGAATTCATTGTATTAATAGCAGATATGAGAATAACCAATTAGTTTCTAATGGCCACCAATATATATAAGTTCTCTTGCATTCTACTGCACGCATTTTACACAATCTAATCAGAAGTGAAAGAAAAAACTTATACATTCACTCTACATTCAAGAATTAGTCTCACCGTCCTTCCAAATATGTTTCTGTGCAAGTCTCACCTCCATGGTTTTATATCTTCCTCTGTATCATTTTTGAAATAGATAAATAAATAAAAGAGAAGGAAACATAACAACATTTTGATTATAAACCTAGTTATATGGTAGCACAATCTTTTCCATTCAGGAGTTATATAACAACGTAACAGCCTTTCTATTCTTTAAACTTGTCAACAAATACAACATACTTAATCAAAATAAGTTTCTTTCTTTCAATTATATTTATACTGAACACATGTACAAAGGAAATACTGACTTTTAATACCAAATATGTGATTTAATTTTCAAATTATATCTATGTTAAGTGATATATAATTACCAATATAAATGCAATGACCTGTTATCTACCATTACATTGTACATAAGCAAGCAAGTTTCTAAAAGTTGAAGTAATGGTCAGTTTCACGTCATAGGAGAAACAACTATTTATACAAATTGTAAAATTCTAAGCTGTTTACTTTTCATAAGTGTATTCAGTTCTGATGGACATAATAATCCATAATTTGAATTGTGATGGATGCATTGAATACATGACCAAAACTTGATGTGGCTTTACAAACTAAATTTTGATGGAAGCATCAACCACTTGACCAAAACTTAATGGTGTGGTTGCAAATTACCAAATTAATAAAACGATATTGTGCTAAGGGATAGCAATTGAATTAACTGCCCGCTGATTTGTGAATGTTAGATACTTTAGAATAGACTATAACCATCCATTTTATACAATCCATTTAAATGTGACATGAACGTTTTTATTTATTATTTAAACAATCATGGATTTCTTTAAAAATGTATTACACATGCAAATAGTGCTTTTCCAATTGAAAACATAATCTTCTTATATAAAAAATATCTGTAGTCAGTTGTAAAATATAAAACAATATAAATGAGCTATAAAAGAACTTCCATTTCTTAAAATATAATCATGGAGTTCATTGTTAGTAATACCTCCATTTCTTTAAATAAGACTATCTTTTGAGAAGTTGCTTACAAATTTATTGCCTTCAGCATAGCAATGGAGTACGTTCCATTAACCTGCAGTATTAATGTATATGATGAATTGTACCAAGCTATTCGTAATAATTTTCAACCCTTGAATCTATTACACCATGCTCAAGTCAATGTTTTTTTATGTTTTTAATTTTATTTTTGCAGAATATCCTTGTTCTGTGATTCTATCTGTTCACATTCGATTTAATCACAACCACTTGTGAGGCTAAAATCTATGTATGTCAATAGTTAATGCAAATCATGTATATGTATATAATATGCCCATATTTCTCCTTGCACATTTCTTTCTTTGATCCAAGCTAAAATGCAGTCGAACATTGATTGATCATGTACTGAACATATTAGAATGAGTTTACCGAAATATACGGTTTATCATAGTGATGAAACGGTTTGTAATAAACTTCAACGAAATATGTTGTTTATCTAGAACAAATATACATATTAAATCAACTTGATATTTTTTAAGGGTTAGTATAAGTGATCATTATTGCAATAAATTTCAACCTTTAATGATAAAAGAATCCAAATTTCCCCAAAATATGTAATGCATGGGAAAAGAGTTATCGGAATAAGATCCAATGCAAGTAAATATGTGTATAATACATAATGTCAAACAATTTATTTTTGTTATTTCATCCATCATATAGCATCAGAAGTTATCGATTCATACTTACATGTCTTTTACTCTTACATATAACCATAACTCATCGTAACATGAATATAATTAGACTGTTAATTCATAACAACAAACTCCATATTTTTTCAAGGCATTGATCGTCATGTTGTACTAAAGGAATGAAAAAACGAAATAAAAAACTAAGCATACCAAAAAAGTGTATACAACAATAACGATTAAAGAGCAACGATTAAAGAGTCAGTTGATTATAAATAGATGAAATTACTTAACCAAACCTTACTTCAAAATTGAACTTCCATGAGGGCTTTTGGACCTCTAGGTCCACTTGCATATGCAGGGCTTTAATCTTCAGTTTGTTAGTTTGGACCTCTAGTTCCACTTAGTTTTTGCTATCTGCATGTGAAATAGATCATTTTTAAATATGTTGATTTAAAAATTGGCAATAGTTTGTTAGTTTGGTACGGTAATCTAAACATATGTTTTTCTTTTAAGAAAAATGATCCTAGACGGAAATCAAAATCAGTACCATCTTAAATAGCCATAGTTATGATTCAAATTCAGAATAATCATAAAAAGTATAAGAGTTAATTTTTTACATAATGTCAAACAATTTATTTTTGTTCTTTCATCCATCCTCATATAGAATCAGAAGTTATGGATTCATACTTACATGTTTCTTACACTTACATATAACCATAACTCATCGTAACATGGATATAATTAAACTATCAATTTATAACAACAAACTCCATATTTTTTCAAGGCATTGATCATCAAGTTATACTAAAGGAATGAGAAAAAGGAAATACAAAACTGAGCATACAAAAAAAGAGTATATAACAATAACGATAAAAGAGTCAGTTGATTATAAAGAGATGAAATTACTTAACCAACCTTGCTTCAAAATTGAACTTTCATGATTGGCTTTTGGACTTCTAGTTCCACTTAGTTTTTGCTATCTACATGTGAAATAGATAATTTTTAAATAGGTTAATTAAAAAATTGGCAACAATTTGTTAGTTTGGTATGGAAATCTAAAACATATATTATCTGTAAAGAAAAATGATCCTAAACAGAAATCAAAATCAGTACTATCTTAAATAGCCACAGTTATGATTCAAATTCATAACAATCATAAAAACTGCAAGATTTAATTTTTAAAAATAAAAATTCAGAAAAACAGATGAATCGATATTTAGTATACCTATATCCCAACAATAAACATTGGATAAACGGAGCACTGAAGTAGAAGATTTGGGATAATTGAGGTAGAAGAACTGAGTAGACAGTAGCCATGACAGAGTTGGGATAATTGCGGTGCATTTTTTCAATGATTTTGTTACGTTAGTTAATCTTGTGCTCCGATCCTATAGAAGGATGAAGGCAGAGATGTTTTAACTCGATCTCGATGATGGAGGATCCGTGGGTAGTGTCGATTCGATCTAGGGTATCAAAAATAGTGTGGGTGGAGAGAGGGCAGAGGGAGGATGGAGGAACCCAGATCTGATAAAGAAATAGTATTTGATTAGGATTTCGTGAGAAACCAACGAAAGTGACTGGAACGAAGGGGTATTTTTGGAATTTCAAAAGGACACCGAGTAAATTAGTTCATGGAATTCTCTTTAGATCTTTTTGTGTTGACTTTTTTTTAGTTTCTTTGAAAAGAAAAGAAAATTAAAAAAGTTCAACTTTTCAGGTTGCAAAAGCAAAAAATCGTTAGGAAAGGAATTGCTGTTAATAATTGCTTCGCTTTGCTTGCCAAAATAAATTGCCTGCTAAAAAATTATTGCCGCTTTAAAATAAATTGCTAATAATTCTGCACGCTCTTGTATCATGTCATCATCTCGTGTTTTTATTTTCCTTGCATTGTTGGTTGCTTGCATTTTAAAAATCCCAAAAGAAAAGCAAAAACAAAATTCATTCATAGTTGCATTGTTAATACACGTTTAATTTCTGTTTTGCATTCATTTCATCTTGTTTTTATTTTCTAGGGAATACCCAATTCCACATAAACTGGGGATTTCATCACCCCTTCCTTGACCCACAAATTGCATTTCATTGTAGAATCTAAATAATAATAACGGTTAGACTTTGGACTTAAGGGTGTCGCGAGCCCACCAAGGGCTTAATTATATCTTAACAAGTTGTCTTCTTTCGACAATCTAATTTCTTGGTGTCTAGGCCACAGCAGAGAAATAATCATATATAAATATTACGGTAATTCGTAAATATTAGAGTGATTATTTCTGTGAAGGTACTTAAACTTTCGGCTGCATTGCTACGGTGATTCATGGTGCACCGATAGCTCATGTACGTTACCTGGCTAAGAACTATCTTGTTGGATTAAGACAAAGCGTGATTATACAATTTTGGGTTAGAAGCTACTAAGTACAGAAAATTTATAATTAAGTCCTTGCATTTATTTAGTTGCATTAGTTCATGCATATATAAAAAAGACAACAACAACAAAATCCAAAACAATAAAAATTATACATTTTACTTAACTTAGTTCTTTTTAAAAATCCAAAAAAAATCTTTTTAAATCTTTTCCTTAAAAAAAATTCAAACAAAATCAAAAATCCAAAAATCAAGCATTTTACTTGAGTTAGTTTTTTTTAAGAAAAAACAAAAATCCAAAAAAATCTTTTCAAAAACTAAAAAATCAAAAATCCAAAAAAACAATATTCCTTTTTAAAAATAAATTTTTTTGGTAAATATTTTTACTTTTAAAAAGAAAAAATATATAAATTTTTTTTTCACTTCATTTCACCTTTTAGACCTTGTGTCATTCTCTTAACTTGATTCTAACTTCTTTCTCTATTTGACCTTTTCACTTGTGCATGAGTACCTGCACTCTTGACACAACAACAAATTGTTTAACTCGAACGAACGATCCTCCAACGATGGCGAACAAAAATCCTCCGTGAACTCTCATGGATAGAATCTTTCCCGATAGAGTTTATGTTCCTTCTTGTATCACTTTACCCGCCCCAACGGGTAATCACTTCGAAATTCATTCTAATCATATTGCCACGCTCCCAAAATTTGGCAATTTTGAACATGATGACCCATACATTTTCCTAACAAAATTCGAACAAGTATGTGCGACCATTAAACTTCAACTACTATGTGATGATGGAATCAAATTTCAGTTAGTTCCATTCGCCCTTATCGATTATGCTAAAAAATTGTTGTACGGCTTACCATCGAACTTGATCAAAACTTGGAAAGAATTCGTTAAAGTTTTCTTAAAAAAATTCTACCCCTTGGAAAAAACAACTAAAATCTGAAACGAAATTGTCAATTTTCATCAATTCAGGGGCGAACCTTTCGGAAAATATTTTGAAAGATCTAAAGAGCTTTTGATAAAATGTCCACACCATAATTTCGAAAAATGGACTCTTTGCCAAATCTTATACGATGGACTTGAAAATAGCTCACGAACCATGCTTGAAACGATGTGCCAAGGTAATTTTCTCACCTAACATCCCGACGATGCTTGGCAATTTCTTGAAAACTTGGCCAAAAAATCATCCCAATGGGGACGCTCTAACGAAAAATCCATTTACTCATTATCGAGCGCACACTCGATAGGATCATCTTTGGCTTTGGAAGCTAAAATCAATGCAATGATCAATAAATTCGACAATGTTTTCTCATCCAACCAAATGAACCAAGCTTCTCAACCAATGTGTTATAAATGCAATGATCTAAATCACATAGCCGATCAGTGTTCTAATTCGATAGAACAATTCAATGCTTTCAACAAGGTTAAGAATGACTCGTTTTCTCCAATGTACAATCCTGGCTGGAGAAATCATCCTAACTTTGCATGGAACCAAAATAATTCAAACATGAATTTGGTTCGTCCCAATTTTCAAGCATTTCCAAACAATGCTTCGAATCCTCCCTTTCAACCCAATCATTTTCAACAAAATTTTGTGCCTCCATCCCAAAATCAACCGCAACAATCTTTTGCTCCCCAAGACGATAAATGTTTGTATTCACTTGAGAAAAGTCTTGAAACTTTGGCTAAAGCAACCACTTAAAGCCTTCAATCAAATAACAATTCGCAAAATTTGTTAACCTCGTACATGCAGAATACGAGTTAGTCGATTGCGAAACTTGAAAGGCAAATAAGACAATTGGCCACGTCCGTGAGTGAACGTGAACGAGGCACATTCCCAAGTCAGCCAGTTTTGAATCCCAGAAATCGAAACACGAATTCGAATCAATCCCATGTTGTTCAAGATAGCAACGTAAGCCAAATGAATGCTATCACGACTTTGCGTTCTGGTAAACAAATCAACAACCAAGTGGACAATCCAAACGATTTACCAAAAGCTCCTCTTAACACTTCAAAAACAAGCGAATCTGAACAAAACATTAAGCCAAACATTGAATCAAATGCCAATCCAAATTCTTCTTCTACTTAAGTAGACCGACCTACTGAGTATTTTGTTCGATTTCCACATCGTCTTTGACCCAAGAAACATTCTGATCAAATGGAAAAGATGTTGGAAATTTTCAAGCAAGTCAAAGTAAATATTCCTATTCTAGATATCGTTCAACAAGTCCCAACTTACGCTAAGTTTCTCAAGGACTTGTGTACTCAAAAACGACAAATTCATGTACCCAAGAAAGTTTTCTTAGCCATCGGACTTAGCGAAGTCTTGTCCCAATCAATTCCAGTCAAATACAAAGATCATGCATGTCCGACGATCTCATGCACGATAGGAGACAAAATGATTAACAAGTACTTACTAGATTTGGGTGCGAGTGTTAATTTGATTCCTTATTCAGTTTACCAGCAATTTGGCTTGGGTGAACTAAAACCGACGAAAGTAACTATTCAATTTGTCGATCGTTCGATAAAGAAACCCGTGGGAGAAATCGAGGACATACTCATCAAAATTGGTAAATTTATCTTCCCCCTCGATTTCATTGTTTTAGAGACATAATCCGTGAACAATCCAATAAGTCAAATTCCACTGATTTTAGGCCGACCTACTTCAAATGCTCTAATAAATTATCGAAACGGTTCGATGAAAATTTCTTTTGAAAACATGACTTTGGATCATAAAATTTTCAATCTTGAAAATCAATCGAATGAACCACGTGACCAACTGCTGTAAGTCAGCTCCATTTAAAAAAAATTCGATAATGAAATAGTTAACCTAAACCACGAACACGAGACCGAATACGAATAATTATTTCAAGACGAACCTAACGAGATTGAAAGCGCGCTTCCGTCTGAACCCCTTACTGTTGAGTCAGATCTTCAACCAAATTCTTTGATTGAGCAACCCCCGAGGTTGGACCTCAAACCTCTTCCCAATCACCTTAAGTACGCATACTTAGGTGACAATGAACGTTTTTCGTCATAATCTCTTCAACTCTCTCTCTTGATCAAGAAACTACCTTACTTTCAATTCTATTGAAAAATAAAGAAGCAATTAGATGATCGATCACTGATATAAAGGGAATTAGTCCCGCTCTTGTTCAACATCGTATCCATTTAGTTGACAATGCCAAGCCTGACGCGCAACGAAGGCTTAACCCAAAAATGAAGGATGCGATTCGAGACAAAATTCTTAAGCTCCTTGATAATGGTCATATACCCCATTTTTGATAGTTTATGGGTTAGCCCAATTTATGTCGTGCCTAAAAAGTCGGGACTTACTGTTATCAAGAACGATTCTAACGAACTTATTCCAACTCGTACTCAAACGGGTTGGCGTGTTTGCATTGATTATCGAAAATTAAATGCTGCAACACGTAAAGAACACTTCCCTCTTCCTTTCATCAACCAAATGCTTGAACGATTAGCCGATCACGAATTATATTGCCTTCTTGATGGTTATTCCGGTTATAACCAAATTCCAATCACTCCCGAAGATCAAGAGAAAACGACTTTCACGTGTCCTTTTGGCGCCTTTTCGTATCGACGTATGCCTTTTGGCCTTTGCAATGCTCCTTCTACATTTCAAAGATGCATGGTAAGCATCTTTTCCGATATGATCAAACGCTTCCTTGAAGTGTTTATGGATGACTTTTCTATCTTTGGAAACTCTTTTTCCGAGTGCTTACACCATCTTGAGTTGGTTCTTAATCGTTGCAAGGACAAACACTTAACGTTAAATTAGGAAAAATGTCATTTCATGGTCAAACATGGCATTGTCCTTGGGCATGTCATCTCAAACAAAGGCATTGAGGTAGATAAAGCGAAAGTTGATGTAATTGCGAATCTACCCATTCCTAAATCTGTCAAAGACATTCGTTCATTTCTTGGACACGCTGGTTTTTATCGATGCTTTGTGAAAGACTTCGGTAAAATTGCTCGACCTCTTACGATTCTTCTTGGAAAAGATGTTCCATTCGACTTTAATTCTGACCAAGTTTCTCCTTTCGAACGTCTCAAAAACAAACTCATTTCCACTTCCATCATTTGCTCACCCAATTGGAATCTTCCTTCCGAAATAATGTGTGACGCTTCTAACTTCGCAGTTGGTGCTGTTTTAGGATAATGCATCAACAAAATTCTTCATGTCATCTACTACGCTAGTATGACTCTTAACGATGCTCAACTCAATTACACGACTACTGAAAAAGATCTTCTAGCAGTAGTCTTTGCGCTCGAAAAGTTCCGACCTTATTTGATTGGCTTACACATTACGGTTTACAATGACCATTCTGCTCTTAGGTACCTTTTCGCTAAAAAGGACGCTAAGTCTCGTTGGATCCGTTGGATCCTGTTACCTCAAGAATTTGACCTTACGATCAAAGACAAAGAAGGATCTGATAATGCCATCGCTGATCATCTGTCGCGTCTTCCAAATGCATCATCTTCTTTACCGATCAATGAAAACTTTCTCGATGAACAACTCCTTTTTGTTTCTGTCGATCCATTGTATGTTGACATAGTGAACTATTTAGTCACTAAGGAAACTCCTTCATTTTGGTCGAAATAAGATAAATATAAATTTCTTTCCCAAATCAATTACTTCTATTGGGGTGATCCATACTTGTTTAAGGACTGTTCCGAACAAATCATTCAACACCGCATTCTGTATTGTGAAATCAAGAGTGTCCTTTCGTTTTGTCATGACCAAGCTTGTGGTGGTCACTTCGGTCTGAAGAAAACCATGGAAAAGGTGCTTCAATGTGGATTTTACTGGCCTGTGCTTTTCAAAGATGCATTTGAATTTTGTACAACTTGCGATCGTTGCCAAATGTTAGGAAGAATCTCTCGACAAAACATGATGCCTTTGAATCTCATTCTTACGATCAAGATCTTTGACGTTTGGGGTATTGATTTTATAGAATCGTTTCCCAATTCTTTCTGAAATATGTACATTCTTCTTGCAGTTGATTACGTCTCCAAATGGGTTGAAGCCATTTCTTGTAAAACAAATAACCACAAAGTTGTTATGAAATTCATAAAAGAAAACATCTTTCCGAGGTTTGGAACACCTCGCACAATAATAAGCGACAATGGAACCTATTTTTGTACTCGTTCATTTGAAACTCTAATGAGGAAATACTCGATAACCCACAAGTTATCCACTCTGTATCATCCTCAAACTTGTGGCCAAGTTGAAGTTTCAAATCGTCAAATTAAACAAATTTTGGAGAAAACTGTGAATAAAAATCGAAAAGATTGATCACAAAAATTAACATATGCGCTTTGGGCTTACAAAACTGCGTATAAAACCAATCTTGGGATGTCTCCTTTTAGGCTTGTGTATGGTAAAGCGTGCCTCTTACCAGTTGAACTTGAACATAAAACATTATGGGCAATTAAGAACATAAACGTTGATCTTGAAAAAGCTGGTGAAAACAGAAAATTGCAAATCAATGAATCAGAGGAGATTAGGAACGACGCCTATGAAAACAAGAAAATTTACAAAGAAAGAACAAAAAAATTTCACGACAAGGCGATCCTAACAAAAACATTTTCGCTAAACCAAAAAGTTCTTTTGTATGACTCTCGGCTTTATTAGTTCTCTAGGAAATTAAACTCAAGATATACAGGACCATACATCATACGTATTGTTCTTCCACACGGTGCCAAAGAAATAGAAAACCTAGGGATGAATCAATTTTTAAAGTCAATGGTCATCGTTTAAAGCCTTACTTGGAGTTGGCGAGTGATCGAGAGGAGGAGCTCATGACTCTTCATGAGCCATACTACATCTAGTAAGAAATGTCAACCCTCTCTTGTAAATATGTACATATTTTTTCCTCGTTACACTCATATCATGCATTGACTATGAGAACACAGTCAAAATTAAGTGTGGGGGGGAGTCTCATGTTCATTTTTCATGGTTTATTTTTTGTATTTTCTTTTCAAAACAAAAAAAAGAAAAAAAATTCCAAAACAAATTTATTTTTTTACCTTAGTGATTTACTTTTGAAGAAATACTATAAGGTAAGTATATGTTTTTAGTTATTAAATTGAAATTTTTGAAAATTTATTTGTCTCAACAAAAGTAAAAATATAGTTTGATTACAAGTAACTATAGTTTAACTAGTATATAGGAAGGTTCATGGGTGATAATTATGAAGTACATCCTAATTGTAATCTTTGTTTAAAAGAGTTGTTGATTTAAAGTAAAGGCGATAACATTTTCAATCTTCTAAGTTAAGTGGTGCAAAGATGATTTTGCGTAACTCTCTCTTTACAAAAGAATAAAAATAAAATATAAAATAAAATAAAATATAAAAAATATGTTTTTTATGAAAATAAGAAAAACCTAGAGCCATGTGTTCACACGCAAGCGTGTACACTCGCCATGCTCTGTACCCTTCTCACGTAAGCCCGAAAGGCGGTGCATGATCGGTATATCTGGCCTCAGTTTATCTGAGTTAGGTGTATGTAAATAAATTTAAAATAAAATAATAAACACCTAGAGTCATATGTTCATACGCAAGTGTGTGCACTCCCCACGCTATGTATTTCTCACATAAGCCCGAAAGGCGGTTCATGATCAATATATATGGCCTTAGTTTATCTGAGTTAGGTGTGTAAATATTAATAATAATACTTTTCAAAAATAGAGGGAGCAAACAATTGAAATCCAACCACTACTTCCACTTATTTGATCCGTCTTTTATTCAAAAGAAATAAAAATACCACTTTGCAAAACTTTGATAATCAACTAAAGATCCATTTCATAGTTGCACCATGTTATCAACCAAAACAACTAGCCAAACTAGAGTCTAATTGTGATGTTAACTTAATTTTTGTTCGAAGTTTTGATGAGTAAAAGGACTAAAAATTTCTTTATAATAACCCAAACTTATATTTAACTTACTCGTGTCAATTTAAAAGTAAATTCTTCATTTGTAAATATTGTTGAAAATTTTCATGTAGTCGCATTAGAATCTGCATATCACATTTGGATTTTGTAGGTAGTATCCGCTCCCTCACGAGACAACACTCGTCCTACCAGGGACACCTAGAGGTTTAACGGCTTGTTGCATATGCTCAATGCAATCGTGTTTCCTACGAAAATGGATTTATCTTAGTTTTAGTTTATTCGAAGACGAATAAAAAGATAAGTGTGGGGGTATTCGATGTGCACGTAAAAGTGCATATTTTTACTTCCATATTTAATCGACTTTTATTTAAATAAATGAGCATATTAGGGTATTATACATGTTTAAACAAAAATTTAAATTCAAATCATCATTTATATATCTTCATTTGGGGGGTAAAATGGTAATTTTGTGTATGATTTAATTTTGAGAAAATTTATTTGCACATTTTTTTATTTGTAGGAAATGAAGTGCAAATATGAAGAGGGTTCATAGATGAATGCATGCACATATGTTGAAGGCAAATGAAGAATGGAAATAAATGAATTTATGCAACATGGAGGAGCCCACAAACCCGCTACCATGAGGTCCATAATTAAACACATACACATGTTAATGGAGGTTTAAAGGTATATTAGTGAGGATTAATTAATTCTCTAATGATTACTTGGAGGTTACATTTTCTCAAGGGTATTTTAGATAGCCCCCTAAAATATGAATTAGGGTTTTAATAATGTATAAATACCCCTGATATCTTATGTAATTATCTTCTTTTTCTATGCAAGTTGTAGCCACAAAATCAAAGATAAATAAAATTTTCTTTCATGGCTTCTTAGCCTTGTTTTTATGCAGTTCTTATTTATGCTTTCTTTTCATGCTCTTTTTATTTCATGCTCTCTTTTTCTTAGTTTATTCTCCTTTTATTTCATGTTAGCAGCATAGTTCTTGTAATTGGTATAGTTTTATTTCATGCAAGTAGTTAGCTCCCTTTTATTTTAATAATGTAACATCCCCCTACTTGGAGGCCCAAAACTAACGGCTCCGGATGCTGCATTCATCCATATTTATTAATCCTCGGCGACCAAATACGGCGAAGTTAGATTCATTAATACTCAGAAACACATGAATATGGAAAAAAATTAGAATTCAAACAAAATAACATTTCATATCAAAACATTTCCAATTCATTACATAATCCCATGTTCGCAAATCACGTTCAGAGAAAATATATTTATTACAACATACGCCCCAGAGCGACATATGAAGATGCCCCTTGGAATGATCAAAGTATATACAGGCAATATAACAACTTTGCCGTTATAATCAACACAGCGGAATCAAAAGAAAAGAGAGCACTAAATAGCTATCATGCCTCCTGCACATCTCCGGAAGCTTATTCGTCTTAAGAGGTACCTGAAAACCTCTACTCTCAAACTACTCAAAAACCAATTGAGTACCCAAGAGTTTAAAGGGAAACATAAACTTTGAGTCAGACATAAAGCCTGGTATGAATAATAATTTACCATCTCAAATCATATAGATATCTAGTGAGACCACGCAGCTTAGCAGAATGAGTTTCCCCTCACTAGTATCTCAAAACCTTTTTATAAACCATATACTGTGCTACTGCATCTACAATGGTTAAAACAATTCAAAATAGTATAATATGATGATATGCAAAATAATTGAATTAATTCTGGATTACCAATCCTCATTCAATTTAGACTATCTATCTCAGTTATAGTTTCTAGAATTACTAATAACCTATTAGTTTTCATGGGCTGACTAATAACCGGTTAAACATTTAAGAACTCCATGTCCAATTACATAGTTTTCATGGGATCACTATGAACCTATTGGTAACTCCAATATCTTACACTTATCCTAGTTTTCATGGGTTGACTAGGAACCTATTGGTAACTCCAATATCCATTCTTTTATCCTAGTTTTCATGGGTTGACTAGGAACTTATTGACATCTGTCAATATTACATCCGTATATAGTTTTCATGGGCTAACTACAAACCTACTGGCCCCTTATCCAATCATAGTTTTCATGGGCTTACTATGAACCTGTTTATCTGACATCTTCCTTTACACATAGTTTTCATGGGCTAACTATGAACCTGTCTTTCTGACATCTTCATTTATACATAGTTTTCATGGGCTAACTATGAACCTATTGGCCCATGCCGATATCTTTTCCCATACACAGTTTTCATGGGCTTACTGAGAACCTATTGGCCCCTGCCAATATCTTTCTTTTATATTTTAGCATCCTATTCTGGTCTTCCTGACCTCCTGGATGCAATTCTACTCATTCAGGAGTTTATTCAATTTATATTCACTGCTAGGTTAACCTAACTAGTTCTCCTACTCTTTATCCCCAAAATGCAGTTATGGGTCCATTATAAAGTGAATATATTCATATTAGAAGAAGCAAAATAACAACATAGTAATACCACTCCTGTGGGTTTAATATAAAACATGGTTAATCCCTTTAACCTATTTCTTTATCAAAGATAGTTTCTTCTTAAAACCATTATAAAAACTCCTTTAATATTGTCATGGGTTTTCCCTTTAGAAATAGGGTTTGGATCATAAAGTCTTTTGATACCTTCAAAACCTAGCTTTCGACTTTATAGGATAGCCTCCTTCGAAAGCCTTAAAAATCTATCTTCAAAACATTAGGCTCCTGCCTTTTAATACTTTAAAATCTACCTTTCGAAACCTTTTGAATACATTAAAGTATTAATATTTAACCTTTAGAAGCTTAGCTTCGAAACCAGTAGAAAGTACCTTCTTCGACACAAATGGAAGTAACCCTTCAGAAATCATTGAAAGTACCCATTTCGAAAGCATTGGGTTTATACTTAAAACATAATTTGGGTCAAAGTGAATGTAGGCGAAAACATCTATTTCGAAACCATCCTTCATCATATATAAAAACATTGGGGAAAACTTGACGGCGTCGGCACCATCTCTTTCGAAAACATAAAACATCTGGGTAAAACATTGGAAGGTTGGTGTCGAAACCCCTTTCGAAACCATCACCTTCGAAACCCCTAACCCTTTTCAAAAGCTATAGAAAGTGGCTGAACTTATAAAACAAAACACCCTTTCGACTGCATTGATATCTTCAACACCTTCGAAAGGTTAAAGAACAACAGCAGGGCTTCGACTAGGTCGGAACCCCTTCTTTCAAAACATTCTTTCATAAGTAAGGAACCCAGTCGAAAGCAATTAAAAGTTCATGGCAACCCTTTCGAAACCTTTATAAAACCTCTTTCGAAACCATCTACTTCGACTCTATCGAAGGCTAAAACAAAACAAAGGCAAGCGCTTTTTCTTTAAAAACAAACCAAGATTACGACTCCTTCGGAAGCTATGCTTTCGACACCTTACCTTCCGCCTTCCTCAAATCCACTATGTATCATCTGTGTGATACCTTGTGTATTGGTTTCAACATGGTAGGTTTCGACTAAGATAAAGACGAAGGCATCTGTGTCGAAAGGTGCTTTCTAAAGCAGGAGGAACCTATTTTCTGAGCAAACCAGGTTTAGTTCTTAAATAAGTAAATTTTTCTCTAACTAACCTGCCATGTGTCAACATCAGATTGGTTTTCTTAACTTTTTCAAATTCTTTTTCAAAAATAACTGCCGTTAATCCAGATCTAAATCATAGTTAAGTTAATCAATTAAGCCCTTCCAATTTTTGCAAAGAAGTCCCTCTTCTAAAATAATTTATTTTGCATAGTAAATCAATTTAGAAAAATCCCCAAAAATTCCAAAAATTCACTTTATTCATGTTATCTAACATATCAAAATTCCAGACCCAAACACTCAATATATTTTCCAAAATAAATTTATAAACCCAAATAACCATATTTTCCTTTGAAAATTTATAATAATCTTTCCATAGCTTGGAAAATTCTCAAAATTGAAACCCAACTCCAAAATCATGTCTCTAATAACATAAAATTTTCCCATGGCATTTAAACATCATTAGATCTCGGTTTTACCTTAAAACTGTGCGATAATCCTTTTAAACAATCTTGATTTAATCACATAAATCATAAATCAAGCATATCATCATTTAATTTATCTTTAAAACGAATTTATCCCTTAAATCCAAAACATAAGATTCAAACCAAAAATAGAGATGGAATTATTATTCACCTTGATTTAATAAGGAGATTGGATTGAGATTGATTTCCCCTAAGCTTGATTTCCTAGCTTTAATTTTTGAATTCTTTTTCCTCTCAATGGTCGGTCGTTCCTCTATCTTTTAATTTGCGTTTTAAAACGACGTGAATGGGAAGAAATGGTAGGAACGAAAATATATATATATATATGGGTAAGGGTCATTGGGTGGAAATTTCCAATTATACCCTTATGTAATTTGTTTAACCTAAAGCCATTCTTTAGCCCATTAATTAGTTTATTAGGTACAGCCTTAATTAATTCAAGTCTCAATCCCCTTATCACTTACATTTATATTATTCTATTTAATTTATCTAATTAAATCTCATGAATAATGTTATGAAAAATTAGGGGTGTTACAAATAAGCTCTCACTTTCCTTTTATTTTATGTTAACATGTTTTCAAATATGAGTAGCTAAACTCCTTCAATTTATGGGTAATGAATCTCTCATGAAACATATCAAATTAGCATAATGATTTCATTTGTAGTCACTCATTTGTGCTTAATGGAAAATTTGAATGATGATGGTTTATGTCTCTGTTTAGTGAATTTTGATAGTCTATGTTGACATTTCAAATAGACTATGCTTATTCCATCTTAAACATAAATTATTTGATCATTTTTCTAAGTGACTTTGATGTGAAAGTTAAGTTAGAATCAAAAATTTGATGATCTATGTTACTAATTAATAGTAAATAGATCACACTTAAAAGAGATTTTATTTTTAATTTTCCTGTCATTTTCATGGATGTTGATAAGTGGGTTGAATGGTGTGTTAGAGTTTGATGATTTAAGTTGTGCTAATTAATAGCACAAATAAATCATACTTATAATAAGCACATCAATCATTTCTACTTAATATTTTAATGAGAGATTACAAGTGGATTTCATGTTGATTTATATGAATGATTGGAAGTGGATTTGCCTCTAAATTGCTTCTTGATATCATAGTTTATTCACCTTTGCTCTAGTTTAATTTTTGCAATTTTTCTTAGTTCAAAACCACTTCAAAAATTTCGGTTAATTTGATTGAGTAGTATTGAAATTTAATTCATTCCCTACGCATCGACCCGTACTCGTATACGTACTATAATTGTACGACGTGCGCTTGCGGTTTATGACGATTATAATTTTTCGACGATTTTCTAATCGATAGAAAATTCATTGTCTAACAGTTCCATGTAGCTAAATTGGTTATTGTACACACATGCACACACACATAGGCATATAGTTATGTGATACTATACATGTATTGATACGCGGTTTAAGCGTTTGCATATAGCTTTGATATGCTCGACTTATGGCTACTGGGAGATGCACAGAATATTATATATATATACACACACACATATGTATATACATACATACACACAAACACACACACAAATATATGTGTATGTGTGTGTGTGTGTTTGTGTGTGTGTGTGTATTGATATGTAGTTTAAGTGTTTATATATAGTTTCGGTATGCTCGACTTAGAGCTACTGGGAGATGCACATAATATTATACAATACATATATATATATAGACACAAACATATGCATGTATGCATGTATGTATGTATGCACTAGATATATTAGGCAGATTTATTAATATGTGATTAAGCGTATATATAGTAATACATACACATAGATGCTCGGTTTAAGTGATTATATGTATAAGTATAAATGCACAGATGCGCGGTTTAGGCAGTTTATATATATATATATATATATATATATATATATATATATATATATATAGTTTTGTTATGCCTGAATTGGGGCAATCGGGTAATGCGAGGCACTTCGAGAACAAATCACGATCCACATAGGGACAGTAATACTTCAGCGTTGTGTATACATGTTGGAAAGGTGTACGCGATGTTTACCATTTACGTACAGTTTTGGTATGTTGGTGCAGACAACCGGAAGGATAGGATGCTAGTGAGAGAATCCATTACATCATAGAGAAGGCATGACCCGTAGACAAGTTCCTAAAGCAGGGGTGGAGAGAGATTGTGACGAGTGGATCATATATTGTCCATACCACTAGGTGTTGAAACGAGACTTATGTGAGTTAGTGATGACTCAGAGTCAGCAATACGAGTTGGCTCTAAAGTATTTTGTATGGTGGCTAGTGACAATTCATCACACGGATATTAGTTTTGAATATTCAATAGCGTTGACCTTAGATATTACTCATATACAATTCTTATAGGGGTTTTGAGTATAGAGATACTTGGTTATATAATATTATTATATGGTTGTATTTACTTTACATTTAGGGTTTGATCGGGATTGATAGATCTATGACACTATTGCTTATGGATTGTAGTATTACCCATACACTCGTTTATCATATTCAGTAGCATAACTTGTTATATTATGTACTATTATGTAATATCTTTACTTGCTGGTGTATGGATAGGGTAGGACGATGTATAATTAGTTTTACCCACAGATCCTTGCTCACATTTATTATGTGTGTGTGTGTGTTACATGTCTATATAGTACATAGACATAATCCCCTCGCCAGACTTCTAGTCTATTTTTTCCTTTTTGAAAAACTTTTGGTTACTCTCATGAGCACGCCTAAAATAAGGTATTATGGGACATGTTAGCAGGATATGTGGATCTTTGTGAGATGGAGAGTGTGATCTTCAAGGTTGCGATCTTCGGTTATCAATATACTATTTTATGCACTTCAAACATTATTTGTATATGAGGTCATGTAATGTATTTGATGTATCGTTCAGTTCTTGATTTGAATTGAGATGAAATATTCTGATTATACTTTTATATTAGTTTGTTCTTATAGCATGCCTTATATAGAATGCCTCTATTTTTATACGCATATGTATATGTTGGTATAATGTATATTATTATTCCGCTGTGAGATTCGGTCTGTATATCCGGTGAGAGTGTTTTTTAATATTTACCCTGGGGGTCAGTCACTTACGATGTTTGGAATCACATGTGGTTCTTTAGCATTAATTGAGGGTATCGTAAGTGGCAGGTCTTACAAATATACAATTTCTTAATTTTGGTGTGAGATAAAGTAAATTTATTAAATAGTTGTTTTAAATTGTTCACCCAATGACCCACCATTTTTAACATCTAATATTGGTATGCAAGCGTAGACGGCGTTTGACACTAATTGCTGACGTTAGGAATAGTAAGGCGTCATAAAGGAAGTTGTCTTACTTGCTATGAATAATGCAAGAATCTCCACTAAAATGTGAGGAGTGTCCTTTCTCCATCAATTTAGCTACAATGAGTGAGTTTTGATCAATGCTGGAAACTAGTAATACATCGAAACTGATGTAGCTCTTGCCTTTTAAGGTGTCAATGACAATTGTGCACCATCTAGTTACTGCCATAAAGTCACATGTACTAAATTTGACTTTCGACTTGGATTTATCAAGTTTACAAATGATACTTTCATATTTTATAATGTGGTTACTATAACCATTATCTAGATCAAATGTCCTTATCTTCCAAAGTACCCTAGCATATGTAAAAGAGATTATTCTTGTCACTTGCCTCTTTCGAAAAGTTGGCTTGATGAGATTTCTTAAAATGCCGAACTCTTTCAATGTGGTGAACCTTTTACTATTTTGGCCTCATGGTTTTTCTTAGGGTCGTTAATCTTTCTCCAAGTGATTGTTTTTTTAGTATACCATCATTCTTGTCAATTTGTTCCTTTAACTGCTATTGGTTTTGTAACTTTCTTGTAGCTTTCTACCTTATTGTTTTGCTTTATGAGGTCATGACTGAAAAACGTTCCCACTCCGATTTTCATTATGTTTATTTCATCTATTATTATATGCTTCAAGAGAATCCATTTATTCACTTATGATAAAGTTTTCAAATTTTTTGTTTCCTCGATGATTGTATCATGTTTTTCATATCTCTTTGTACAATGAATTAGAATTTTTTTCGAATGTTTTTTGTCAGGGATTGTTCTCCGCGGGCTCTTATTGATTTACTATTTTTGTATATTAGAGTACTAATCTTTTGCAACCTCGTCATCCTTCGTTTTAAGGTTTTCAAAAATTTCTTCTAAACTTTATAGTTTGAGGAATCATATGCCTTTGCGGTTCTTTCGATGTCTTGAGGGTTCGAACAAATGACCTTCAGAACTTAGCTAAAGCATCATACCGCTTTTCACTTGAGCTACTGGTTCGTAAGGTCTGTTGTTGCTTGTTGTACACTAAATAATATTTAAGAATCATTTTTTAACCTTTTTCTAGGATTTTTTTATATATCAGCATAATCATAATATCTTTTGGATAATAATTTTTCATAGATTTTGTGATCAAAAATAGATCCTTCGTTCATTGATCAAAAATCATAATTTTTTAAATAAGAAGAGAAAAGTGGTATGAAAGATATCCATATTAAGACGGAAAAATTAAACATCTAACTTTGATGGAACATGACTATGATAATACAAGGTGAATGTTTTTTGTCTTGAACGGATAATGGCAAGAACCATGATATGTTATACATAAACATGTGACCTTTTAATTTCGAGAATATACAAGTAAACATATCTTCGGAATAAAAACTTATTACAACATGAATTAATCGTATAGAAAATGATACAACATTTCTCATGTTATAAAGGCAAAGCCTCTTCATGTTAAAAGGATATAAGTATATACACGTTACATCGATATTTTACCTTGAATAATTTGAAACTACGGTAAGTTACTTATGCTTTCTAACAACATTGATATTTTACCTTAAATGTTGCAATATCCTCCATGCGTACAAAAATAGTATATACAATGAGATACAATATCCAGAATCGCTTCTATCATAATAATAGCCAATTACGTGGCGAGTAAACTAGAAGCGACTGTCTACATCATTCGTGTACTACAATCAAGGCCGGCTTCAGGGCTAGACGGAGAAGGCAGCCGCCTAAAGCAACTCCCTCGAAGGGGGCAACAATGAAAGAAAAGCATGTTAGATGTGAGTATTAATTTGTAAACAAATATGTGTTAGATGACTATTGATCGGATCCTTATATCAGATCCTCTTTGCATATTGGCTTTCAATCCCCAAAGTTCATCAGATCCCTAAATTTTCAATCTTCATTCAAATTCTTCAATGCCTGCTTCGTGGTGTTCATGCATTGAGCCAATTTGTAAGGAAATTTACGACTTCCGATTACATGCAAGTACGTTACCACCGCTAATATTGAGCATGGGTAAGAAAACAATTTCTTAAATTTACATGATTCTAAAAACTCAAATACATTTAAGTAGTGGTTACTATGATGATCGGAAACCATAATAAATGAAAAACAAGTGTTAAGTTCCTGTTCAGTACAGCTTCTTAGCAGTAAAAAGCGACCTAAACCTGACAAAACTACCATCACCTTCCAAACCACCCCCTGTTATACAACTATTCACACTCAAATTCAACCCCGATCCCTTCACCCTCTCCTTCCCACCCCTCTTCAACCCGGCCCTCCTACCCTGCCAGAGCGGGCTAGCCCGGCCCAAATGGATCCCACCTCCGCCTCTTCCCGGGCTGGCAGCAGCCCATCTCCTCCCAGAATTGCTTCTCGAACATGGCTCCGACGTCGACTTCCTCATCACAGGCAGCAGCTTCTTACCGCTCGCTCCACCTGTTCCTGCCGAGTGGCTCCTCGAAAACGGCCATATGTTTATATTCAACTCCGCTTTACTTTTCGAACCCCTTTCCTTTTTCACCTTCATCTCCGTACCCTCCTTCTTCTTATCGCTCACCTTGAATATGTAGTTCCTCCATCTTTTCGACGTCGATATCGATTCTGTTGCACAGCAAATTGTAGCTTCAGGCTCGGATTCAAGTACGGGTTCCAGGTCGGGTTCGGGTTCCGGGTCGGGTTCGGATGAGACTGAGAGGAGATGGAAAGGGAGGATGACGCCCTTGCAAATGAGTTCATCTGCAGAGAGGAGGTTTGGGTTGAGTTTTGGCAACTGAAACTCGAATTCTGGAGATTCTATGTACTCCATTTTTCTACTCTATTATCATTAAAGGAAAGGAGGAGTCGAAGAGATGGATGAATGGAGTATAAGAATGCAGGAATGGGAAAGGATGTTGAATAAGTTTGTTACATCTTTGTCACCCTTTAATGCATTTTTTGTTTTCCATGCCACATGTTTGTGGCCTACTTGCTACAAACAGAAGCATTAAATGCATGGATGGATCCATTAGCTTTTTATTTGTCATTTGTTAACAAGTATTGAATTGATGAGTTAGTTGAGCAAAGATTTCAACGGTTTACAAGGCGGCTGACTACAAGTTTTACATGCAGTCAGTCTACATTGTAGTTTCGCTCATCAAATTGTTCTATTCATATACAAAAACGTAAAATTAATCTTGTGCGACGATACGGCAAAAGAATTGTTGTGTACATTAAAACGTGTTTCTTCTTTGATTTATTTTATTATGAAATCATTTCAAGGTTTGGCGTGTGTATGTTTTATTGAAATGTACTAGCTTTAGTTAATGCACAAAGGAAGAAGCTCATTTGATGTTTCCAATTTGAGATGTTGAATTATCCATAAGAAAACATTCTTAAGAGCATCTCCAACCCATGAGCTATTTTGATGTAATGTCAAGTACACATCATCAACATTTAATTTAGTTCAAATTTTAATCTCCAATGCCAATGTTAATGACAATGTTATGATGACTTGGCAAAACAATTATTAGACATTGTCTAGTGCAATGTCTAGTTTTAGACATTACACTTCACAATGTGAAGTAATAAATATTCACAATGAACTAATTTTTTATCTATTATTTTTATTTATTTAAATTTTGATTGGAACACATAGTCAATTTTTTTCCAATAAATACATTTGCATTGGAGTAGTTTTCTTGTTTTTAATGTGATGTTTAATTTTTAGAAATTACATTGAAATAACATTGTGATTTATCCCTTGACACATAGGATTTAATTGAAATCACATCCTATTTGCATTGAAGATGCTCTAATGAGCTACTGAACAAAATTATTATTATTTCAATGGGTCTTCAAATATGCAAATTATAATCGGATATTATATTCTAAGTTTACGTTCCAATGGGGAGGAGAAAATGAAAGCATACATAAGCGAAAATGGATAATTTTATACGATTGTATAGAAATGATAGCAACACCTCAAAAGAGGATGAAATAGTAATAGTACAACCAAAACGACATGCATTTTTTTTACCCTCGCCGTATGGTAGCATTCATTGACTTATCCTGTATATACAAAAGTAACCAAATTTGCGAGGGCTTTTACCCTTGATTCCCCCACCACAATTATGCATTTGTTGTTGGCATTATCCTCCAATTAATAAAACAACAGGTAATCGACAATGCATAAACTGATACAACCATGGACCATGACCCACACTTCTACCCTTGATATTCAAAACTAAGCCTCGGTCCACAATCACAAATACAGTTGTTCATTTGTAATTCAAAGATGTGCATCTCCATTTGAAAATACACACTTCTACACTACTTATTCATCCAAATTTTCGATATTCACAAGCACATACACCCAGAAAATAAACATATTTTTATTATCTATTTTATGTTTATATTTATACTCTCATGCCCGTAATGCACCTGACTATCTGATAAGACAGAAACAAGAAGCCACTTATTCTAGACAGGAGGTCTTATCTCCTAAGTTCGACCATGACGCAAACTTATGTTGCAGAAAAACATACAATAAATAACAAATCTCAAATATGTACCTATACCACTTAACTAAATATTACAACCTGAAAGCCTAAAGTAAATACAAGAATGCTACTATAAATATTAATAATTAAGCGACTAACTGAAATGTACTCCACACAGTTAAACTGAAATGGCATAACACTTTATTGCTAGAGTGCTTCAACCTTCAAGTCATAACTGACAAATTTCCAATCAAATGTTTTCAAAGCTGCCCATTTATGGTATTCATGATTGGAGGAGATACATCTTCAATTATGCCTTTCCCATCCATTACATCGTAATAAAAGAAATTCTTCAAGGGATCACCCTTACCAGACATTGCTTTGATTACCTCCTAATACATTGATAAAACAGCCAAAGTTAGCATCTCAGATAACAAAACACAATATGCATGCATGTTTGTGATCTTATTGCTGATCAACCAAAATCAGCAACAAGAATCGTAATTCAAATTTAATATACAGATATATCATTCGTCCTCATAACCCAGTATTTTTTTTTCCCTTTCTTTCTACACACTCTTGAAATGGTAAGTGGTTAGTTGCAGAGGCGAATAGTCAATAATATAATTAATACCTATTAACATTTTGGTTGAATAAACAGTTACTGTGATGCATATGGCCTCAAAATAGGTTAAATGAACATGTATATTACTTGGCCAAGTATTCCCCCTAAAATTGCACAAACAGGAGGAAACTCCTCTGCACCAGCTGCCAGAAGGCGCTCCAATAAATCATTAGGAATTAATGCTTCATTCACTGACTGCAAATGGTTATTTTTTGAAGATGTTAGACACATGTAACATTCAAAAATGGTAAATATTGACATGTGCCCATCCATTTTAATTTATCGGATTGAATTGGACTTTCATATTTAACTCAGTCTTCTTCTTCAAACAATCATTGTTAACGTGTTCCCAGTGGGCACATGTTAACACCATTCTTCAAAAATATGTCATATATTGAACCAAGTACCTGTGCATCACATAATTCTTTCCGCAGCTTCAGAGCAATTGACAGATCGGATAAGGAAGTTTTACCCGGGCTGCGTCCTTCATATTTTTCGAGCTTCTCAATTGCTGTCAAAATAAGAAGAGCGTTTCAACAAAATAGAGAAATATCCATTTAATTTGAAGTATCAGTATACAATATTATGAATATGTCTTAACAGACATCTTCAAATGATATGTCAACATTTAATAATTGTCAGTTAGTAATACAAATGTTTCAACAAGCTTTTCCTAATGGTTGAATATATCATCTTCTGGGGTTAACATAGCGATAAAAAAAACATTTATGAATTTATAGAAACTTGTCAATGCAACAAAGTAAGACATGGACAAAATTTTACAGTGGTATATCATTATCACAAACCTCTCAGAGCAAAGTACAATTTAGTCGTTCTTCTGGGAAGAACTTTCCAGGGTACAGAAATTGCTTCCTGCCAAATAATATGGTTGGCACTTGTTAACTGAGTTATATGGAACTTACAACCAATATACAGCATTAAGAATGACAAGCTGTAGGAAAATAATGAACTATAATCCATTATAGCAAAGTGCATTCAAAAACAAACTCCTCCAAAAAGATACACCATTTTGATACTTAGTTCAAATCTAAATAAGTTTTAATCCATTGGCAGAAAGACAGTTATAGGAAGAGATTATGGTAATAGCACCCATCCTTTTTCCAAATGATGATATTTTAATTAAAAAAACCATTTCCAAATATTGTCCGCTTTATTGTTAATCAACAAACCCAGTTACCTTGTTCGTCAATCATCCCATCAGAGAATTATGATAAAACTCCAACAAATTGTACCTGTTCTATTCAACATTGCAAAATTTTCTTTTTTGTATCTTAAATCCAAATAATTTGTTCTCTAAAATGATGGAAGGCACAAATGTTTGGAAAAAATGGGAATTTGTTTTTGAATTATAATAGCACAAATGATGGAAAAAATGATGGTAGGCACAAATGTTTGGCCAAATTATTATCCCAAATAATCTAAAATGGGAATCAGTAGCACAAATGTTTGGAAAAAATAGAAAACAATAAATTATAATAAAATAAAATAACAATAATGTGTCACTGAAATTCGAAGAAGAGAAAGAAAGCGTTTTATGTTCCACTGCTACTTGGTTATAAATTGTAAGCTGAAGCTAAAGATGAAGATGATTAACTTTCCGCTTTTAAACCATTGATCATTATAATTTCTAAGAGCTTGTCGAATTGAGTTGTTTGAAGTAGGGTTGTTATTGTTGCAGGAACCGTCCTTATTCTCATCAACCTTAACCGCAACCATAGTTGTTGCTTATATAGTTTTATCACCGTTACCACAACCGTTTATGATGGTCAACTGATGTATTTTTAAATTTGAAACTTTTTATAGATGTGTTATTAATTATATACATTATTATTATTATTGACAAATAACTATGAATCTAACTTTTGTCATGAACTTGTTTGTTTGTTTATAAAATAAACTATGTATATATACATGTTAGTAGTGCATGAATGCACAATTCACTAATGTACATGTTAATCCTCTAGCTTAAACTACCAAAATGCGTATTTTTTATGAAATATTGTATAAAAGACGATCCACGATTGGTATAGTTTATCAGGGTTACCGTTTTTTTAAACCTTTATCTTAATAGACGGTAACAATATGAATGATTGAGTACAGTTGCACGGTTGACTGTACAACCACAACAATCCTAATTTGAAAAATGAAACTTAAGTAGAGTAGAAGGGGGTGTGTATATAGAAAGAGTTCTGTTACACCTCCTTTACACCCCTACAATTTTCTAAGCTAAACAATTCAAAATCAAATAAAAATCTGAAGATATGTTCTTACATTGCTCAAGAGCATCTTCGCAAAGTTTCGTGCACTTTGAATTATCCTAAACGTATTCAAAATAAAATTTCAAATCAACGGTTAATGTTTTGAAGGTTGGTAGTAATATAACATGTTAGAACTTGTGCATTTAAAGCCCCGCTAATCCGTGCTATTTTCCGATATATCCGCTAAATCAAGACTTTTTAGCATTCGATTTAACAACATTAATATATAAATGTTGATTTGACTAGTTCTCTTTTAAACCAAATCAACAAAATTATTGTAAAGACCTAATTTTAAGACATAAATGTTCAATGTACGTTAGAAATCTATCGTAGTCACCAAATTTGGACTGCATAAATCATTAAATATTTCGTTTTTGTTATATAAGATTAAAAAAATATTTATTTTCCCTGTACAAATGATGTAAGAAGTAGAATAAATTAATTTTAAATATTTGGTTTTATATCTAATTAAGTTTTTTGCACCTTTGTTGTACCCACGCATTATCTCCGCCGTAACTATTTGCACCTCTAGCGCTATAGAATCGCTAAGCGCTTTAACTGCACATCTTAAAAGTTTCAAAATGATTTTTTTTAACATGATGTTTATAGTATAGATTGAACATCCCAAAGCTTTTTTTGACTTCGAATGGTGTATCACCAAGAACCGTAAGAGTGTGAAAAACGTGTAGCAAAAGAGGGGTGTAGCGGATCCCTACCCATCTATATGGGAAGAGTTCTGTTATACCTTATCTACACCTCTATGGTTTTCCAAGTTAGTCAATTCAAAATCGAACAAAATTTTGTAGAACATGCTCCCGGTCATCCCCATAAAATTTGGTGGAATTTGAATATCCAAACATATTTAAAATAATATTTCAAAACCCAATGTATAGAATAAATGTTTGAACAGTTGATATTGATTAAACATACAAACATGATAGAAGTTTCAAAATGATCTCAATTTTTTGAAATAATGTGGTGTAGATTGAACATTTTTAAAGTTTCGTTTGATTTTGAACAACGTGGCGCTAAAAACAATAGTGGTGTAGAATGAGGTGCAGCAAAAGAGGAGTGTATCGGGTTCTTACTACATGTGTGTGTTTTTTTAAACATATTACGAAGATATATTTGGTGTTGGATTATTATAGGAAACGTAAAAAGTTGAACATGGACATTATCAGCTTTGCCCTTGTAATATATTTTTTAGATGGGGGATTAAGGGCCAAACCAACCTTAACACAACACACACCCATCCTTTTAAATTGAAAATAGAATGGTCAAGGCAGCCACAAATCACACCATCCTTTGATATTGACGCTTTACATGCCTGTATCCTAATATCGAACTCAGATATAAATAAATAAAGTCATAAAAACAAACTTGGGTTCTTAGAGAATGTTAGTAATAACTCCAAAGCCTAACTTGACACAATCCCCATGTTTTGTGAAGCAGTAAAATAAGGAATTGATACAACATGTCTGGTTTATAAAGGAGATACCTGAAAACTTGGATAGCGTATAGTGTATTCAGACTTTGCATCAGACTTCTTCTGCAAAGGTATAATAATTATATGAGTTCACTGACAAAAATAATAATATGATAAAAGAAATAACGTTCTTCTACATGCATGTTATTCAATACCAAGGCATGTCATGCATGTTATTTTCAATACCAAGGCATGTCATGCATGTAGGGAGAAATGTTATTTTCATATACAATGTGATTAGAGACAACAAAAACTGCATTGGTTTAAAATGTAACGAGGAAGAAAAAAAATTCCACCTGAGAACTTGTAAATACGCATCAAATATTCACATATAACTAGGTACTAAATTGTGTATATTTATGCGCATGAAACACATTCATGGCTGCTGGTAAGGAATAGTCATTAGATACAAAAGTTTTAGTACTCGTCACATTTCAGTAGGGTTAATTTGCTCTACTAAAAAACTTGCCCAATTAATTTTTTAAATAAAATCCATTACAGTCATGCTCCCCAAGTATAGGAACATCACCATGCATACTAAAAGTCGTTTTGGTAAACCATATTTTGTGAATGTTTGTTCAAAACATAGCAAACACCCAAAGAGAGATCCACAAAGGACCTAGGATAAAAGTGTGATCTTAGTCTTAGTTTTTGTGTTATATAGGATCTCTATGCCTATTGTCGTCGTTTATTCACTTACATTGGATTAAAACAACGAAGATGTATATGGCATTACTCCAAACATAGATAATGATATAATATCAAAACACACAATAGAAAATAAAAGAATCGACAATTAAAACAGTGGTTCGGCAATCTCTGACATGCATCCACTTAAATCTTTATCGTCGATGTTTAAACTTATATTTGGATTGTTATACAATACAATAGGCTCGATATAAGTAAAAACAACGACCTTGAAATTCGGTAGAGTTCCGAATATGGTAGATCAGATCCCTCGAGAGTTGGATCTCTTCCTATATTTACAAAAGTGGGGAGGCTTTAAACCGAAGCTCATGCTGAAAATATCCGAAAATATCACATAAAAGTTGTCCTAGATGGATCTAATCCAGATCCATGATTGTAGGCTAAAGAATAAATCTCTATATGACTTGGTACAACTTTCCGACATTCAGTTTGGCCTCCAAAGCGATCGGTTAGGTTTCACAAAGTACTTAAAAAAATTCAAAGAGAAAATAACAAAGACGGAACCTCGAAGGGGTGGCCGACCCAATCGGTTTGAACCCATATAAAAGCACCGAACCGCTCGACCTCGTAAAAAACAACCAACATTAAGAATCAAACACATTAATGGGTTCGACAACCAAGGTCCTGGAGCAGAACCAAATAAGTGGTTCAATCCAAGAAGGTCTTGAGTCACCTAACAAAAGGTTTGACATCCAATGACCTTCCTTAGCCCTCGGATCGACTCCTTCGTCAACTCATGTCTGTAGATCTTTCGTGCGTTGTCTGGTACATGACTGTAGGCTAAAGAATAAATCTGTGCATGACTTGGTACAACCTTCCACATTCTGTTTGACCTTCAAAACAATCAGTTAGATTTCACGAAGTACTTAACAAAATTCAAAGAGAAAACAACAAAGGAGGAACCCGAAGGAGTGGTTGAACCAATTGGTTCGACCCCATATAAAGCACTGAACCGCTCGACCTCGTGAAAAACATCCAACCTTAAGGATAAAAACCATTAATGGATTCGCCGATCAAGGTCCTCTAGCAGAACAAAATAAATGGTTCGATCCAAGAAGGTCCTGAGTGAACCTAATGAAGGGTTCGACATCCAATGACCTTCCTTAGCCCTCGGATCGACTCCTTCACCCACTCATTTCCTTAGATCTTTCGTGCTCTGTCTAGCACTCCCCTCGCAATCATTCAGGCTTATGATACTTAGACGTTTTCTACAATTCTTCAACAAGCAGGAACAAACAAAGAATCATTATTTGAACTAAGATAGCTTCCTCCTCTTAATTTGAAATCAGATGAAATTTCAACCAGACGAAACTTCAACCACAACTTTCGTATCACAGTGAGCCGTGGGAACATTCAAGAGTTTCAATACCGGAAAATTACTTAATAGTTCTCTAAGTGGAACGCATCAGTTAAGCTGGTAGAAATGATTACTTGGATCGTCGTCTCTCTTTCATCGTAGGTCTGATGTGGATGTGGTTTCGTCCTTGCATTGTATCTTGCTCTAGGGAACATTGTAAAATGTTGGAGCTTCCCTCGTGGTTGTTGAAATTTACTCATAACACATGCACTTCAAAGTATGTTTTCATGAAAATAAAATGTTTTTTGTAAAAACAATCGATGATATTATGTAAATTGAAGAACATAGCTTCATTACTTCGCATGACACGTTATCATTGAACTTCAATCATCATGAGTAGTGAATCGATCATAAACGAGCACATCACTCATTTAGCATGGCTCCATCAAGGAGACTATAAAGAAGTTAATCGCGTAGCACAGCACATTCTGAGTTTCAATCGATTTGCGGTATTCATTTCAATCAGTTTCAATCGATTTGCGGTATTCATTTCAATCACTCGGTTATCAGTATGATGCATCATCTACCGATTCATTCGAAGGGTGAACAACGGTTCCACGTACAAGCCAATGGTCACACTCGACAGAGAAAGGTCATAGACCGAGCCCTTGCCTAGCTATTAGCTACAAGCTATATAACTACGGTATCATGGGTTTTTCACAATTTTTTAACATGTTTACTCGTATAAACTTAGCAGGGATATTTTATTAACCATATCCATTTATCAAATTGTACACAAATCACCATTATACACAATACGTTAGGCATGTAATTCGGTTTCGTACACTCTGTATGTGTTAGAATTTGATGATATGATCAGTGTGGATATTTAATCTCTGATTGAGTTTGCAGAAAAATGAGAATAGAATGATGTTTTTATTGATTGATACTTGAATGAATAATACAGATACAAGTTGTGTATTTATATATACAAGTGGTATTATACTAATGGGCTAAGAATATGGCCCAGACCCGCTCTCTCTACTATTATACATCAGCAAACATATTCGAATCATTCAATTCAGTATACCATATTCCTTAACACTCCCCCTCAAACCGACGTTAGGGTTTTCATGGCGACCCTCTTCTTCTTGCGCCGCCTCAAAAAATTCGTTGAATTTTCTCAGATTTTGAGCAATATTTGCTCAGCTCTGGATGAATTCATCGGCATACCAGGCTTCTTCATATAGATCTGAGCGATTTCTTTGACATGCGAAGCTCTTTCTGCATCGTTGTCCACCTTTATGCTGGTTTTGTTGGTAGATCTGTTGCTCTTGGTATCAAAGCTACCAACATTTCTTCGTTGAAGCTCTGAAGCTTCTTCTGGTTCACTTGAATCGGTAAAGAATACTACCACTTTTAATTCACTTCTGAATCTGGTGAAGTTTTGCTTCGATAATGTTTTGGTAAGTGTGTTAGCTCTCTGGTAAACAGATGGTAAGTGATTTACATGTAAGTTTCCCTTTTGTATCTGTTCTCTGACAGAATAAAGATCTATCTCAATATGCTTTGTTCTTGAATGTAATATTGGATTGGCTGACATATAGACGGTGCTTTGATTGTCCCACCATAATGTCAGTTTGGCTTGTAGTTTAATGTTTAATTCATGTAATAAAGACTGTATTCGCATAATTTCCACGGTTGCACTTGCAACACTCCTGTATTCGACCTCTGTGCTGGATCTGGAGATGATAGATTATTTTTTCGAGCACCATGACACTGGATTATCTCATATATATACAGTACCTTGTAGTTGATCTTCGGTCATCTGGATCTGTTCCCCAATCAGCGTCAGTGTACCCAGTTATATTCAGATTGTTGCTTTTCTTCATTAATAATCCATAATTTGTTGTTCCATTTATATATCTCAAAATTCTTTTTACTGTCTTCCAGTGGTCATCTCTTGGTTCTTGCATGAATTGACAAACTTTGTTAACACTAAAAAAGATGTCTGGCCTTGTAATTGTTAAGTATTGTAAAGCACCAACAACACTTCTGTATTGTTTAGTGTTTGTTATGTATTCTCCCCTGTTTTTAGATAAATGTTGATGGCTTATCATTAGGATAGGTTGAGGCTTGACATTGTCCATCTTAGTTTTGGCCAGTAACTCCAGACTGTATTTTCTCTGACTGAGAATAATTTCTGACTTTGATCTTCTCTTGACTTCTATACCTAGAAAATAGTTCAGTGAGCTCAAGTCTTTGATAGAGAATTCCTTGTCTAGATGTTGAGCAAAACATTTGATTTCATCCTCATCATTTACTGGAATGACAAGGTCATCAACATATATTAGAATATAGACACTAGATTTATTGTTAATTTTAATGAACAGAGAGTTGTCTGATTTGGTAAACTGATAGCCAAGATGAATCAGTGTAGCTTTCAGTTTATCAAACCAGACCCTTGGAGCATGTTTAAGGCCATATATAGCCTTTCTTAGCTTGCACGCATGATTTGAATTCTGCATGTACCCCTGTGGATGCTCCATATATATTTCTTCCTGTAATGTTCCATTTAAAAAGGCATTATTGACATCATATTGTCTAATATTCCACTGATTGTATAGAGCAATACTTAAAATAGTTCTTATAGTAGTTGGTTCAACTACAGAGGAAAATGTCTCATTAAAATCAAACTCATATTGATATGTGTAGCCCTTTGCTACCAGCCTTGCATTGTATCTAGACACTGTTCCATCAGGGTTCTTTTTTAATCTGTATGTCCACTTGCACCTTATGATATTCTTATTATCTGGTGGACATACAAGATCCCATGTACTATTCTTCATTAGAGCATTATATTCTTCATCCATTGATGTCTTCCAGTATTTGTCCTTTGTAGCTTGCTCAAAGGTTCTGGTTCCTCTAAATTTGATGCAGCAGTATATAGTTTTGGTTTAAAGATTTCACTTTTTGATCTTGTAACCATTGGATGACCAGTTCTAGTCTGTGGTGATATTTCTGTACTTGTTTGATCATTGTCATTTTCTAATTGTATTTGTGAGTTGACCGACTCTCTTTCATTAGCTGACTGTGCTTGATCCTTTGAATGTGCAGGAGTTTGACTGAGATAGCTGGGTGAGTTCAGTGATTCATGACCTGGTTGATTAGGCACAGTGAGTTGTGGATCATGGACCTCAGCAGTCCTTTCAATCACCTCAGGTTGAAGGTCGTCACTGTAAACAGGTATAATAGGTATAAAACCCTTTGAGTTATATATCTTTTGAGTTGTTTTAATACCTGCATTGCTAAAAGGAAAAATATGTTCATTGAACACAACATGTCTGCTAATTATAACTTTGCCACTATCATCAAGACATTTGTACCCTTTTTGATTTGATCTATATCCTATAAAAGTACATGGTTTTGTCCTGAAACACAATTTATTATTACTATATGGTCTTATATAGGAAAAGCACAAGCATCCAAACATTTTTAGACTTTGATAGGCTAGCTTAACACCTAGTAGTTTCTCTACTGGACTGATTTCTTTATGAACTTTTGTGGGAAGTCTATTAATTAAATAAACAGCAGTATTAAAAGAATCGGGCCAGAATTTCAATGGTAGTGATGCTTGAGCAAGTAGTGTTAACCCAGTCTCAACAATGTGATTGTGCTTTCTCTCTATTAGACCATTTTGTTCGGATGTGTAGGGACAAGTAGTTCTGTGAACAATTCCCTTCTTATTAAAATAATTGCTAAGGGTTTTGTACTCAGTGCCACCATCAGACTGGATAATCTTAACTTGATTACCAATTTGCTTTTCAGCCAATGATATAAAGACTGCATTATAAGTTTCAAATTTTGCTTTTAGAAAATATATTCATGTATATCTAGAATATGCATCAATGAAGGATATATAATACCTATAACCATAATCTGAATAAATTGGGGCAATTCCTCATAAATCAGTAGCAACCAATTTTAAAGGTTTTGAATACTTGGTTAAAGAATCATTAAAAGGTAATTTGTGACTTTTACCCATTTGACAGTATGTACACACACATGGTAAAGGAATATTATCAAATACAATTTTATTTTTCTCAAGTACTTGTTTCACAACATTTGTGTTTGGATGACCAAGTTTATAGTGCCACAAATCAAACACAATTCTATTCTTTTCTGACTGAACAATTTCACATATGTTACAACACTTCTGATTTCTCTCAAGTTTGCTACTGTTTTTAAGATTGAATCTGTATAATCCCTTGACTGCTTCACCCTGCAAAAGATTTTCATTAGTAAGTATGTCTTTAACTAAGCAGTAATCTGGATAAAATTCAAAGTATACATTATTATCTTTCGCAAACTGTGACACACTCATATGATTTTTCTTTATCTTTGGTACTCTCAATAAATTACTCAAAAATAATTATCTTTTGCCATCAATACAATCATTACCAGTGTGAGTAATATTAATTGACTCACCATTCTCCATGCATATAGATTGTTTGCCTCTGTACTTCTTGTTGCCAAGATTTAAATTGTCAAGATTGTTATGTGATTGGTTGCCCCTGAATCTGGGTACCAGCTTTCATCATGTATGTGTTCTGGTCTTGTGATTGTGCTTTGATTGATTTCACCACTACTGTCAGCATGATTGCTAGGATCTGACTGTGTTTGAGCCATGTTAGCACTAGCATTTCCATTCCTTTGATTGTTTTGGTTCTGGTTTGGTATATGTTAGCATTAAATCTGAAATAACACTTCATAGCAGTGTGACCAATTTTCTCACAAATTTGGCACTTAGGTCTGCTATTATTATTATTCCATCTGCATCTGCCTCTACTCTAGATCTATTTGAGTTGCCTCCTCTTTGATATGCTTGACCTTGCTTGCTTTGATTTTGTCCTTTGTTCCTTGAGTTGAAAGTAAAGTTGATTGATAGATCTATATCTTGAGGTTTCTTATGATCTATTTTTGCCTCATGTGCAAGAAGTGTGGCATGAACATACTGTACAGGTGGCAAACTTGGTTGAGATGACACAACTACAACAACTGCTTCATATTCCTCACTGAGTCCATTCAAGATGCTCAGTACTTGCTCTGTTTCAGATACTTTATGTCATGCTGCTTCTAACATATTGCAAATGTTATTAACTTGTGACAAGTAATCCCTCATAAGTTGATTCCCTTTAGTAATGTTCTGCAGTTGTCTTTTATAGTGCATAATCTTAGCAGCAGATTGAGTGTTGAATATCCTTTCAACAGTAATCCATATATCATTTGCTGACTTGCAACCTATAACTCGTGACAGTAGTTTTGTATCAATTGATGATAGAAGCCAAGAACTTATTAGTCTATCTTGCTTGTAGAATTTTGTGTATTCCTCATTGTTGATCATCTTGTTTTGTGGACCAGTGATAAATCTTGGGGGAATTAGAATTGAGCCAAGAATGAAGTCTTCTAGGCCATATCCTTGCATTGCTGTTTCAACTTGTAACTTCCATAACAGATAGTTATCTTCTTCAAGGTGTACAGTGATTAGCTGACTTTGAGGACTGATGACAGTTTTAATCAGATTATATGTTGCATTAGTGAGAGATTGTTGTTGTGGGTTGTCAGTATTATTTGAAGTTGCTGAAGCATTATCTCCTTCAGCCATGATTACAGAATTCTGAAACAGATGCTAAAATTTGATAGTTCAGATGATTTACTAATTCAAGATCACTCTAACTGGGGCAAAAACAGGTTAGTTGCAGCCAAGATCCAAGTGATGAATCTGTTCTGATGAATCTTGGTAAGGCAATCACTTTCTTTTTGTCTTTGACTACTTTCTTGAATTAGTTTTCTAATTTTCTAAACTTTCTTGCTATGGATTTGCTGGATTCTTTGAGGAAAAACTTGTTGCAATCAGAAATATGACTAATTTCTTGGTACGGAACTTGTTTTTCACAAAATAGCAAATTCAATAACTAACCCAAATGATGAGATTTCACCTGATGGGTTAAAGACTTTCAAATGATGATAGTTTTCTGATGAAACCCTGATTTGAACAACTTTGAATTTGAAACTGCTGTCGTCAGGCTTTAAAGAGAACTTGATTTTGATGATCTTGTATTTAGATGTTGCCGCAAGGCCTGAACAGCTCTGATACTATGTTAAAATTTGATGATATGATCACAGTGTATATTTAATCTCTGATTGAGTTTGCAGAAAAATGAGAGTAGAATGATGTTTTTATTGATTGATACTTGAATGGATAATACAGATACAAGTTGTGTATTTATATATACAAGTGGTATTATACTAATGGGCTGAGAATATGGCCCAGACCCGCTCCCTCTACTATTATATATCAGCAAACATATTCGAATCATTCAATTCAGTATACCATATTCCTTAACAGTATGTTCTAACTAAATCAAGTTATATTATGTATATGTTTCACGACGTGCCATGCCCTCAAGTTATTTATATGGTTTTAATCAAATTGGACATAGTCAAATATAATATGTTATCGTGTTTTCAAGGTAGTCAATAGCAAATAGCGGAAAGCTTACGCTATGCGTAATTTTGTGATATGCGCTATAGCACGCGTTATTTTGTACACTTTTGTAAATTTCGCATTTTTATATATTATAATAAATGAGACTAAAGTAGTCGTAGTCCATGTTTAAATAAATATCACTAATTTATGATTATCATTATTTTATTAAATTACAATTTAATTTAATTATGGATTGTAATTTACACTGTAATTTGTTAGTTGGTACCTCTTATTCAAATTAAAAACTCTAGAACCATGCTTTAAAATTCCTAATCTTTATTCTGAAGTAAATTCGTTTAACAATTTATTTATTGTTTCCAAGGATCCATCATCCTCATCATCTCTATTTTTTTCCTAATTGAGATCGGCTATTTAAATTGTTAATTTTCATATGTCTCTATGTCTAATCGTATTTTCTTATATTTAATGTCTTCGATTATTCTTAATATAATTTTTATGATGTTCGAAACTCTTTTTTTTTATTTTTTAATGTAAATTTTGATTTTGTTTGTTTCGAGGTTTTTGACATTATAAAAACTATACTTATCAAAACAAACTTCTTGTTTAGTGAATGGGAAAAATGTTATATATGATATGAAAACATTTAAGTTTTTTATCTAGTTAAGTTGGTATGAAAAAAGAACTTAAGTCAGATGCGAATCTACACAATAACATCATAATGTTCGATAATAGTAGATCATAAATTAAAACATTTGTTACTATGTTAAATGACAAAATTTTCATGTAAAATAAATTAGAAAATAGCGTCATTAATTATGCACCAAATTTTGGTATCTTGTACTGTTGGCATCAAAATTGGCCACCAACACCCAATTATAAGTGAAAGCACCAATATCCAGCCACAGATCACAGATAGAATATATGTAGAGAGTATAACATGAAGAATATTCAAAATTCAAATGAAAGCAAGTAAAAACGACAAGATTTATAGTGGTTCGGTTAACTCTGGTCTATGTCCACTCCAGAACAATCCTTTTTATTACAATTACAATCCAGAATTTCAGAATGAAAATGGCAGAGTAGCCTCTGAGTAGAAGATTAAGAGAAATAGAATGCAGAGAAAGATCTTTTTTTCGAAGCCAAGCCTACTGCATTTATAGGTGAAATCTCGGCTACAGAGCCTTCTCACCTACATGGGCCCACCATAACGATCATCGAGCCAAACTCGTCCATCATATACCAACCTAGAGTAACACCATGCCGACCCAAAGCAGAACCCGAAGCGAACCCTATGTCGACCCGAAGTAGAACCCGAAGCAACTCTATGCCAACCGGAGTAACAATGCCGACCCGGAGCAACACCATGCCGACCCGAAGTAGAACCCGAAGCGAATCTTATGCCGACCCAAAGTAGAACCTGAAGCAACTCTATGCCGAACCGGAGTGACAATGCCGACCCGGAGCAACACCATGCCGACCCGAAGTAGAACCCGAAGCGAACCCTATGCCGACCCGAAGTAGAACCCGAAGCAACTTTATGCTGACCCGGAGTAACAATGTCGACCCGAAGCAACACCATGCCGACCCGAAGCAACCTCCATGCCGACCCGAAGCAACCTCCATGCCGACCCGAAGTAATTCAACCCTTTCCAACCCAAGCTACGCCTTTCTCCAAGTCCTGCATCGTTTGTCCATCGACTATGCTTAATCCTGACTTCATATTACTATCCGTAGTTGATTGTCCATCCATCCATCTGAACCAAGTCTATGATATTTCAGCCTCCATAATTGTGAAGTCTATTGAGTTAAATCTGCTTGTATACTATCTTGCCAAAAGACGGGTTAACACTTTGCCCCCCAAAGCATGTCTTGCGATAGGAATGCGTGTTTTGTATTGCCATAAGCCCGATGTTCGAAACATGTGGATGACTTGTGAAGAGATCAATGATCTTGTCTGACTGTTAGTAACGATCGTTCAGGATCGTTAATAAAATTCGTAGCCGTCTCAGGCTGATGATGATCGCATGGGATCAAGCGTCTGTTCGAGGCGAAATATGAAATGTGATCGTTCGAGATCAAGTGCCGCTCGAGGCGATATGTGATCGTTCGAGATCGAGTGCCGCTCGAGGCGATATGTGATCGTTCGAGATCGAGTGTCGTTCGTGACGAGATGTGATCGTTCGAGATCGAATGCCGTTCGAGGCGATATGTGAGTGTCCGGATGGGACTCAAAATTATAAATGTTAGATTTCACGTTCGAGTGAGTTTCAGAATCACTTGTTATGGCGGTTCATCGCCATCTCAGAGCATGCCTAAGGACCGTTTGCGATCCCGTACATGTGTAAGTGACTTAGCCATTTTAATGTAGGATTTATTATTAATTATTTAGTTCACGGCATCAAGAGACGATGACATGTGCCCTTAAGCCGGGCTAGCTCCGATTTGCGGCAGATGATGGCTGCTCTTGTTCCATCATCGCTATCAATTTCCAAACAAAGTCATCCAAATCCATGCCCCCAGCTCCATGGGGAGTTGTGCTGATCAATTCTCCTTGGTCGGGGTTTGCCCCCGGTTGATCCAATCCATATCTAAGCCTGCTAATTTCTGCTACAAGTCCTAGATTCCAATTTCCAGATGTTCCACAATCCATAAGTGGTCTCCGATTGTCATTTCCATCCTGCCCCTGAGTCCGCGAGGGAATCCTAAAATCTGTTCTTCTGGACGAGCATTCATTTCCCTATCGACGCTAAACTGCACATCACCACCTGGTGTCCTGTCAGGAATCGAGCCAATGTGATCCGCGGGCATGCCCCCAAGTTCAGGGGCTACTTCCGATGGCTCCACGCTATCCCGTATCATGGTCGCTTTGTTTCCTTGGTTTTGATTCTGGACTTCCTCTGCTCCTGCTGCTCCAACTCCGTGATCCACATTTCCAGCATTCCCTACTACTTCATTTCCTTGGTTTCGTGCTCCAGCTTGTCCAATCTGTCGGAGTAAGTTCCGCATCAAGTCCTTTTGTCTTTTCAGCATCCTCTCCTGCATAGCATCCATCATCATTTTCATCTCGTCCCTGGTAATGAAGATTGAGGTCTGATTAGCTCCTGAGGAAGCCTCCTGACTTCCTTCATGATGGCTCCTCTCTATTCTGTCTCCTTGTTAATTGCCTAGCCATTACTTCCTAAATCCAAGTTCCCAAGCTTTCAAATCCAAGATCCTAACTTTCAAATCCCTGAGTGTTAGCTTTCTCGGTGAAAGCACCAAAATGTTGGCGTGAGCCACCAACACCCAATTATAAGTGAAAGTACCAATATTTAGTCACAGATCACAAATAGAATATATGTAGAGAGTATAATATGAAGAATATTCAAAATTCAAATGAAAGCAAGTAAAAAAGACAAGATTAATAGTGGTTCGGCTAACTCCGGCCTACGTCCACTCCAGAACAATCCTTTTTATTATACTAAAATTTGATTACAATTACAATCCAGAATTCCAAAATGAAAATGGCAGAGTAGCCTCTGGGTAGAAGATGAAGAGAAACAGAATGGAGAGAGATTCTTTTTTCGAAGCCAAGCCTACTGTATTTATATGTGAAATCTCGGCTACAGGGCCTTCTCACCTACATGGGCCCACCATAACGATTGTCGAGCCCAACTCGTCCATCATATGCCGACCCGGAGTAACACCATGCCGACCCGAAGCAACACCATGTCGACCCAAAGTAGAACCCGAAGCGAACCCTATGCCGACCCGAAGTAGAATCCGAAGCAACTCTATGCCGACCCGAAGCAACACCATGTCGACCGAAGTAACCTCCATGCCGACCCGAAGCAACCTCCATGCCGACCCGAAGTAATTCAACCCTTGCCGACCCAAGCTACGCCTTTCTCCAAGTCCTGCATCATTTGTCCATCGACTATGTTTAATCCTGACTTTATATTATTATCCGTAGTTGATTGTCCATCCATCCATCTGAACCAAGTCTATAATATTCCAACATCGATAATTGTGAAGTCTATTGGGTTAAATCCGCATGCATACTGCCTTGTCAAAAGACGGGTTAACATGTACTGAATGATTTGCTTTTTGGTACAGTAGAATAACACTAGTCTGTAAGGTCATTTTCAAAATATTTGTCAAGTATCGCTTTTTGATGTATAAGAGGTGGAATTTTATAATGATTTATCAAATAAAAGAACTATGCTTTCAAGAGTTTATTAAAAAGAATTTAAAAGAAAATGATGTTCGGCCTTCATATTTTTTGTGTTTCGTTATTAAAAGCAAAGTCCAATATTGCAAACTACCAAGGTAATTTTTTGTGTTTCTATAAGGTAAAAAAGCATTATATAGGATATACAACATCACTGGCAAATTTAAAATGAATTCTTTAAGGCTAGAAAGCTTCTACCTACTAATATAGCTAGAGAAAAATAAAAATATTAACTTTTTCCACATAGACATTTTAAGTATGATACACCTATCAAACACCTACATTCAATTTTATTTGAAGGAATCATGGTCCTTCTTCGATAAACAGTTTTGATTGGTAAGTGTACATATATCCTAGTTTGTGTCACTCAATTTTATTTGAAATTTTTTTAGTGTACATACCTAAACTAAATAAATAAATAAACAAAATAGCACGATATTTTGGGTTATTTGCTATTTTGCGCTTTGATAAAATAGTGTGCTGGTTTGCGCTATAGATGACACGTGCGCTATTAGAGGTTAAATAGTGCACATCCTACGTTATGGACAATTTTGTGCTATAGCACGCTATGATCACCCTACATGTTTCCCCAATGGTTATTAAGGGCGCACAACGCAAAAAGAACAAGACTGTTCTGGAGTCTTGGCGCACAGTGTGGCAAATGACGCGTACATTTTGATTTAAAAGAAGTATAATTAAAATTTGGATTGGGAACGACGAATAACTAATACCAATATTAATCTTTATTGGTATCGAAGAGAAATTCGAAATTGAAATGGAACTTGGCCAAGTGGTAAGACAGCGGGTTTTGATCTCATTATTTGGAGGTTCGAATCCTTTCGTCTCAGAGCGTCTTACTTATCAATAGGATTCGATAAAAATTTCTCATTAGATAAAACGTATTCTTTTTACATTCAAGCATTTGAAAATTTTTAGGAAATAAACCGATTAAGTAAACTTAATACAATTATGTATTTTTATTAATAGATATCCAAAAGGAAGAATTTTTTTTAAGTTTTGCAAATATATCATTAAACATAATATCGGAAGGATATATTATCATATAATTATATTTCATCGTTTAATGTTTAAACATATGATTAGTAGTTAAATTTCTAACTATAAATTTACAACTATCGTTTAACAATTAAATTTCAAGTATAAGCTTATAGTTGATGTTTTGTCTTAAATAAGAACCAAAGAAGAGATTATATTTCATTATATTTTACTTTATGTCATGTTATTTTAGTAAATTTATTTTTGTTTTGTGTTGCATATATTGTAATTTTCTATTTTATATTATTTTAACCACTATTATTAAAAACCGTTAGATCGTACGATTCAAAACGTGCATCCTCGATTCAAAGCGGAGAGAAAATCATATAGTTAAAATTGTACGATTAAACATTAAAATTGAAAATATCGTTTAAAAATTTGAATCGACAATTGTTGGAATCATCGACTTCTAGCTAAAGCCTAAGAAAAAGTCGCAACCAAAATGGAAGATCGATTTGTAAAATAGAAGTAAAGACAAAAGATGAAATGGAAGAATCAAAATCAAAGCAATCGAGAATCAAATCAACAAAAAAAAATATAAGTAAAGAAGTAAACTAAAAGGATCAAAGACTTGCCAAGCTTTTAAGGAATTAATTGAAAAGTAGGAGAAGCTACTTTAAAATTTTATCTGCAACGTTAGCTTTCTCTTTTTCCGATCTTTGTTTCATCTTGTTATCGCAAATTTACTAGTTGGTATTTGGTTTCTGTTTTACTTCATAATGAAAAATAGGGTCTTGTTGTTGTATATACGGAAAATTCTAAGTAAATGGCACTTATCAATTGTCCAATCAAAATTTACTCAAAGTCAAATGAATTTAATTTTAGGTCAATAGTCCTTGTCATTATTTTACTCCTTGTTAGTGTAGTCTATATATTATTGTTAAGGGAGATTAATTTAGTGATAATAAACCCTTGAATTAAACTAATATATAATTTTTTTAAATCTACGATTTACAATTTAAATTCCGATTCGAGTTGAAATATGAACTTTTCGATCTACGATTTAAATCATAAATTGGCAACCTTGATTTTAACCATTATTTAGTATATTTTGACCAGATCGAACTACAAGAATCTATAACTTAGATTTTACATCAACTTATACCATCACCGAATGAATAAATATATGATATATTTGAACATCAATTTACTTTATGCATACATGATCAATGTTACAACGTGTCTTAAAAATATTACATAGAACTAGATTTTTCATATCAATAACTACATGCGTCTGTCTTCGAGTAAAGAAAAAGTAAGAAAAAAAATCATCATTATTTAAAACCTTAAAAAATAAATTAATTTGTAAACATAACCATATGTAATAATTCTCTAACATTTTATTCCCTATAGCCAAAGAATTTTCCAGTAAACTCGCAAGATAACCCAAAAAATGGAAGGAACGGTTTGATAATTGATTTATATAGATTTTATATGGTTGAGACAAAAAGTTATTATTGTTAAAATTTGACAAAATGATATTTCCATTTCTTCATAAAAAATGAGTTTATGCATATTTGAATCATGAAAACTAAATAATTATTAAAAAACGGCAAAAATAAATAAATAAGTGTGTCTTATTTACGTCGCACATCGTTTACGCATTTGCACCATTTAGCACGTCTTTTCATGTCCATTATGTCGTATGACCAAAAGGCCAATCGCCACACCTTGTCATGCCTCAGGCACATCAAGACGCACGCACGTCTTTCATATGACTATGGTAGCCTCTAATCGGGACGTGGATAATTAATTGCTTGAAGCATGCCAAGATCATACTACCATATTGTATGACCGAACTGTGGCACACAACACAACATGCACACAATCAAAGTTTATATCGAATTTAAATAATCATATCTTTACAAATTACTCATCACATGGTAGCTTGTTCTTGTGCTTATCCCCTTGTTAATTGTCAAAACCTAAACGGAGGCTCATTGCTACACCAAGCTATTTTGTCAGATCGTCGACAGGTTCCTATCTTTCGTCAACATTTCCATAAATCTCCACGCGAGCATATGCTCATTTTGATATCATCGTTTGTTCTTGGATTCATCTTTGGTATCTCGTCATGTCAAGCAAACAGACAGTCCTTTATGTCATCATGGAAAGCCATGAGGCTAGATCATATGCGGGAAAGGACAAAGATGATCCATCATAGTGTCGAGCAATGAGGCTCGATCGCGTAGAGATCATCAGAGGTCATACACCGTCGACACCGTCCCGAGCCATTGATCGATCACATACAGACTTCATTGTAAGACCGACATCTCGTCAACCAATCAAGTGAACGACATTACTTTTGTATTGTAAATTCATGGTAAGTATGTCCTTTCACAATCAAGCGAAGGGACTTGCATTCCAAGGTTCGTCGTCTCTTTATCTAATCGGATGGGTGGACTGTTCCACTGTAAGTACATCTTCTCGCAATCAAGTCAGAGGACTTACATTCCAAGATTCGTCATCTCATTATCCAATAAAACAGGTGGATCGTAAATCCACTGTAAGTTCATCCTCTCATGATTAAGTGAGAAGACTTATGTTCTGAGGTCTGTCATCCCATTAACTACTCATACGGGTGAACCACAAATTCATGGTTAGTCCATCCCTCTTACGATTAAGTGAGGGTACTTACATTTCGAGTCATTCAACATATTGACAAATCGGACGGTTAGACAATATATTCATAGTAAATCCATTCTCTAACAACTAAGTGAGAGGTCTTGCATTCTGAGGTCCTTCGTCACGTCATCCAATATAACAAGCGCTCTATGAATTCATTGTATGTTCGTCCTTTCACGATCAATTGAAAGGATTAACATTCCAAGGTCCGACATCCCATCATCCAATCTGATCCATTTTTTTATAGTAGATTGATTCAAATCCAATATTTTTTGGACCGAGTGGATAACCAATCTATGTGGACCTCTATTTTCTACGAGATTGGTTTCTTCCATGATTAAACGAATTGTGATTTCATCTAGCAGTCGGATCTCCTTCATTCGGATCTCATTCGGTAAGATGGCATTTCCATTGTTATTAAGGGTCAGCGCTCGCTGCCTCATATACCTAAACAATTCATCTATTGTCTCTTGCTGTCGGGCACGGCAAAAGGAGTCGCTTCTGGATTAGCTATCATATACCTAAACAATTCATCCATTGTCTCTTGTTGTCGGACAAAAAAGTCGCTTTTGGATTAGCTATCTTGCCTTGTCGTTTGGTTGAGTTGGACTGGAGATGACCTCTTGGTTGCTCACTGTATAGATTCATCCGCTTCAACAAGGTCATGTCTTGCGCTGGGTTTTCTAAGCAGCAACTTCATGATCTCTTGGTAGGATAGAGCAACAAACCCCTACAACAATAAAAATATTAGATCTTAATTCTCGATAAAAGCATTAAAAATGTTTACTTGAAAAATGAGTAAACGCACAAAAGAGAGAACGAGGGAGGGCCTAGATAGGATCTGGAGTGTGATTTTAGACTTACAATTGTCGTTTATTCACTTATATCAGATTAGAACGGGGATATATATAGAGATAATGACAAAACTAAGATAACATGTGATATCAAACCACATAATATAAAGGCAACATAAAAGAATTAAGTATTAACGCACAAATTTTACAATGATTCAGTAATCTTTGGCCTATATCCACTTTGATCTTTATTGCAGATGTCTACACTTATATTCAGATTGATATACATTCCAATACCTCAAATATAAGTAAAACGGTAACTCTAAAATTCGGCAATGACAGATCAAATCCCCCAAGAGTTGGATATCTTCTCATATTCATAGGAGGCGTATGGAGGTTTTAGATCCACGTGTATACCGACAATATTCGAAAATAACTCATAAAAGTCACCCTAGACGGATTCGGTCCAAGATCTTTAACTATAGGCAAAAGAATAGATCACTAGATGACTTGTACTCCATTCTAATGTTTGGTTAGACCTCTAGAGTAGTTCGTTCGGTCTCACGAAGTACTTAGCAAAATTCATGGTGAAAACAACATATTAGAGCTTTTGAGAGGGGGTTGAATCATTCGGTTTGACCTCATAAAATAGCACCTAACTTTAGGGATCTAACCCATTAATGGGTTCGACAACCAAAGTCGTTGGGTCGAACCAAAGGTTTGATTTGATCTAAGCAGGCCTTGGAATCAACCAAAGGTTTAATTTAATCTAAGAAGGTCTTTGAGTGAACCAAAGGTCCGGCCTTGGACTGAACTCATCCTTGGTGAACCCAATGAAGGGTTAGACATCCAAGACTTTCGATCCACAGATCGACTCCTTCGCCCGCCTCCTTTTCGTAAATCATCTATGTGTTGCCTGACACTTCTCTCGTTGTCTTTCAGGCTTCCCGTACTTGGCCATTTTATACATCATACGTTATTATATTAATGTGTGCGGGTGTCTTAGAGCGCCTAATAAAATAAGCCTGATTCGATTCTAGCCAGCGATTATGTGGCACCAAGGAGATCCAACTAAGGTGAGGAACTTTATGTCGCGGCTACTCCACTCTGTTGCGATCTCTTGCACTGTACTTTGTTGTCTTTCCACGCAGGAAGCGAATGGACATTGTGTCATGGGTCAGTTTCGGGACAAGGGATGGAAAAGAGACATACCATGAGAATGATTCCAAAAAAATAGAATTGAACGACAAGCTGTACATGCACCTTTTGTGCATCGCAACCACGGTAGTATATTTCATTGCCCCTCATTCTTAGAAATTAGTCACTACCTAAGCCGCAAAAGATGCTTTTTGACAATCAGAAAAGAAGTATAAATATCTTTTACACTAGTCGTTCGCTAATTAGTACAGCATCTTCAAAATTGTAGCCTTCCCATGTCCAATTGAAAATTAACTATGAAAACTTCGCTAGTATACCAAGTCTAGTATACTAATTTGACTCAGTCGCGTACGCTCGTTCCATAAGTCCCCAACGCCCCAATTAAACTGATGTGACCTTGTCAACACCGTGAAAACAAATTGGAAGCTTTGCGTGCTTCCTGGTCAAATATGCCATCTTCGATCTTGTATACAAAAAGTTTGTGAGCAAGCGTTACACAATCTCCAAGATTTTTTTTGAAACGAGACATAGGTTGTCTATTTCTCAACGAGTAGGAACAGGAAGAGATACTATTCAAACTGTGATATGTTCCTCATATTAACTCGAAATCAGAAGAAATTCGACCAACACTTTCGTATCATTGTGGGACATGTCTCGAAACACTAGAGCCTTCCATTCATAGAAAATTACTTATAATTCTTTAAGACTAACCCATCCCTTAAGATGGTAGAACCGATTACTCGAATCATTGTATCTTTTTCATCGTAGCTCAAATTCCCCCCCCCCCCCCCCCGCGCTGCATCATGTATTGCCCTCGGGGAACATTATGAAATAGGTTGAGGCACGTTCGTGGCTATCAAAATTTACCCATAATAGTGACAAACTAACACAATTCAATGTGAGACAAAACATGCAGCATCACTTGACATTGAGGTTGTCCTCAATATATTTTTTTGTCCAACTAAATACAGGTTGGAAAGAGTTTTAAGTATCAAGATTTTATTGGGAAAGAGCATGAGAACTTGTAATATTTGTATATAAAAGATTCATGTAAAATTTTACATGTTTAATTAGTCAACTGTCAGATAAACTTAAATAGACAACCATGCATTTGAGAAGAAAACTTGAATTCCACCTCTAAGGTTTAGTAGGAATCCTTTAAAAACGAATGATTGACAAATTTAAATCAGTGTAAGAAAACTGAACCTGCTCGTAAGTGTAGTCCTGTAAATCAACAAAAATTTCACCGCACATCCCCCTACATTCAACAGAATAAAATGCAACTCTCTTCTGCCTCTTACGACATTTTTCATCGATCGCTTTCTGTGATTAAATTATTCAAAGCACAAATTACAAAATATGCAGTTAGTTACATTGAAATAAAGGGAAATTAGTTGAAGTATATACTCATACAGAAAAAGGTTAACAATAAAAGCTCAATACTTTGTCATCAAAAGAACTACAGCCAACCACCACAGCATCAAAATTGTCATAGAATTCATCATCAAATTTAACCAAGTCACCTGCAAAATGACAAGTCTTTGAATAAATACACTGTTCACTAACTATTTGACCAACGTGATTATAAATTGAACCTTTTTCTACTGAAACTTGAACCATTGGATTGAACTCTTTTAAAGAATCACAACATATCTCGGCAAGAGAGAGCTTTGAATTCACGGCATCACAAGTGATTAAAAAGTTTGAATTGAGAGATTCCTCGGTAATTGCACGATCATCTATAAGTGTCAAACTCCCCACTCCAGCTAAAACAATATTCTTGCAAAACTGTAAAAAATGAAAATGCGTGGTTATTTACAAAATGCAGCTATGTATGTACATGGAAGTATGACAACTAATTTACTACATTATAACAGAGACTTCCTGGATCCAAACAAAACATCAAAATGTATGAGTAATGAGGGTCAGACCAGGGACGGAGCTAGAATTTGACATCACCCCGGACTATTGAAACGTTGCACTAGAAAATAATTGCTAAATTAAAAAATATCATTTTCATATATATGCTTAGCAGAATTACAGAAAATGACATCTTTGGTTTATGCGACCATTATAGCAAACCATACAAAGTAGCCATTTTCTTGCAAATTAATGACCCGGGCTATAGCCCAGAGTACAATGCATATAGATCCGTCCCTGGGTCAGACTGAGGGTAAGGGCATAAAGTTCATGGACTTGGGCAACTTTAGGATCCATTTTATTATACATGATTAAGAACCATTTTATTATACCATGAATTCACACACGCAAGAGGTGGAGCCTTGATGCAACGGTTAGGTCACCCTCATGATGATCTGGACGCTCAGGTTCGCGTCCGGAAAGGCCGCGTACATTACCGACCTTCTCAGAGCCCGCTATTGTGCGGGAGCCTCGTGCACTGGGTTCCACTTTATGAATTCACACATGCACATGTGCGTGCGCGCGCACATTAGTACATGTATGCTACTAGTAAGTTTTCAAAGCCCACAACAAAGGGACCGCTATGTGTAAATTATTGAGAAAAAAGGAATTCTGAATTGAGTTAAAAGATGTTGGCAATATAGAGAAGGAAAAAAAAGATATCAACTGTCAAAAAAACCTCCAACTTCTCTCGTAATTGCAATTCTTATCCTTCTCACCCACCCTTCAATTTGAATGGACCAAATTCTAATTCCATCTTTCCTATATGCAAGGAAGAATTATGTTTGCCTAGGACAATAAAAACATCAAGCCAATTCTGTGCACAGTATAGCTCACAAAACTGTTACAAACAAGAATGGTATTCATATTGAATTTCACGATCAATTGATAAATAAAATCATGTTATTTTGTCAAATTTACCGACCAGTACTTAAATTTCTCTGATTTCCAGACGTATAACTAAAACATGTGCTCATCTGGGTAAAATAATTAGTTTTTGTGGTAGACAAATACATGTTAGCAATATAACAAGACGAAATTCACATAAGAATTCAGAGTCGATTGATAACATATGCCAGTATACCTAAATAGGTGTTCATTATAGAACCTCTCCAAAAGAGGTAGATTGAAGTTACCAAAGTTGCATAAAAATACAAGCATCTTATACACTTAACAAGAACTCCACTATAATATAATCATCCCATTCTCACAAAATACAAGCATTTTGAATGCTTTATGTTTGTATCAAGAAATTAAGCACTTTTCAATCTCCTAAACAGACCCACCCTTATTGCAGGAAATTCATTTACATTTTCACATGAATACTCAAAAGTTACCTCAGAAGACGTGCCATTTATTCCACTGACCAGAACCCTTGCCTTGCTTAACCTAAATTAATCGACAGAGATTGCCAAGAACCCCAAAAAAAAGTCAAAATATGCAAATATGAAAACTTAAGTTAACCTTTTTTGTGCATCGACGCCCCAGACTCGGATCTGACGATCGTAAAGCGCAGTTTCTTGCGCGCTGAGCTCCTCTCCGTCCATGTTTATATGAAGTCTACTTTAATTTTAAATGTAAATTACAAACAAAATTAAAATCAAAGATGATACAAAACCCTTGGCTTCGCTTTCTATTGTCGAGTCTTTGTTCAGCTGATAAAGCTTTAATGGGCTAACGGCTACTGGACAGAGTTCCGCGAACATATCCGAGTAAAATAATATTTTGGGCTAACGTCAAGATGCAATAGAACCGCGGCCTGATTAATAGTCAACCTTTTTGCTAGTCAGGCAGAAAGTTGCACATTTCTGTTTAGCCACCAAAACACGTCTAATATGCGCTTTTTTGAACACATCAAATTGGATCTCATGTCTTTTCTAAAAAGGTTTACATTAAACACTTTGAAGTAAGATTTTTAAAGACTTATGGTTAAGATCATATAGAGAAGATCAATGGAGTAAGATTAATGACAAGAAGGACATTGAAGGTGGTGTTGATCATCAACACCGAATCAAGCTTGAATCAACGATGGATTGGTGTTCTTCTCATTCAGAACGTCTTGCCCATATTCTTGCTGAAGATGTGACTCAAATCTTATCGGGATATAGAAGAAAAGGAAAACAAATCAATCAATTGATTGATTTGATTAAATCTATATCTCTATCATTTTATTAATAATATAAATTCAATCGATAGAAATTTTACCTTGTCTTTCTGAAATTTCGAAACTACCTTAAATGGTATTCCTTCTCAACTATAATTAATGGAATATCACCATCGATTTGCAAATCTACACTACTACCCTCTTCTTGATCAACAATCGATGGAATCTCTTTATCGATTTGTCGCCTTCATCGCCAATAAAATTTTGTGCTTTTGTGATTATCGGCACTTTTGTATTTGTAGTACGCATGTAATTTTAAAAAATTTGTAATAAAATGTTTTCCTGCATTATTAGACGCACATGAGTGCGTGCATTTATACTAGTATACAACATGAGGAAATTGATATGTGCATTAAAGCAAAAGCAAATTAAATCTTGGTCAAATATACAATAAAAGAAGATAAATATTTACATTAAGTCAAAAGCAAATAAAATCTTGGGAAAATGGAACATTTTCAAAAGTACATGAAATTGATTGACTGTTATCCTAATCAATTTCGTTTTCTCCCAAAGTTCAGCTTCATTCTACTCCTATTTAAAGGGGCATCCGGCTATTGGAAAAGCATCTCATTTTTCTCAAATAATAGTTCATCTACAATATTCTTCTGTAAATTAGTGATAGGGATAAGATTTCTGTACTTTAAGAAATCTCTACCATTTTATAATCTCTCATCTCTAAATTGATGAAGAAATAAAGTTGTTAGGTCTTCATGGATGTAGCTACATCAAACTATGTCAAATTTGCGTTTTGCTAATTTTTCCGTTGCTTCTTTTCTTATGACTGTTGCTCATGTTTAAATTGTTCTTCTATCCATTCTTGTGAAGTTAATTGATAGTTTTCCACATACTAGGTTATATATTTCCGCTGTAAAATATATTTATTTTATAACAAATTGGTATCAGAGTTTGTTGTTCAGTGAGATTCTCAATCAACTATTCGAGTTATTTAAAGAATAGAAGCAATAATTATGTTGTTATATGATTTGATGGAAAAGGAGGTTTTGGCAATTGGAAGTTGAAGATGGAAGTTGTTCTTGAAAAAGAGAAAACTTTTAAAATTGACTCTACACATGATAGGATGAAGAATTTAGAAGCGGAAATTTTGAAAGAGATGGAAGAGGAATCTTTTACCACCATTCAGTTAAGCCTATCAGATGAGTTACTTTGTGAATTCTCTCATGTTAAGACAGCAAAGAAGTTATGCGAAGAATTGTCTGCAGCTTATCAGGAAAAATCTCTTACCAACCGCATCATCCTACAGTGGCAACTTTACGCTTTTAAAATGAAGTCTGGTACTGATCTTATGGAACATGTTGATGCTTTAAATACTTTAACTATGAATCTAAAAGCACTGAAGTTGATATTATTGATGAAGCTCAAGCTGTTATTCTTTTATGTTCTTTACCTAGAGAATATACTACTTTTGTGAATTCTATGATATATGGACGCGGTAAAATTTGTCTTTCTAATGTTAAAGTTGGTTTGCATAATGAAGTATTAAAGGGCAAATTAACTAATACTAGTTTAGAAAGTGATTCTAGAGGCTTGTTTGTCCACGGAGGGAGAAGTAAGAGTAAACCCAAAATTTGTTGGAAGACGTAGTAAATCGAGGTCTAAGTCCAGAGGACTTAATGATAGACTTTGTTATTATTGTAAAAGGCATGGACATGTAATTGCTAATAGAGTTAGGGGTATGCCCTAGGGGTAATTCTGTAATTTATTGTAAATTATTAACTTTGTGATAAAACCTCGTTCGAAATAAAAGGTGTTTTTCTTTCTATAATATACTTATTGTAATATGTTATATTAATTAATTGTTTAATTTAACTATATTAATATGAAATCCATAAATGGTATGTTTCATGATAGTAATTACAAAGTGTTGTAATCATGAGCAATATATCACAGTATAATAACATATGATTTTAAATATTCTTAGTCAACATGTATCAAAATAGGATATCGATACATCTGTTGAGATTAGACTACGTAATGCTCTCTAAATGTTGGGCAGTGTATTACTCATAGTCGTTGGGAGCACTAAGGGGTTACGTATTGATAGTTATTGGATAACTATGGAATGACCCACTCTATTATTCTCTATTAGTTAATATAACTAAGGTTAAACAGAATATATCGATGTGACAATATTATATAGTTCTCTCAACTTGAAAATACCGTTGAACTTCAACGTGGAAGCTCCACTTTGATTATAATTAAATCATGGCATGACATCCATCGTAGACTATAGGTGGGTCGAGTTGAAGCATTGGAAGTGAAACAGTATTCAGTAGAGAATTGTCTCCTCGGTCATATAAGGTTAGCATCACGGTCAACTGAAATCAACTCAAAGTCAAAGCCTTTGGTTAGGGCATTTCGGTTAATAATTATTATTGTTATTGAACCAAGAACTTTATGTTTAGACTATACAAGTTGAATGTGGATGATATTAGAATTTTGACCAATACCAAATTCCATAAGTTCGAATGTGATGTAGTTTTGACGAAAAGAATTGGTTTAAATAACCGCACTACCAAGAACCGCTTAAAATAAGTAAAATTGGTTTTTACCGAAACTGTGTAAGTGATAAATTTGGCCAAACTTTCACAACACTAGCTAAGCTGACGTGAGAACATTAATATTAAATTATTCGATATTAATCTCTGGCCCAATTTATACCTAAGAGTCACACAACCACAATATTGAATACTTCGACTTCCACTTAATATAATTATATTATATTTATTATAAATTAATTAAATTGATTTATATTTGGAAAACATTAGTTATAAAATTTTGTTTGACTTATTTTGATCATATTGAAAATAGTGCGTATATAAAAGTTATATACACATGTATCGATGTATGATATCAATGTACGTTTAAATTTGATTTAAATGTGAATTGTCTGATGTAAATCTGATACCATAGGAATTGTTTATTTTCTTGTATGAATAATAATCTACCATCTCAAACCATTTAGATATCTAGTGAGACCATGCCGCTTAGCGGAATGGGTTTTCCCCTCACTGGTATCTTAAAACCTTTATAAAACCATATAATGTGCTCCTGCATCCACAATAGTTAAAACAATTCAAACAATATGATATGATGATATGAAAAACAAGTTAATCAATTCTGGATTACCCATCCCCATTCATTTTGAGTATCTGTCTCAGTTATAGTTTCTAGGATTACTATTAACCTAATAGTTTTCATGGGCTAACTAATAATCGGTAAAAATGATTATGGACTTCCTGTCCAGTTACATAGTTTCATGGGATCACTAAGAACCTATTGGTAACTCCAATATCTTTACTCTTACCCTAGTTTTCATAGGATGACTAGGAACCTATTGGTAACTCTAATATCTTTCCTTCTTATCCTAGTTTTCATGGGTTAACTAGGAACCTATTGACATCTGTTAATATCTTAATCCGGATATAGTTTTCATGGGCTAACTATGAACCTGTCTTTCTGACATCTTCATTTATACATAGTTTTCATGGGCTTACTATGAATCTATTGGCCTCTTCCAATATCTTTTTGTATACACAGTTTTCATGGGCTTACTATAAACTTATTGGCCCCTGCTAATATCTTCCTTTAATATTTTAGCATCCTATATTCTGGTCTTCCTGACCTCCTAGATGCAATTCCACTCATTCAGGAGTTAACTTAATTTATATTCACTACTGGATCAACCTAGCTGGTTATTCTTCCCTTCCCTAAAATACCGTTATGGGTCCACTACAATGTGAATATATACATGTATGAAGAAGCAAACACAATAATTTGGTTAATCCCTTTAACATTTTAATCAAAGAAAACTTCTTCAAAATCTTCTTTTCAAAACTCTTTATTTATTTATGCCATGGTTTTCTTTCAAAATGAGATTGGGTTATTTGTTTTGAAAAACTAAGGCTTTCGAAACCTTCAAAACCTTGCTTTCGACCTCACTAGATATCCTCCTTCGAAAGCATATAAATCTCTTTTCAAAACATTAGGCCCCTGCCTTTCAAACACTTTAAATCTTCTCTTTCAAAACCTTTCAAATGTAATAAAGTATTACTTATTAACTTTTAGAAGCATAGCTTCGAAACCAATGAAAGTACCCTTTCGAAACCTTTGGAAGTATCCCTTCCGAAACCATTGAAAGCCCCCCTTTCGAAACCATTGGGTTTATACTTAAAATATCATTTGGGTCAAAGTGAATATAAACAAAAGTATCTCTTTCAAAACCATCCTTTATCATATAAAAGTATTGGGGAAAACTTGACAGCTTCGGCACCATCCCTTTCGAAAGCTTCAAAACATTTAAGCCAAAACACTAAAGGAGAGCATCGAAACCCCCTTTCGAAGCCTTTACCTTCAAAACCCTTGGACCCTTTCGAAAGCATTTAGGAAGTGGCTTAAGAAATCTTTCAAACAAGCACTACCCTTTGAAAGCATTGATGACTTCAATACACTCGAAAAGCAAAAGAACGATAGTAGAGCTTCGACTAAGTCGGAACCCATTCTTTCGAAAGCATTATTTTTATAAGTAAAGAAACCCATTCGAAAGCTTGTTCTTTAAAACATAAAATGGCAACCCCTTCGAAAGCTTTTAGAAAACCTCTTTCGAAAACATATGCTTTGACTCCTTTGAAGTCTTTAATAAAACAAAGGTAGGCACTTCACTTTTTAAACAAACAAAAGGTATCGACCCCATCGAAAGCAATGCTTTCGACACCATGCCTTCCGCCTTTTCTCCAATCCACTACGTACCATCTAAGTGATAACTTATGTATTGGTTTCAGCTTAGTAGGGTTTCGACTTGATTGAAGGCGGAAGCTCTTAGTCGAAAGGTACTTCTATTAGAGGCGAAACCTGCTTTTTCGAGTAAAAGCTGATTAATGCCAATTAAAGCAAATTTTATCCAACTAACCTGCCACATGTAAACATATGATTGGTTGCCTTAACTTTTCAAATTCTTTACCAAAATAATTGCCGCTTAATTCTAGATCTAAAATAAGGTTAATTTAACAATAAGCCCTTCCATTAAGCAAAACCAATATTGCAAATAAGACCTTCTTCTAAAATAATTTAATTTTCATAGAAAATCACCTAGAAAAAATCCCTCAAAAATTACAGAAATTCACTTTAATCATGTTATCTAACATATCAAAATTTTAGACCCCAATTCTCAATATAATTTCTGAAATAAATTTATAAACTCAATTAACCATATTTTCCTTTGAAAATTCATAGTAATCTTGCCATAGCTTGGAAAATTATCAAAATTTAAATCCCTACTCCAAAATCATGTTTTACATAACATAAAATTTTTCCATGGCATTTAAACATCAATATTAATCGATTTTGCCCTAAAACCACATATAATCTTATTTAAACATTCTTGTTTAAATCAGACATATTGTAATTCAAGCATATCATCATCCAAATCATCATAGAAATGAATTTAATCTTAAATCCGTAAAACATATGTTCATAAAACAAAATAGAGATGATATAAATTATTATTCACCTTGCTTAAGATAAGAAGATTGGATTGAGATTGAAATTTATTCCCCTTCTTTAATTCCTTAGCAAGATTTGAATTCTCTTCTCTTGTCTTCTTAGCAATGGCCGGCTCTTCTTACATTTTTATTTTGTTTGCCAAATGACGTGAACGAGAAAATGAAACTAGGGGAAACGAGAGTATATATAAGGGTAAGGGTTATGTGCGGCTAATTCCCATTATGCCCTTATGTAAATTAATTAATTTATAACAAATTCTTAAGCCCATTTAATTATTTAATTAAGCACGACCTTAATTATATTTATACCTCAATCTCCTTATCACTTAACATTTATATTATTCTATTTAATTTATCTAATTAAACTTCCTGAATAATGTTATCAAAAATTAGGGGTGTTACAAAGGGGTTACGTACTAATAGTTATTGGATAACTATGAAATGACTCAATCAATAGTTTTCCGTTGGTTAATATAAATAAAGTCAAATGAAAAATATCGATATGACAATATTACATATTTCTCTCGACTTGAGAATACTGTTGAACTTCAATATGGAAACTCCACTTTGATTATTGTTAAATCATGGCGCGGCGTCCATCGAATGACTATAGTTGGGTCAAGCTGAAGCATTGAAAGTGAAACATTATTCAATAGAGAGTTCATCTCCTTAGTTATATGAGGTTAGTATCACGATCAACTGAAGTCAACTCAAAATCAAAGTCTCCATCCAGAGTATTTCAGTTAATAATAATTGTTACAATTGAACCAAGGACTTTGTGCTTGGACTATACAAGTTAAATATGGATGATATTGGAATTTTAGCCAATACCAAATTCCATAAGTCCTAATGTGATGTAGTTTTTACAAAGAGAATTGGTGTAAATAATTGTCATTACTGAGGACCCCTTAAAATAAGTGAAATTGGATTTTACCGAAACCGCATAAGCAATAAATTTGGCCAAACTGTCACACATCTAGCTAAGGTGATGTGTGAATGTTAATATTCGAATTGGTCGATATTTATTATTGCCTGAATTTACACCTAAGAGTCAGACAACCACAATGTTGAATACTCCGACTACCACCTAATTTAATTATATTATAATTATGATAAATTAATTAAATTGTTTAATATTTGTGAAATATTAACTATAAATTTTATTTGATTTGGGTTGATCAATATTGAAAATAACATGTATATAAAAGTTATATACACATGTATCGATATACACATATATGTGTAAATTTGATTGTAAATGTGAATTGTCTGATCTGGTTTGAAGTGGAATGGAAGCCCATATAGGCCCAAGAGATGGTCGACCATATCCTAAGGGGAGGAAGGGTATGTGGATGCCTAAGAGATGGTCGACCATATCTTAAGGGGAGGAGCGGTATATGTGGATATTACTGGGTTTGAATTGGTAGAGAAAAGAGTGGATCTAGATCCACATTTTCCTCTCTCTTTTCTCACTATTTTAAACTCATTTGCCACTCACTTTTTTTTACTTTTACGCTCTCCCTCTCCCCTACCTTTGGCTGCAAGCTCCATAGCCCACCACCTCCATCATTTTCAAATTAAAACACAAATTCAAATCAAATGGAAGAAGGGTGCATAGATCTTTCTAACTGGTAGCACTGTTTGAAAGAGATTGGATTCAAATCCTAGGTGTTCCGTAGATTCAACATTCAAGGTGTTATTGTTAGGCTACAGTGATGTAACACTCTAATTTACATACACACACATATGTCATTTATTATGATTCACATATAGTTAGATTATATATATATATATTGTGAATCCTTATATGCGTGCTGTCAATCTAGAATATATATATATATAAACTAATTGTTATTATAATTATTTATATGCATGATTATACTTTTAGCATGAATTTAAAAATTCGAATAAAAAATAATTTTAAAATGTATTTTGAAAAGTTTGTTTTTAAATTAAATAAACACACACACACACACATATTATATGTATATTTTGTTGTTAAATTATAAACACATTACTATTTAAAAAATTATAAAAATTAATGTATATAAATATTTTATTTTTAAATTTAAATTAAATGTAACGACCCGATATTTTCAACCATTCGCATCCGCACATGTCGGACTTGAATTGCTCAAAATACCGCGTTGTAAATAAAATTTGGTAAATCTCAGAATATACAGTAAATAAATATAATCACAGATCACAAACACGGAGTAAAATAATGCAGCGGAAGTAAAAGAAATAGTAGTTCATGAAGCTACTATATAAATATATCAGAGTTACATAAGATATAACAGAAGAAATAGAGTACAACAGAAGTCTTAATAAAATAACCAAGTACAAGCTTAGTAGGACAACGGAACTGAAATAGATAAAACTAGATAAGCAGATAATCTCCAGCGATTCCAATCTCCAGAAAGTGGAATCCAAATCTGTGAATATTTAGGCTGACCCGAGCGTAAATAAAAATACAAACACTCGAGTCAGGACATATGTACTTATACAATGTAAACCAACTCAAGTGAACTGTAGTAAAAGTACAAGTAACTTAAAGAATGCTTGGGATCGCCCATTCTTTAAGGATCCGTTAAACTATCTACTATGTAGTAATATTCGCTATTATAATAATGTCTAATCATAAAATAAACATACTTTTAAATAGCATTAAGGCTTTACATTTTCCACCTTAACACGTAATAGTCCCAGTAGTCTATCCAGTATTAGCATACTCCCAAAATGGGGGCTACCCTCGATACTCCACAGGCTACGGGAGAAATCACAAATCGTAGTAAAGCTCGATATGGTAGGTGACACGGCACACAAGGCAATGCCAGGGTAGATATACCAATTACGCATCCGGACTGGTGGTGACGCATAGCAGCCACTACCGCCCACCTCGAACAACACTCCCAAATCAAGGGTGCGCACCAAATCAATCACAAGTAATAGAATGGTATCGAAGAAGTGTGTCCGATCAGAGGTGCTATCTCCTTGGCTCGTCGATCGCTCCTGTTTTAGCCACCTTATGCCAACTCACGGGAGTTGGGTCCACGTATATACCTTAGGATCGTCGCCACCATCCTACTTCATTCCGGAAACTCCACCGCGTACACAGTTGTCAAAGTGGTTTTCGGTATCGACAGAGAGTATGTCCATATCCGATCCCGGTCTCTTTAACAACCAATCGTTATTATAACCCGCGGTTATAATTTAAAAACAGTTTATACTCCAAAATAGAAATTCAAATCCAAATCTTTATCAATATAAAGATTAAATCAATTCCAAACCATTTCAATATATTTAAAATATCATATCATTTCAAAACTTCATTTCAAATCATTTCAATATATCAAAATATCATATCTTTCCAAAACTTCATTTCAAATCATTTTAATATATCAAAATATCAATCTTTCCAAAACTTCATTTCAAATCATTTTAATATATCAAAATATCATTTGAGTTCAAATCTAAATATTCAACTTTAAATACTTTTTAAATTCAAAGATATTATTCATTTATTATCATTTCAAGTCACCTTTTAAATAGTTTATATTTCAATCAAAATAATTCATCTAAACCATTTAAAAGTGTAAATATTATACTTTCAAATCAAGTAATAAAATTTTCAAAGTTTCATTTCAAATCAATCATTTATTTCAAATAAATTTCCATAGACCATTTCAAATCTTATAAATTTCAAATATAGATTTATTCCATAAAATAACTATTCAAATTATAAAATAAATTCCAAAGCTTTATTATCCTATATTTCATAAGTCCAATATCTTTTAAATAGATTCAAATTACAAGTAAACCAAATATTTTTCATACTAATATAACATCAATTATTTATTTCAAGGTTTAATATCATTTCAAATTCATTTCAAAATATCAAAATATCATTTCAAAACATCATCTATTTAATTTAAATTTAAATACCATTTAATCATATTTCAAAATAGTTGTATTTCCCAAATCAACTATTCCATTTAAATCATTTAAAGTCAATTCATTATATTTAATAATTAAATATTTAATTTACAAAATTTAATCTCTTTCAAAGATCATTTATTCATTTGAATTTATTAAGCAAAGAAAATTCAAATTTCGCAGCACTTAGAAAATGCTACGAAATGTTATGTTTAAAAGCAGTTCATTAACAAAAGACGGCATTTAAAATGCTGTAATATCTTAATTTAGTTTCAACTAAAATTTTAGTTAAATTTAACAACTATAGCACTAACAAAGTGCTATAATAACCCTTAGTTCAAATTTTCTATTTGGTTCATTTAAAACAATTACAGCATTTTCCAATGTTGTAATATCTTTACATTACATTTCAAAAATGCTGTCAAATCAAATTCAGAGTTTTATTTACAATTTCACACATAATTAACTTTTAATATAAATCATTTTAATTTATAAAATCATATATTTTCACAATTAAAAACAATCATTGAAATACCTTTATTTCTATGATTTTATAAAGTCAAATTTCCATACAAAAATCAAGTTAAATAACAATTAAATTTTCATTTCTTTAATTAAATCCTTAACTTAACAACTAAGTTTAAATTTCAAAATATAACTTATTTCCATTTATTTTACTTAATTAAAATTTCACTTTTAAACAAATTTCACAAATTTCAATTTAAGTTATACTTCCAAATTCAGCTTAAATATTCATTTATTTCATATTTAAGTAATACAAAATCATTAACATTTTTGAAATTATTATTACTTAATAAAAATCATTAAATTCATCTTTTAAATCAAATTTGTCATATATTCATACTTTACATAAATTCCATTTATAAACAAAATCATAAATTTCAAAATTAACTTATATTTCAAATTCTACTTCACCATCTACTTAATTCCCTTATTTAATTTGTAGAAAATCACTAATATTTTATAGAAATCATTTTAATAGAATTTAAATCAAAATATCATAATATTTACATTTTTAAATATTTTAAATTTTTCAGAAAAATATATAAACCACGGGTCTGTATATAATTTTCTAGCCTAGGTCAAGTGATACGGATATGTATCATTTCAATCCGCAGTTTACGAAGGAAAACCGGGTTCTATCATTTCAAACCCGCAATCCCAAGTCAAATAAAATAAATAAAAAGTCGCTCAGGCTTGTCATTTCAGCCCATAACGATCTTTCCCTATTCTAAAGTTCGTTCGGGTATGTATCATTTCAACTCATAGTGAACCTAATCTACAGGGAACTTGCATTGTGATAAACTGATAAAATAACAGAATAGCATGAAATAAAAGTAATAGATGATATGACATATGTAATAACAAGGGTAAACATTATATGATCATAATATAATAGTTATAACAGGATGATATAATTTTACAGATTCAAAAGGTGTCAGTTTACTAGTTATATAAGTACACATTGTCTGGTGAGAATTACTCACTTGTTCAAGCAGGAGATGACAACCACAAACACACAACAAAGATTTCCATAGGCACGAAAGCACGACAATGATTTGAGATTGGAAGATCCAAAGCTATACCCCTTGAAAACATTACACGAAACAAATATATAAAACATAAGTTTCAAAACAGGAAGCCACTAAACAATGTTAGGAACAACTGCATAAAACAAAACCAAAGTGTTTGCACTTGCTTTCTACCATCTATGCTTCAGCTCCAGATCTGAAATGCATGGCTAAGGGGTGGGTTTGGATCTGGTTTTGGGTTCCATAGGGTCGGCCTAGCATGCGTTAACAAAGTGGTGAAGTCTAGGTGCAAAAACTAGGTGTTCAAGGCTAAACAATGCAACATAACCTCACATCTTTGGCACAAATAGGTTCGGCCAGATGTCATGGGTCACGGCCAGTGGGTGCTGGTGATGGTGGATGATGTGTCAGAGGGTGGAGGTCAGGTCAGAGGTGGTGGTGGTGGTGGTAGTGGCGGCAAAAGGTGGAAGAAGAAGGAGATGGCAATTCTAGACTAGGTTTGGCACATGTGATGGTTAGTGCTAGTTTAGGTGGATTTTTGTGATGATCTTCACCATGACTTGGCTTGGCCTGAGGAGGGGAGGTGTTAGGCTATGTGATGGTCAAAGAAAAGTGGTGGTGGAGGTCGGGTCAGAGCTGGAGGAGGAGGAGCCAAGCCTAGAAGAAGAGAGCAAGTGCAAAAATCAATGTAAACACGTAGAAAAAGAATAAGAAAAGGTTGAAAATCATTACCCAAACTTTCCTCAATAGTCATGGCCGAAATTCTTTTGTTTCAGAAATGAAAATGAATGTACGTGAATAGAAAATAGAGTATGCAGCTGAAAGATGTGGATAGTAAAGGCTAATTGATGAAAAGATAAGTTACAACTGTGAAAGGTTGGAAGATAAAAGGCCTTAGGCAAATCAAAAGTCATAACCTTTCAAATTTCTTTTAATTTATTTATATAAGTTTATATTACTGAAAATAATAATACATTCAGTCACAAATTCGAAAATATAACAAAAATAAAATATACATAAATATTTATTAATTATATAAGGTTAAAATAAGAAAATAGCATAAAATTGCAAACTAGTCTAGAAAATTTGAAAATAAATGCAATGAAATTTGGAAAATTTTTATGTACTTGAAAAGTATTTATAAATAAAGATAAGAACACAAAATAAAAATGAATTCACAAAATAAATAAATAAATTTTAAATTAAATATAATTTTAATGAAGAAAATAGTAGAAAAATGGAAACTAGTCATTATAAATTGGAATAAATTCAAGTAAACTTTGGACAAATTATATTATCACTTTAAAATTATTAAAAGATAAAAATATACATAAAATAACATATTAACACATATTAAAATAAAATATGACAAAGAAAATATAATTTATACAAATTTAAAATAACAAAATTGCAGAATAAAACAAATTGCACTCAATATTGAAATATACATAACTTTTACAGTTTAACTCCGTTTTCAACGAAACAAAAAGCAGTGTTCAAGTTATTACATCTATTTTCATAATAAAAGATAAAATTTAAGATTTTATATAATTTAAATTTGAAGTTTAAAAGTCAAAGATTGAACAGTTTGACCAGAATTTCACTTTTCAGTGAAATATCCAATTTATACTAGTTTGAAACTATAATTCACTTAATAATCATCATTTATATATTAAAATGAAATGTTTGAAATAAAATAAATTTAAAATAATTTAAAAATAAAAGAAAGTCCAATTTAAATAATATACAAGAATCTAGGGTTGTTACACTCTCCCCCACTCAAAACTTTTCGTCCCCGAAAAGGAATGAAGTACGGTAAAGCACAGAAAAAAATAGAGTGAAATAAGATTAAGACAGGATGACAAGGAGATTGAGATTATACCTGACAACTATTGTTATAGCTAAGTTTAACAAGGTGGAGATGGCAAGCAATGCTCAGATTAAAATAAATATCAAAGGTTATCAAGGATTATTGGAAGATTTCTAAACAGAAAGACTATAGAAAGATGCCTATACCAGTCTGTAGCAAGATGAGGAAAATAAGAACAACTACAGACAGTTTGAAAACAAAATAAGATAATAAGTTTGAAAAACAAAATAAGATAATAGGTTTGAAATTTCCATGGTTTCAGCTTAAATTGATAATTAATTTTACACAAGTTAAATAAATCTTACTATCTCTAATTTCATTATCTTATCATCAAATTTTCTTAAACTAACAATTTCAAAAATCATGGATTTGAAAAATCATTTATTATACTCATAATGTACTTAATAAATTTAATTCTTCTTTATTCCTAATTAAAATTAAATTTATTCCTTTAACGTCATTTATATTGTAAATTATTCAATTAACCTTTTATTCTATTTACCTTTGTTAATCTTTTTATAACTAAAATTTAAGTGTATAATATTTATTATAACCACTCAAATTTTATTTATAAAATCTTTTTATATTGTATATTATCCAGTTACATTGTTAACTTCTAAAATTAAGGTAAGTTATATTGAATGCAATTGTATTATACAAATAAAACTTTCAAATTCAATCATTTCAATTATTCTTTAAGATAAAATGTAAGAATTAAATTTCTGATTCCCTTCAAACCATTTAGAGGTAAATAAATATATGTACATAATATGTCAAATTAATTTAAATCATATATCTATATATTTTATAAATCAAATCATATTTTAGAAATTTAAATCAATTAAACTTTTTTCCAAAACAAAGCTGTAGCAAGACTACAGAATGGTCTCTTTACTTCGAAACTCGAAAATGAACGTCGATGATGCCGCGGTCATCACCGAAATTATTTTCCAGCGACAAAGAGAAGAGCACTAAAATTTAAAACTTTAAAATTCTTTGGAAACAAATTTCTATTCACAAATACTTTAAATAATATATCCTTTTAAAACTTTAAACACAAGGTTTGAAATCATCGGAAATTAATTTCTCAAATTTCTTGATTTAAATTCATTTCAGTTCTCAAATCAATTTATAAACAACTATTTATAAATTCATTTATAGAACAATAAATGATAAATCAAGTATTATCATTTTAAATAATTAATTTATTAAGTTCCATAATATTTACTTATATCAAAATTTATTTCATTAACCAAATTTTAAAATAATATTGTATTAGTTTGTTCTGTCAAAGTGTTTTAGGAATCCTATCGATAGCATTGATCAAACGAATCGATCGGAAACCCAAATCAACATCAATAACTCATACAACATAATATAAAATAAAATATAGATTTAAAAGTACAATTCAAAATGTTGGAGATAGTTTAGAAACAAAAGACAAGATGGTTAAACAGAGTAGAGAGATGGGTAAGCTTAGATAAATCGCGGGCAACCTTAACCGGGTCAACCGTGACTTAATGAATAAGATCAAATGTGGATTTTCTAGGGTAAATCTACATCCGATCTCAAGAGATAGATTTTCGAATAACAAAAGATATTAGCATCTAAACCAAGGATAGATATAAATCTCTGGTGAATCGATGCTAATTGTAAAGGAGTTTTCCCCCTTTACAAGTCATTAGAATATTGGCGAGACCGCCAATTCACTATAAAGCTCATTCGAAGTGGAGTTATGTGATACTCTAGAATCAAAAAAAGATGGATAGTGAGGGACAAGGATGGATTTTAGAACTGCAGGGAACGTTCCAAAATTCAAAGGAAATCAAATAAAATGAAGAGATTCAAGCTCGAATGAAAGTGATTCTGTTACTAAATTTACCATACATTCTAAGTTTTGCCTCAAAGCCAAAGCTCTGATACCAACTGTAACGACCCGATATTTTCAACCATTCGCATCCGCACATGTCGGACTTGAATTGCTCAAAGTACCGCGTTGTAAATAAAATTTGGCAAATCTCAGAATATACAGTAATAAATATAATCACAGATCACAGACACAGAGTAAAATAATGCAGCGGAAGTAAAAGAAATAGTAGTTCATGAAGCTACTATATAAATATATCAGAGTTACATAAGATATAACAGAAGAAATAGAGTACAACAGAAGTCTCAATAAAATAACCAAGTACAAGCTGAGTAGGACAACAGAACTGAAATGGATAAAACTAGATAAGCAGATAATCTCCAACGATTCCAATCTCCAGAAAGTGGAATCCAAATCTGTGAATACTCAGGCTGACCCGAGCGTAAATAAAAATACAAACACTCGAGTCAGGACATACATACTTATACAATGTAAACCAACTCAAGTGAACTGTAGTAAAAGTACAAGTAACTTAAAGAATGCTTGGGATCGCCCATTCTTTAAGGATCCGTTAACTATCTACTATGTAGTAATATTCGCTATTATAATAATGTCTAATCATAAAATAAACATACTTTTAAATAGCATTAAGGCTTTACATTTTCCACCTTAACATGTAATAGTCCCAGTAGTCTATCCAGTATTAGCATACTCCCAAAATGGGGGATACCCTCGATACTCCACAGGCTACGGGAGAAATCACAAATCGTAGTAAAGCTCGATATGGTAAGTGACACAGCACACAAGGCAATGCCAGGGTAGATATACCAATTACGCATCCGGACTGGTGGTGACGCATAGCAGCCACTACCGCCCACCTCGAACAACACTCCCAAATCAAGGGTGCGCACCAAATCAATCACAAGTAATAGAATGGTATCGAAGAAGTGTGTCCGATCAGAGATGCTACCTCCTTGGCCCGTCGATCGCTCCTGTTTTAGCCACCTTATGCCAACTCACGGGAGTTGGGTCCACGTATATACCTTAGGATCGTCGCCACCATCCTACTTCATTCTAGAAACTCCACCGCGTACACAGTTGTCAAAGTGGTTTTCGGTATCAACAAAGAGTATGTTCATATCCGATCCCGGTCTCTTTAACAACCAATCGTTATTATAACCCGTGGTTATAATTTAAAAACAGTTTATACTCCAAAATAGAAATTCAAATCCAAATCTTTATCAATATAAAGATTAAATCAATTCCAAACCATTTCAATATATTTAAAATATCATATCATTTCAAAACTTCATTTCAAATCATTTCAATATATCAAAATATCGTATCTTTCCAAAACTTCATTTCAAATCATTTTAATATATCAAAATATCAATCTTTCCAAAACTTCATTTCAAATCATTTTAATATATCAAAATATCATTTGAGTTCAAATCTAAATATTCAACTTTAAATACTTTTTAAATTCAAAGATATCATTCATTTATTATCATTTCAAGTCACCTTTTAAATAGTTTATATTTCAATCAAAATAATTCATCTAAACCATTTAAAAGTGTAAATATTATACTTTCAAATCAAGTATTAAAATTTTCAAAGTTTCAATTCAATTCAATCATTTATTTCAAATAAATTTCCATAGACCATTTCAAATCTTATAAATTTCAAATATAGATTTATTCCACAAAATAACTATTCAAATTATAAAATAAATTCCAAAGCTTTATTATCCTATATTTCATAAGTCCAATATCTTTTAAATAGATTCAAATTACAAGTAAACCAAATATTTTTCATACTAATATAACTTCAATTATTTATTTCAAGGTTTAATATCATTTCAAATTCATTTCAAAATATCAAAATATCATTTCAAAACATCATCTATTTAATTTAAATTTAAATACCATTTAATCATATTTCAAAATAGTTGTATTTCCCAAATCAACTATTCCATTTAAATCATTTAAAGTCAATTCATTATATTTAATAATTAAATATTTAATTTACAAAATTTAATCTCTTTCAAAGATCATTTATTTATTTGAATTTATTAAACAAAGAAAATTCAACATTCGCAGCACTTAGAAAATGCTACGAAATGTTATGTTTAAAAACAGTTCATTAACAAAAGACGGCATTTAAAATGCTGTAATATCTTAATTTAGTTTCAACTAAAATTTTAGTTAAATTTAACAACTATAGCACTAACAAAGTGCTATAATAACCCTTAGTTCAAATTTGCTATTTGGTTCATTTAAAACAATTACAGCATTTTCCAATGTTGTAATATCTTTACATTACATTTCAAAAATGCTGTCAAATCAAATTCAGAGTTTTATTTACAATTTCACACTTATTTAACTTTTAATATAAATCATTTTAACTTATAAAATCATATATTTCACAATTAAAAACAATCATTTAAATACCTTTATTTCTATGATTTTATAAAGTCAAATTTCCATACAAAAATCAAGTTAAATAACAATTAAATTTTCATTTCTTTAATTAAATCCTTAACTTAACAACTAAGTTTAAATTTCAAAAATATAACTTATTTCCATTTATTTTACTTAATTAAAATTTCACTTTTAAACAAATTTCACAAAATTCAATTTAAGTTATACTTCCAAATTCAGCTTAAATATTCATTTATTTCATATTTTAAGTAATACAAAATCATTAACATTTTTAAAATTATTATTACTTAATAAAAATCATTAAATTCATCTTTTAAATCAAATTTGTCATATATTAATACTTTACATAAATTCCATTTATAAACAAAATCATAAATTTCAAAATTAACTTATATTTCAAATTCTACTTCACCATCTACTTAATTCCCTTATTTAATTTGTAGAAAATCACTAATATTTTATAGAAATCATTTTAATATAATTTAAATCAAAATATCATAATATTTACAATTTTAAATATTTTAAAATTTTCAGAAAAATATATAAACCACGGGTCTGTATATAATTTTCTAGCCTAGGTCAAGTGATACGGATATGTATCATTTCAATCCACAGTTTACGAAGGAAAACCGGGTTCTATCATTTCAAACCCGCAATCCCAAGTTAAATAAAATAAATAAAAAGTCGCTCAGGCTTATCATTTCAGCCCATAACGATCTTTCCCTATTCTAAAGTTCGTTCGGGTATGTATCATTTCAACCCATAGTGAATCTAATCTACAGGGAACTTGCAGTGTGATAAACTGATAAAATCACAGAATAGCATGAAATAACAGTAATAGATGATATAACATATATAATAACAGAGGTAAACATTATATGATCATAATATAACAGTTATAACAGGATGATATAATTTTACAGATTCAAAAGGTGTTAGTTTATTAGTTATACAAGTACACATTGTCTGGTGAGAATTATTCACTTGTTCAAGCTGGAAATGACAACCACAAACACACAACAAAGATTTCCAGAGGCACGAAAGCACGACAATGATTTGAGATTGGAAGAGCCAAAGCTATACCCCTTGAAAACATTACACAAAACAAATATATAAAACATAAGTTTCAAAACAGGATGCCACTAAACAATGTTAGCAACAACTGCATAAAACAAAACCAAAGTGTTTGCACTTGCTTTCTACCATCTATGCTTCAGCTCCAGATCTGAAATGCATGGCTAAGGGGTGGGTTTGGATCTGGTTTTGGGTTCCATAGGGTCGGCCTAGCATGCGTTAACAAAGTGGTGAAGTCTAGGTGCAAAAACTAGGTGTTCAAGGCTAAACAATGCAACATAAACTCACATCTTTGGCACAAATAGGTTCAGCTAGAGGTCATGGGTCACGGCCAGTGGGTGCTGGTGATGGTGGATGCTGTAGCAGAGGTTGGAGGTCAGGTCAGAGGTGGTGGTGGTGGTGGTAGTGGCGGCAAAAGGTGGAAGAAGAAGGAGATGGCAATTCTAGACTAGGTTTGGCACATGTGATGGTTAGTGCTAGTTTAGGTGGATTTTTGTGATGATCTTCACCATGGCTTGGCTTGGCCTGAGGAGGGGAGGTGTTAGGCTGTGTGATGGTCAGAGAAAAGTAGTGGTGGAGGTCAGGTCAGAGCTGGAGGAGGAGGAGCCAAGCCTAGAAGAAGAGAGCAAGTGCAAAAATCAATGTAAACACGTAGAAAAAGAATAAGAAAAGGTTGAAAATCATTACCCAAACTTTCCTCAATAGCCATGGCCGAAATTCTTTTGTTTCAGAAATGAAAATGAATGTATGTGAATAGAAAATAGAGTATGCAGCTGAAAGATGTGGATAGTAAAGGCTAATTGATGAAAAGATAAGTTACAAATGTGAAAGGTTGGAAGATAAAAGGCCTTAGGCAAATCAAAAGTCATAACCTTTCAAATTTCTTTATATAAGTTTATATTACTGAAAATAATAATACATTCAGTCACAAATTCGAAAATATAACAAAATATAAAATATACATAAATATTTATCAATTATATAAGGTTAAAATAAGAAAATAGCACAAAATTGCAAACTAGTCTAGAAAATTTGAAAATAAATGCAATGAACTTTGGAAAATTTTTATGTACTTGAAAAGTATTTATAAATAAAGATACGAACACAAAATAAAAATGAATTCACAAAATAAATAAATAAATTTTAAATTAAATATAATTTTAATGAAGAAAATAGCAGAAAAATGGAAACTAGGCATTATAAATTGAAATAAATTCAAGTAAACTTTGGACAAATTTTATTATCACTTTAAAATTATTAAAAGATAAAAATATACATAAAATAACATATTAACACATATTAAAATAAAATATGACAAAGAAAATATAATTTATACAAATTTAAAATAACAAAATTGGAGAATAAAACAAATTGCACTCAATATTGAAATGTACATAACTTTTACAGTTTAACTCTGTTTTCAACGAAACAAAAAGCAGTGTTCAAGTTATTACATCTATTTTCATAATAAAAGATAAAATTTAAGATTTTATATAATTTAAATTTGAAGTTTAAAAGTCAAAGATTGAACAGTTTGATCAGAATTTCACTTTTCAGTGAAATATCCAATTTATACTAGTTTGAAACTATAATTCAATAATCATCATTTATATATTAAAATGAAATGTTTGAAATAAAATAAATTTAAAATAATTTAAAAATAAAAGAAAGTCCAATTTAAATAATATACAAGAATCTAGGGTTGTTACACTATATATATTTATTTTATTTTCAAATATAATACATTAAATTATTTTAATATATTATAAATACATTTTTTAAGGAAATGAATGATCCTCCCGAGGAGGAGAGCCTCATATACTTTTATTCTATACTTAGAAAATGAGCCGCCAATAAGCCTAGCAGGTTAAAAAAACACTATACAATGAAAATTGAAAATTAAAACCCCAACTGAAAGTAGGAAAAGTATTATGTCACAACGGCAAGGCCAAATGCAGAATTGAAGGAAAGAAAATGAAGCACTCCCACACCAATTAATCGGAATAAATCATCCAATGAAAGATATAAAAGCGAGAACAGTTCTATATAAACCTAACCATGGTGTGATGTAAAGGAATCAATAATGCGACAACTATATAATCCAATAATCAATGCAACACCAACCAACATAGCCTATCCCCATAACAAGCATTCATAGGAAGACACAATAAGCTGCTGGGTTCACAACTTCCACTTAAATTGAAAAACTCAACAAAACATGAGCATAGAGCACATATATATACATATATGTGAGAGGACAAAAAACAATATTGCTAGTTATAACAGATTTAATTATCAATCAGTTGCAATCTATTTAAAAAGTTGTTTTCGTTAAAAGATTCTACTATGTCATCATTTAAGGCCACTGTATATACATACACAGAGGCCCGCACGCACACACGTTTGTGTGTGAGTGATTATTCTTTCGGTTTAAATTTAAAAAATCAAATTAAAAATAATTTTAAAAGGTATTTTAAACAAAAGTTGATTTTTAAATTAAATAAACATATATATAATATATGAAAATTTTATTGTTAATTATATACACACTACTATTTTGAAATAATTAAATTATATGTGTGTGTATATATATATATATATTTTATTTTTCAAATATAATACATTAAATTGATTTTAATATATTATAAACACATACATATATACATATATATATATATCAATATACACAAAATTTATATACATTATATAATACCTTTACATAAAAAAATTGTTTTCTCTTACAAAATTTAATTTTAAATTAAAAAATCCAAAAGAAATAAATTTATGTGAATTCATTCAATAAAAAAAATGGATTTTGTTAAAATATAAGTATGGCTAAAATAAAATACAAAGATATTTATTTATTTGTTTACATACTGTATTATGCAACATAATTTTATATCATAAATTTTTTAAAATATTTATTTTAATATATATATATATATATTTACATTTAAAAGAATTTTTTCGTACATAAATGTATATATTAATAATATATAACTCATTTAAAAAAATTAAAATTTGAAATTAAAGATATTTTCTTACCTAAATCTAGTTTTAAAATTAGAAATTTAATTTGAATTTTAAATTATATATATTTATGTTAATAAATATTATTTTATGTGTGTGTGTGTATGGTTATGTGAATAGTATTACCTTTGCATTATTATATGTGTGTGTATTTAAATACGAATAAAATTTATATCACATTAATACCTGGATACATATTAGATAACACATATGTAACGACCTAGAATTTCAAACACTTTGTATTTAAATATTTGAATTATTTAAATATTTGTTTCCAAGATTTAATATGATTAAATATGATTCTATAACCTTGTTAAACACTTTTTAATTAATAATTAATGTTAGAAAACTAATTTTTGAAACGTGTTTACAAAAATATACACTTTAGGTAAATACTGAAAATGTGACCGGAAAATGTTTTGTTAAAAATCAATTTTTTATTCAATACAAGTTGTGTAAATATGTTGCAACGTGAATAGTTATCATATGTAAACATATGACAAGAATTAAAAAACATCTCTTTACTAACTAATACTTAATTAAACTAAGTGTATATTAGCAAAAATTAAGCATGGACAAGAGTACATAAAGGACCCTTAAATCACTCCTTGATTTAGGGAAAGCATGCTTGTTTAAGAGCATGGTATTACATTCTTAACTTCATGGCTAAGGAGGGGTTTATTCACACTTTTCCTCTCATTTCCTAACACTCTATAAAAGCATGCATACACACTCATATTTTCACAAACTCATGTTTACTTCTCGTCTTAAATTCTCTTCTCCCTCTCTTCTATTTTCGGTCGTGAGCCTTGAACAAAGAAAATGGCCAAGGGCCGTGAATTTTCAAGTGAAGGAGGTGGTGTTTAGGCCTTAAGGCCATGAGTTAAGGGTAGTAGGAGAAAGAGGCCGTGAGCTAAAGGAGGGATGGAGGTCTTGGACGTTATAGATGGGAGGAAGGAGAAGGCTTTGGCCATAGGCTAGGAGCAAGAGGAAGTGATGGTGGAAGTGTGTGATTGATTGAATTTTGGTAGGAAGTGTTTGGATAAAAGAAAAGTGAGTTAGTCTCACTTCGAATCAAGTTATTAACTTGGTAATATTGCTTGTTATATCACTTGATAATTGATTGTTAATCACATGTTAATATGCTTGCTATTATATATAATAATAGACATTAACTACTTAAAGTTGTACCTTTTATTATATGCTTTCAAAAGCATATGATTTGTTAAAGTAGTTGCCTTAAAGAGAATGGGATTATGTTGTTTAAATTAAGCACATTTAAACATCTAAAATGGACAGGATTATTAGTACATATATTAATACATGTTTGGTAGTGATATGATTTGAATTTGAAATCATATATGTGTATAAAAAAAGAATGACATAAGATATTGAATTGAATACGGAATTGCCCGTATAGCGATAGTCCCTATAAGCGAACTTTGAATCCCTTGAACTATAACTTATAAAAATGGAGATTTTAATAACATATCTTAATAATAACTTATTTGGTTATTATTTACACTTCTATAAGTGTTTAGAAAAGTAAAGAATATGTTTTGGAAAGTTATAGAAGAAGTACATCAAAGTAACAAAATATTGAAGTAAAAAGGTCGCTATAACGACACTTTTTATTTAGCGAAATAACGATATTTTTCTACAAACTTCTTTGGAGGTTTCTTTTCATACTTAAGGAGTAAATAATATATTATTCTTATTGGAAATTTTTTGAAGCCTATGTCATTTGATAGCTAGTTGAACGAAATGCAAAAAGTTACGGCGGAATAGTCACCGTAGTTCAGTAAAATACACTGTTTTCGGGAAATTCTCTAAAATAATTCGAAGTTATTCTTTGAGATTTTTCTTCATGGTTTCCAAGTACCCAAAGTAGAATGACTAATTTAAAAATAATGAATCAAAAATAATTTGTTTAAGTGTTGAAATATAGCTCAAAGTTGTAGCAAAACAATGTTGACAATGGTAAAAAACTTTAGATAGCACTTCTATAAATGCCCATTTCTATCTTGAACTATAAATTGTTTAAAAATGATATTTAAATTTAATATTTTTCTCTAATATTTTTAGGATTGTTTTCTAGCTTATAATAGAGAGTTTTAAAATTGGTTTCATGTTTAATTATATTTTTAACAATTAACTATGAATTTCTAAACTAAGTAGCTTTTAAAATTAAAACTTGTTTTTCTATTTATTTCAAAATTCCTTATTTTTACATAATATTCTATATAAATAATTATCATATATTTTAAGTAGTTTTAAAATTATTTTAACATATTAATAAGTATTTTAAAGATATTTCTATATATATAAGTTTTAATATTAAATTAAGTATTTTATAAATAAATATAATAAAGGGAGTTTGTATTTTAACACTTAAGTTAAAATAATATGTTTTGTGGAATTACTTAAAAGTGTATTGCCTTAATAATAAGTGTGAATATGCTTTGATCTTTAAATAAATGTTTAAAGTTATTAATGGATAAGTAAATAGTTTTGGGTTGTTGTAAATAGTGTTTTTAGCAACACTTGTTTTCAACCCTTATTATTAATTATAATTAGGAATATAATTAGATATTTACTAATGGATATTTAGTAGAAAAATACAAGTAAAAACACTTGTCTTTAACCCTTAAACATAAATAAATCTTTAAGAAGGGAATTTTAAAGAGGAATGTTTTCAAAATATAAAATGTTTGGGTTTGTTGTGATGAATATTTTGGACAACACTTGTCTTTAAACCTTAAATATAATTAAACTTTTAAAATGAGAGTTTTAAAGATAATGATTAAATGGAATGGTTTTATATTTGTAGTAACAATGTTTTAGCAACATTTGTTTTTAAACCCTTGAATTATATTTTGGAAGAAATATTATAAATCTTTAACGATGGAATTGTAAAGATAATAAAAAGTATTGAAATCTTTTATAGAGAGATAGAAAATGTCATATATCTAATTTACAAAAGAAAAGGAGTTTATTATATCAATGTTTTAGTATTAATTGTTTCAATCTCTTTGATTATATTTCAAGTAAGTAAAACTTGTTAAACAATTTGTGAATACACTTATACCGTTAGAATAAGTATATGAATACTTTTTAAGTATTGAAAAAGGTATAAGGGAAAATATTAAACAATATATATAAGTATATAAAGGGAGTTTTATTAATAATAAAATATTAATAAATAAAGGAAGTCTTGGTTTATAAAAGAGAAGTTTTATTAGATAAAAAGATGTTTTTCTAATAAGGGTTTTTTAATTAATAAAGGATAAATTAATCAAAAAGGGATTAAAAATCGTTTATGTGACTTGACCATGACTTGCATGAAATGATAATGTAGGTATGTTACTTGCTTATGAGAAAGTATCCAGGACTTAGTTCCCTTATGCGATCATTCTCGTTATTGTTGAATAAGACCAAATTCATCGACTTGGTCTTGGAGAGACCGGGATCAGTAAGTGTTCTACTTATCGAAAACCACTTCACGGCTGAGATATGGGATTTCCGTTTTGGAAGTGAATGAAGGAAACCATGTGTGGTTCTGGAATCTGTTGAGATGACGGAATCCATATGGGATTCATTATGTGATCAAGTTTTGTTGAAAACTCGTGTGAAGATGCCGAACGTACCCTCGACATTGGGAAAATGACTAAAGATAGAGTAGGATGCATGATCCTGGTGTTTAGCTGACCCATGTGGGTTACGACAACTCCATATCTAGAGTATGCTTATAGATGTTGCTAGCGAGGATTTGTTGATACTTGGTACACATTGTTCACGCGAGTGTTCGGATGATGGCCCAGTTCGGTTTACCTTATGGTATATTTTATCTAGAGATATACGGCGCTCGAAAGGTATTTTCTGATCCTTGTCATAGGAGATCGGTCACATTGAGGAGGTCTTCGTGGAAAACCCATTTATACGAACGTACTTAAGCGGTTTTGTTTGTATACCTAAATATGCCATCAAATGTAACCAATGTAACCATTTCAGCTATGATTTATATTTATATTGGACACCTTAGACATTATTATAATATCATTAATTTTTTATATAAAATGGTTTGGTTATCCTAAGGTAAAAACATGTCCGTGTTTATTTGCAGCGTGGTCTTACGAGATACCTTTATTATTTAAAAGGGTTTTACAAATATAGAAATTCAAATTACTTGAGTTTTCTCACGCTAGTTTACCACACTGATCCAGATGTTATTCTTATTATAATGCTCAGGTCAGCCTGTGTATATTTCCAAATATCGTTGATGATTCATTGGAGCTCTAGGAGAGGAGCTGGATGACTACCTATCGTAGATTTTATTTCCGCTGCATTACTTTGTTTATTTTTATATCAGCAATTATGAGGATGGGTTGTTAAAAATGTCCAGGTTGATGATATGTTAGTTTACTTTGATTATTGTATCTATACAGTTTTCCATTGCAAAAGTATCATTTTGATATTATATGTCATCGTTCCGTTGTGAGATTCTGATATTGTATTCTCTTCTTTGTTGTGCGTTTCTTTTCTTCTTTTATTTTACCCTAACGTTCTGCCTTTCCGGCACTTGGGTGCTCAGCACGTGAATACCGCGGATGTATTAGTGTCTAACATTTGGGGGTTGAAACTAGCGGAGTTACATTTTGGTATCAGAGCTGAAGGTTAGGCGAAAACCTTGGCTTTGGTTGGGTATAACTCATTAAGAGATAGGGTAATGAAATGCCTTATTATGAGTTTGAGTGTATTATACATATGAGAGCGTATTTGTTAGTGCTATAACAAAATTTTGTATTGTGTTGATTGGTCTGCTGAGTGCTTATGGATTCTGGTCGATGCGTCTGATCAGCGTTATCGATAGGGATTCCTAAACACTTAAACAGAACAAACTGACACAATATTATTTTCAGAATTGATAAATGAAATAATTTTACCTAGGATTATATTTTATATAAAAAGTTAATTTTCAGATAATTAATATAGTTATTTATAATGTATTTAGTTGTTAGGAAATGATAATATTAAATTATTATCATTTATTGCTTGATTTGTCATGCTCGGCCAGTTTATAGGCATTGGCTAATGTTTATTGAATTTACCTTTTTCACAACATGGGTTAGGTAGATAGTAATCTATGGAAACATTGAAACGAACTCCTTATGAATTAAGTTTCACAATCTGGCTATAAGGCGTTCAATGATAATGTTGGGTTAAAAAGGTTAACTTTAATAAAAGGTTCTTAGCATAATCCAAAAGAAGGTAAGATATTAAAAAGATAAACGCTTATGAAATGATTTAATATAAGAAAGTAAATTTATATAGATATGACTTATATAAATATGGTTTATATAGATATGACTTATATAAACATGGTTTATATAAATATGAATTATAAAGGATTAAATTGAGAATTTGTGAACTTAAATCCTAGTGTTTTTGGAAATAGTTTCTAAAGGTTTTTGAGAAAACAATAATAGTATGATTTAAAACTATTCTAAAGAACTAATGTTACTAAAAGAGCTTTAAGATCTGTTCAAGTTCGAGATTAGTCTCAGAAACAACAAATCGATTCAAGAAACAAAGTATTTTTATGTTAGCTAGTTCGAATGGCTCGGAAGTGACTTAAATTGGGCAGGAGATGTGTTCAGTTGGAAAGCACTTCTCTTGAGTATTACCCTTCTTAGTAAAGGGAATATATGAAACTATTTGGTAGAACCCAGTTCCTTGTATAATTTTGTTGTTACTCTATATAAATATTTTCCATGGATTTTAAAGAAAATATTTTGGAAATTAGTTTAGAAAATGATGTTGGTTTAATCCCAAAAAGTAAGATTTGATATCTAAAAGATATATGTGTATATTATTATTTCAAATGACTTGTAATAAAACCCAAAGTTTAAATTCTTAAGTTTTCAATAAAGATATATATGGTTGCATGTATCCTATGCATTACGGTAGTTTGGTTGTGCATCTTATTATGGTATGTTATTAGTTTTCAATTATTGAAATAAATTTTTTGATAATTATGGATAGTCAAAAACTTCCGAATTAATATGATTGAAGCTAGGTTTGTGTGAAGAAATATCGAAAACATCTATTTTGATATATGGGATGACCTACTTTCGTTCCGGAGGCAGAACGGGCTTTGCGGGTCGTTATTGTCATTTCGGATCAATTTGTTATGTTATTCTTTCTTATCAGGCCTTGTCTATATGAATAGATTTTTCTAAAACCCTAGCAGCCTTTCTATTTCTTATCTCTATACGTATCTGTCTATTTCACCTTTTCGCTTCTTCCTCTTTCCAAAGGTTGCAAATCCAAACCCAAATTCAATTTCAAAACAAAATCGAAAAAGGCAGGTCGTTACAAGTGGTATCATTTTGTGAAAATATAAAAATTAAACTTTTATAACTCTTAATTTGAAAAGATATTAAATTAAAGTAAGTTTAAAAGGTAGTTTAGCATTTTTGTTAAATAGGGCACCCGATGTTATTAAGCCAACTAATTAATATCTTTACTTTAGCATCTTCTAAGGAAAGAAGACTCTAGTCTTGAGTTTGGATACCAGAGTCCTACTCTACCTAGCTACTTGCCTGACCCGATGGATAAAGAAGTTTAGAAGGTTGACTCAACTATAAGATCCAAATTTATTTTTGGTCTTCGTCGAAATTTCTGAAAGTAAAATTGTAAAAGAATGTTTTGTATATACTCTTAGGAAGTAGTTGAGTATTATACTAGTAATGGACCTAAGTCTTGAAATATTTTTAAATGAAATTATGTTTAAGAAAATGTTTTTAAATAAAGTTAAGTTGTTATAGAAGTGTTTATAAACTTAGTCAACATTTTATGAAATGTTTTATAAATAATTTGAATAGTAAAATAGGATACTGTTTGGGTAAATGAATATGAACTTAAAACAATGAAATGTTTTAAAAATAAAGTTGTGGCTTTTTGAAATGATTATGTAATTAAGTAATATTTTATAAAGATAAGTCTTTATGAAATGTTTATAAACTTAAGTAATGTTTTAAGAAACGTTGCATAAATGATTTTAATATTACATAAGAAATGATTTTGTGTAAATAAATTAGAATTAGAAATAAATTGGTGTGGTTAAGTAACCAATTGAGTTAAGTGCATGCGTTGCATGTAGATTATTTCATTCGCATGACAATTCTTGATCTAAGATTCAAGTACATGATTTCAAGGTGGTGTACACCGATCTGAACAAGGATTTTTCACAAGATTCTTGACGGCGAACACTTGATACAGATTCTTGATATGATCCCTAAGTTTTCCATCGTAGTTTATCGCTATGAAAGGAGAACAAAGGTGTCCAATCAATGAACCGGATCGGAGTCCGCACTAAAGAAGTCAAGTGTGATATACTAGTTCGGAAGTGAAATTTATGCGATCGACCAAGTGGTCAGATCAATATTGCATTGAGCTGATATATATATACATCATATGAGCTAAAGTATAATTACATACTATGTTTTTAGCTAGTGGAAAGTTTGGGGGAAAAGACTCTTTGAATTGTTTGAGGAAGTATGAAAAATCGACTAGGTAATAACCTGAGGCGGTTGAGCAAAAGGTACGCTTGGTAGTTTATTTATCATCCTTGTGCGATGAGAAGGTTTTGACCTAGGCAAACAATAAGCTATGTTGCTATTGATTATAATACTGGTTAGTATTAATATATGGATGTTTCTTTAATTGCTTGTGTCATAATTTCGAGGAGGAAATATTCTAGGGGGAGAGAATGTAACGACCTAGAATTTCAAACACATCGTATTTAAATATCTGAATTATTTACATATTTGTTTCCAAGATTTAATATGATACTTTTTAAACACTTTTTAATTAATAAATAATGTTAGAAAACTTACTTTTGAAATGCGTTTACAAAAATATACACTTTAGATAAATACTGAAAATGTGACCAGAAAATGTATTGTTAAAAATCAATTTTTATTCAATACAAGTTGTGTAAATATGTTGCAACCTGAATAGTTATCATATGTAAACATATGACATGAATTAAAACACGTCTCTTTACTAACTAATAATTAATTATACCAAGTGTATATTAGCAAAAATTAAGCATGGATAAGAGTACATAAAGGACCCTTAAATCACTCCTTGATTTAGGGAAAGCATGCTTGTGTAAGATCATGGTCTTACATTCTTAACTTCATGGCTAAGGAGGGGTTTATTCACACTTTTCCTCTCATTTCCTAACACTATATAAAGGCATGCATGCACACTCATATTTTCAAAAACTCGTCTTCACTTCTCTTCTTAATTTCTCTTCTCCCTCTCTTCTATTTTCGACCGTGAGCCTTGAACAAAGAAAATGGCCAAGGGCCGTGAGTTTTCAAGTGAAGGAGGTGATATTTAGGCCTTAAGGCCATGAACTAAGGGTAGTAGGAGAAGGAGGCCATAAGCTAAAGGAGTGATGGAGGTCTTGGATGTGAGAAATGGGAGGAAAGAGAAGGCTTTGGTCGTAGGCTAGGAGCAAGAGGAAGTGATGATGGAAGTGTGTGATTGATTGAATTTTGGTAGGAAGTGTTTGGATAAAAGAAAAGTGAGTTAGTCTCACTTCGAAACAATTTATTAACTTGATAATATTGCTTGTTAATCACATGTTAATATGCTTGCCATTATATATAATAATAGACACTAACTACTTAAAGTTATAACCTTTTATTATATGCTTCCAAAAGCATATGATTTGTTAAAGTAGTTGCCTTAAAGAGAATGAGATTATGTTGTTTAAATTAAGCACATTTAAACATCTAAAATGGACATGATTATTAGTACATATGTTAATACATGTTTAGCAGTGATATGGTTTGAATTTGGAATCATATGTGTATAAAAAAGAATGACATAAGATATTGAATTGAATACGAAATTGTCCGTATAGCGATAGTCGCTATAAGCGAACTTTGAATCCCTTGAACTATAACTTATAAAATGGAGATTTAATGACATATCTTAATAATAACTTTTTTGGTTATTATTTACACTTCTATAAGTGTTTAGAAAAGTAAAGAATATGGTTTGGAAAGTTATAGAAGAAGCAAATCAAAGTAACAAAATATTGAAGTAAAAAGGTCGCTATAACGGCACTTTTTATTTAGTGAAATAACAATATTTTTCTACAAACTTCTTTGGAGGTTTCTTTTCATATTTAAGGAGTAAATATTATATTATTCTTATTGGAAATTTTTGAAGCCTAATTCATTTGATAGCTAGTTAAACGAAATGCAAAAAGTTATAGCGGAATAGTCACTATAAGTGTAGTTCGATAAAATACACTATTTTCGGGAAATTCTCTAAAATAATTGGAAGTTATTCTTTGAGATTTTTCTTAATGGTTTGCAATTACCCAAAGTAGACTAACCAATGTAAAAAGAGTGAATCAAAAATAATTTGTTTAAGTGTTGAAATCTAGGAACTTGTAGCAGAACAACGTTGACAATGTTAACAAAACTTTAGATAGCATTTCTGTAAATGCTACATAATCTATCTTGAACTATAAATTGTTTAAAAATGATATTTGAATTTAATATTTTTCTCTAATCTTTTTAGGGTTGCTTTCTGACTTATAATAGAGAGTTTTAAAATTGGTTTCAAGTTTAAATTTATTTTTAACAATTAACTATGAATTTCTAAACTAAGTAGCTTTTAAAATTAAAACTTGTTTTTCTATTTATTTCAAAATTCCTTATTTTTACCTAATATTCTATATAAATAATTATCATATATTTTAAGTAGTTTTAAAAATATTTTAACATATTAATAAGTATTTTAAAGATATTTCTATATATATAAATTTTGAATATTAAATTAAGTATTTTATAAATATAATAAAGGGAGTTTGTATTTTAACACTTAAGTTAAAATAAATTATTTTATGGAATTACTTAAAAGTTTATTGCCTTAATTAATAAGCGTGAATATGATTTGATCTTTAAATAAATGTTTAAAGTTATTAATGGATAAGTAAATAGTTTTTGGTTGTTGTAAACAATGTTTTAAGCAACACTTGTTTTAAACCCTTACTATTAATTATACTTGGGAATATAATTAGATATTTACTAATGGATATTTAGTAAAAAAAATAAGGGTTTTGTTGTGACAAATGTTTTTAGCAACACTTTTCTTTAACCCTTAAATGTAAATAAATCTTTAAGAAGGGAATTTTAAAGAGGAATGTTTTCAAAGTACAAAATATTTGGGTTTGTCGTGATGAATATTTTGAGCAACACTTAACTTTAACCCTTAAATGTAATTGAACCTTTAAAAGGAGAGTTTTAAAGATAATGATTAAATGGAATGGCTTTGGATTTGTAGTAAACATTGTTTTAACAACATTTGTTTTTAAACCCTTGAATTATATTTTGGAAGAAATATCATAAATCTATAACGATGGAATTATAAAGATAATAATAAGTATTGAAATCTTTTATAAAGAGATAGAAAATGTTATATGTCTAATTTACTAAAGAAAGGGGTTTATTATATCAATGTTTTAGTAGTAATTGTTTGAATCTCTTTGATTATATTTCAAGTAAGTAAAACTTGTTAAACAATTTGTGAATACACTTATACCATTGGAATAAGTATATGAATACTTTTTAAGTATTGGAAAGGGTATAAGGGAAAAAATTAAACAATATATATATAAATATATAAAGGGATTTTTATTAATAATAAAATTATAGGAAGTCTTGGTTTGTAAAATAGAAGTATTATTAGATAAAAAGATGTTTTTCTAATAAGAAGGGTTTTTAATTAATAAAAGATAAATTAATTAACAAGGGATTAAAAGTTGTTTATATGACTTGACCATGCCTTGCATGAAATGGTAGTGCAGGTATGTTACTTGCTTATGAGAAAGTATTCGGGACTTAGTTCCCTTATGCGACCATTTTCATTATTGTTGAATAAGCCCAAATTCATCGACTCAGTTTTGGAGAGACCGGGATTGGTAAGTGTTCTACTTATCGAAAACCACTTCAAGGCTGAGATATGGGTTTTCCGTTTTGGAAGTGAATGAAGGAAACCATATGTGGTTCCGGAATCTGTTGAGATGATGGAATCCATATAGGATTCATTATGTGATCGAGATTTTTTGAAAACTCATGTGAAGTTGCCGAACGTATCCTCGACATCGGGAAAACAACTAAAGATAGAGTAGGATGCATGATCCCGGGGTTTAGCTGACCCATGGGGGGTATGATAACACCATATCTAGAGTATTCTTATAGATGTTGCTAGCGAGGAGTTGTTGATACTTGGTACACATTGTTCACACGAGTGTTCGGATGATGGCCTAGTTGTGTTTATCTTATGGTATATTTTATCTAGAGATATACGATGCTCGAAAGGTATTTTCTTATCCTTGTCTTAGAAGATCAGTCTCATTGAGGAAGTCTCTGTGGAAAATCCATTTATACAAACGTACCTTAGCGGTTTTGTTTGTATACCTAAATATGCTATCGAATGTAACCAATGTAACCATTTCAGCTATGATTTATATTTATATTGAACACCCTAGACATGATTATAATATCACTATATTTTCTTATAAAATGGTAAGTTATTGTAAGTAAAAACCTATACGTGTTTATTTGTGGCGTGGTCTTACGAGATACCTTTATTCTTTAAAAGAGTTTTATAAATATAGAAATTCAAATCACTTGAGTTTTCTCACGCTGGTTTACTAGACTGATACGGGTGTTAATCCTCTTATAATGCTCGAGTCAGCCCGTGTATATTCCCAGATATCATTGATGATTCATTGGAGCTCTAGGAGAGGAGTTGGATGACTACCTACCATAGATTTTATTTTCGCTGCATTACTTTATTTATTTTATATCAGCAATTGTGTGAAGGGTTGTTATAACTGTCCAGGCTGATGATAGGTTAGTTTACTCTGATTATTGTATCTATACAGTTTTCCATTGTAAAAGTATCATTTTGATATTATATGTCATTGTTCTGTTGTGAGATTATGATATTATGTTCTCTTCTTTCTTGTTCATTTTCTTTTCTTCTTTTATTTTACCCTAATGTTTTGCCTTTCCAGCACTTGGGTGCTCGACACATGAATACCGTGGATGTATTAATGTTTACATTTAGGGGTCAAAAATGGCGGACGTTACAACATATGTATATAAAGGGGCTAACAAGTCCTTTGTAGTGTAAATCCTAGCACTTAGATATGAGTATGTTAAACCGTGCAAAAATGTATATGTTGCACATGCACGTACGAGTACATGTGTATACAATATGCATGTATACATTATAATATATATATATATATATAATAGCAAACTAAATCGTCTTATTAATAAATAAAATAAAATAATGATTCTATTTAAAATTCATCAGATCAAACCTAAATTAATTTAGACTTCATAGGCCCAATAAGATCCAAAATGGTAAAAAAAATTCACTCATTTAACCCGTTGCATGGTGGTCCAGATCTAGTAATTTCAACATGTCTATAGTTGGAGAAAAAGAATGAAAGAAAGCTTCAAAGCCACTATAGATACTTCACAGACTGATACAGATAGCAACAATGATGTTTTTGCTACTTCTGGTTTAACTACAAAGATTCATTTATGGATTATTGATTCTGATGCATATTATCACATGATACCCAGATATGAACTGTTTTTCCACTTATAACATAATTGATGGAGGAGAGGTTCTAATGCAAAATGATGCTTCTTGACGCATGGTGGGTGTTGGTAGCGTGAAGATTATAATGCATGATAGTGGTGTTCGCATTATTAATGATGTTAGGCATGTGCCTATTTCAAGGAGGATTCTTATTTCTGTTGGCTCTTTAAGTAGGCTTGGCTAAAAACTATTCTTGAAGGATAAAATTTGAAGGTGATGATGGATTCTCCTATTGTTATGAAGAGAATTCTGGCAGAGAATCTTTTGAAGCGTACCATTGTTATGGTAGAGTTAGCCATAGTGATTGACTCGTTCAATCTTGATTCTACTAGATTGTAGCATTTATGCATGGGACATATTGAAGAGTGCAATTTGGCAGAGTTGTAGAAAAAGGCTTAGTTAATGTCATTCGACACTCCAATCTTGGTTTTTGTGAAGGGCGTATACTTGGAAAGCAGACAGAGGTTTCTTTTGGAATTGGCAAGCATAAGTCCAAAGCTATTTTAGAGTATGTACATTCAAAAGTTTAGGGGCCCACACTTTGCCCATCTTTGGGCAAAGTCGGTTACTTCGTTTCCTTTATAGAAGATTTCTCTAGAAAATTATGGATTTGCTTTATGCAATCTAAGAGTGAAGCTTTTGATAGGTTTCAAAAATGGAAAACTATTGTTAAAAAGCTGTCAATGAAGAAATTAAAGGTTCTTCGTTCAGGTAACGACAGTAAATTTATATCTGAGGAATACATCAATTTTTGTGAGCTGAAGGAATAAAGAGGCATTACACCACACCTGGTGATCCTCGTTCTAATGGGGTGACCAAATGCATGAATCAGACATTGTTGGAAAGAACTTGTTGCCCAGACCGACTGCTGGTTTGAAGAAGGAGTTGGGAGGAAGCTTTATCCATGATGGTATTTCTCATCAACCGCACAGCTTCTACCGTTATAAACATGAAGATCCTAAAATAAATACGGAAAGGAGAGCGTGTTGATTATTCATTTCTCAAAGTGTTTGGTTGCTAGTTTATGTTCGTGAGAGAAAAGGCGAGCTGGATCCGAGATCGCGCATGTGTATTTCTCTCGGTTATAGGCAAGGAGTGTAATGACCCATATTTTTAGGTCTTCGAATTTGAATATTTAATTTGTTTAAATATTCATATTTGGATTAAATTATAATAAAATCTATGTATCAAAATTTGGACTTGATTTCTAGTGACATATTTTTATTTAATTTTTAGAATTTTTCCAAAAATTTTAAATTGGAAAATAATCAATTTTCCGTTGAAGCTTTTTATGCCAAACGTCGGTATATTTGAAATTTCATAGAAATATAGAATAAGAAAACCTGCATATTTTATCGATGTTTTGTAATCATGTCACTTTGTTAGACACGATTTTATTTTTATTTTGTCATTAGTAGTTCGTACGTAGATGGAATATTGGATAGCATCATACCCCGCAGCTTAAACTAAATATCTAGATATTTTTCTCTTCCCTCTCTTTTCCTTGCTATCACCAGTTCCACCAGCACATCATCACCTCATCCTCACATCATCCCCTAGCCTATCACCTCAAGCCACCATACACCATCACTTCACCATAAATGCCTTAACCCTTCACCACCAAGTCATCTCCACCTATAAATAAAATACAACAGACATCAAGATGTAGAAAAAAACTTCTTCTTCTACTTCTCATTTTTTTATTTACAGAGCATGAAAATCATACTTTTCTTCTCTTCAAAAATCACCACACTTCAACCTATTCACTTTTAGCCTCGGCGACCAACACGAAAGTTATTCGTAATCAAATCTACTTTCCTCTAAAAATAATTTTGGGAATTTTCGTCTTGTATTTGGAGAGATATTTGCAAATAACAGCAAGTGGTCGAGAAAACGACTGTTTTCGACGATCACGGATTGACGAACGAAGGATACAAATGGGTTTGTAGCAGCGATTAGGGATATTTAAAGGCGTTCGTGGGATTTTTAGCGACTTTGTTGGTCGGGGAGGAAGTGATGATCAGAAATCATTCGAAAAATAATTTCCGGCGAACCGGTGGTCGAGGGGTCGAGCGGAGATGTCGAGGAGGAGCCTTGGGACTAGGCGGAAGCGATGACTGTGGCGAATTTTGTTCTAATGCTCTGGATTGATGGGAATTGATTGGTTTAGGGTTTAAGGGTACTGAATGGGTTGCGATAAAAAATAAGCAGCCGCGATGATGTAAAGCGACCGAAGACGATTGCAGTTGGGCTTGGGGATAGGTATTGGTGTTGCAGTCCTGATGGAGGTGGATTGGATGGCTAATGTGGAGTGAAGTGATGTTGGTCCGCATTTTTGCGAACCTGGGCGTAATGGCGTATTGGGGAAGGATGTTCGGAATTGCAGTGGCTAGCGCTAGGGGCAAGGTGATGGGTGCGGAGGTGAGAGGAGGTGATGTCGTGTCGAGTGGCGGGCTAGGACTTAGCGGTGGGGGGTCAGTGCACGTGTGCACGTGCACGAGTGTGCACGATTTTTGGGTTACATGCATTGTTGATTGGAGAAGAGAAAAAGATGGGAGAAGAAGAAGCCTGTAGACTTCATGGTTGCGGTTACATTTGGATTTGGGTTTTGGCCCACGCGGTAAAAGTGAGAATCTAAATTAGTTTTTTTTAATTTAAATATATACAAATGCTTGTTTGGTTATAATTTTTCATAATTTGTTCATATGATATCCATTTTTCACACGGATTTTTGCGATGGTCTCGTATGGACGAGTAGAATGTTGTCGTATAGCTTATTGATAACTTTGGAAAGATATAAATTTATGACATATTAATACAGACAGAATTTAAATCACGTTATTTAAATAATAACGTCGTTTAGATTTATATGCCCTATATTTATTTGGCCAAATAAATTATTGTTGTGTTAAACTGGATCGAATATGGTAATTGGACATTGGTTTAGCGGAATAAACATTGTTCCACTAATTAAATTAATTTGGCAATTAATTAGCAGAATAAATCCCCATTCTGCTATTTTATAGTTTTGGACATTTGATTATATATCGTAACTGATATGCTGCTTTGAATTAGTGATATATTAACTAATGATGGTTAAACGTTGGATTTATTTACATAGTCATAGATTATGTAAATATCTGTTATTGACTGGAATGGTTGTTTGAAAAATATGGTAGCTTGTTAAATACCATGGTGATCGTTAAGCCTCCTTCAAATTCGAAAACTAATTATTGTTTGAAAGTTACTTTAAGAATAATTATTTTTATTATAAGGTTTAAGGCAATTATTATTTAGTAATAAGTTTTAAAAGGTAATAATTATTTATTAATAATGTTTTAAAGATAATTTATAATTTTTTAAAATATGATATAAAGCAAATTATTTATTAATATGATTCTTAAAATTTATTTCTTAATGTTATTTAAGAATGTTTAATTACTATTTAAAAGTTATTAGTTATGGGTTTAAAATGCTTTAATTATATTTTTAATTATTTATTATAAATGATTTAACTACACTTTAATTTTTAATTAATGTTATTTAATTGTATTGATTTAAGTTATTTAATTTTTATTTAAAGGATAATTAATTTTCATTTTTATATTATTTTAAGGTTGATTAATTATTGTTTTTAATAAAGTTTTAAAGTCAATTAATTATTAAATTAATATTGTGTTGAAATTAATTTATTTATATAATAATAGTGTTTAAATTTGATTTAATATATTATTAATGAGATTTCTAAGTTATTATTTTAAATTTAATTTAATTTAATTAATAAAAAGAAGGATGTTTAAATAATAACTTATTATTTTAAGTTATTTTAAGTTATTTTAAATAACTTATGGTTTATCAAGAGGACCTGATTGACTTAAAGAGTCTATAAATGAGTTGGATTAAATATGGAAGGAGTTTATAAATGGCTTTTGATATTTATAAAAGAATTTATAAATGAGTTTTAAGGAGCTGAGAAGGAGAAGTTTTATAAACGGGGTTCGGAATTTGTTACGAATGTTTTATAAAGGAATTGGTGTTTTGGTTTTCTCCGTTTTAAATGACATTTGGGTTTGACCATTTAAAATAAGGTTTCAAAATAGAAATCTTTCTATGTGTTTAGTGGATATACGTATATCATTGTATAAGTATATGGAAAATTTCTAAGTTTTGAAATGTGAAATGGTTTGTAAATATACTTATACCATTGAAATAAGTATATGGTTATATTTTCTAAGTATCGAAAATATAGTGGTTTGTGAATATACTTATCCTGTTGAGATAAGTATATGGAATTGATTTCCAAGTATGTGAAATGTGATTTTAAATTAATGGAAGATTAATTTAAGAGGCTTAGTGATTTCCTCGGGAAATATAATCTTTGTTTGGTATGTTTGTTTATTTGATAGTTAAATAAGCGACTATCAAATCTTGGCCTAAATATGTGATCCTTCTTAATTTTGGTGGTAGGGAAATATTCCTTACTTAACACCGAAGGATTTTAACTCTGGAAATATCTAGGGGAAACACGGGGATTATATGGTACAGCTAACTTGGTGGTGCTATACTGTACATATAAACTCGTTTCGTTCTTCTAAGACAAACGATAAGGAGAACTGTCCACTTAAACGGTTAGGGGGTGATCCCCGCTCTTATGTATTGTCTAATTATTTCCTAAAGAACTGGTATTGAACATTCCGGAAATCGACGTTTGGTTTTGTGGAGCACTTGGGAAACGGAAGAGTGTACTCGTAAGAGATGACTTGAATCCATGACCACTCCGAAAACCATATACGGTTCTATGGAGGAGATTCGTGATATATTGAGATGTTGGGATCCATGTGTGATTCCGAGACCCGATGGGGTATGGGAATCCGTGTGTGATTCCAAGATCTAATTGAGATGTGGGAATCTTTATGTGATTCCGAGACCCTTTGGGGTATTGGAATCCATGTGAGATTTTGTGATCTATTTGGTGACGGTGCGTAAGCTGGAATGCCGAACATAGCCTCATCTGCGGGAATGACTAAAACCAAAGATAGGAGGCATGGCCAGTAGGGTTGGAAAACCCATAGGGTGTAGTCGGCTCCTGCTAGATGTCACTTACAATTGTTATGCATGCATGGGGCGATGCACTCGGTCTTAGCGAGATTAGCTATGTTTTTCCTATGGTACATCACTAGGGATGTATGCTGCTTCGGAAGGATATCTCTGATCCTTGTGCAGGAGGACCGTTCCTCGAAGTACTAGGGGCACCTCCATGGAAATCCTACATAATTAGCGAACGTGCCTTATCAGTTTTGATTATATAACTAGTATTGTTGTGATGTACACTCACGAGCATCACAGCTACTTGATTATCATTATTTTCGCCATAGAAATTATCATAATATCACTAGATTTCTGATATACATGTTTTGGTTATTGTAAGGTAAAACCCCGTCTGTGTTTATGTGCGACGCGGTCTTACGAGATACCTTTGATTTTTAAAGGATTTTATAAGTTATAATAAATAAGATTCCTTGTGATTTGAGTTCTCACGCTGGTTTTACCAGATTGACCCGGGCGTTGTTTCCTATAATGCTCGGGTCAGACCGAGTTAATTTCCAGGTTTACTTAGACATTTGGAGCTTCAGGAGATGAGCTGGAGGCCTAGAGATGTAATTACATAGATGGTTATTTTTCCGTTGCATTTATTGTTGTATTTATCAGCAATTGTAAGGATGGGTTGTTATAACTATCTGTGCTGAATAAGTTAGTATACTTGATGTATGTATATATCTAAATTACAATTTTGTTTTTGTGTAAAGATTTGTTCTATAATATAGATTATTCGTTCCGCTATGAGATTCTGTGTTTGTTTAGTTTCTTCTTGTCTTCTTTTTTCTTTTTTTCCCTAACTATCCGCCTTTCCGTTCAATTTGGGTTGGACATGTGTGGTTTATTGTCGGCTTAAACTGTACGAAAAAGTGGGTCGTTACAAAGAGTGAAGGGATATAGGATGTGGTGCACTAATACTAGACATATTATTACTAGCAAGCATGTGAATTTTGATGAAAAGCTTATGTTGAAGGTGGAGCATACATCAACCGATGACAGTTCGAGGATAGTCAAAATACCAAACCAAAGGTAAATCATCAAAGTACTTCCATAATGTTGTAGATGGTGTTTCCGATGGCACATTTGTTGATGAGGATAATTAAGAAGTTCAGATTGAAGGCGGAGCATAATCTTAATTAAACCTTTGTGAATGGAAGAAGTCTAGGTGGTTTGATGACTTTGTGGGACTTAGTATTGAAGTTGTGGACTTTGATGACATGACAGCTTATGCACTAAATATTGTTCACGATGAGCCCAAAGACTATAGAGACACTATTTCTTCTATTGATAGTTCAAGTTGGTTGGTATCTATGGAGGCGGAGATGAAATCTTTGCAGAAAAATCACACTTGGTACTTGGTAGCTCTTTCTTCCAGCATGGAGCCATTAGATGTAAGTCAGTTTATAGAATAAAAGATGGTGACAGTGGTGACTTGACGTACAAGGCAAGATTAGTAGCTAAGGGATATGTCAAAAGAAAAAGTAATGAGTTCAATGATATTTTTTCTCTTGATATCCTACTTCTATTTGTATATTATTAGCTTTAGTTGCTCATCTAAAGCTCATTATGATATGAAGTTAGAGCAATTAGATGTCAAAACTACATTCTTGCATGAGGGCCTTGAGGAAGATATTTACTTACAACATCCAGAAGGGTTCATTGATAGTAAGCCAAAATTAACATGTTTGTAAACTTAATATATCTTTATATGGACTTTAACAGTCTCCTAGACGGTGGTATAATGGATTTGATAGTTTTATGCCTTCTTTAGGATACTCTAAAAGTTTCAAAGACCAGTGTGTTTATGTTAAAAGATGTGATAATGATGTTATATATTGCTTATATATGTGGATGATATGTTGATTGCACCTTAGAGTATGGTTAGAATTTCAGAATTGAAACCAGAGCTCGGTATGGAGTTTGATATGAAAGATTTAGGAAAGGAACAAATTTTTTTAGGAATGGATATATTCAGAGATAGGCAGCAGAAAGAGTTGTGACTCTCTTTAGTGCATTATATCGAGAAAGTCCTCTCTCAATATAGGGTGGAGAACGCTAAGCCGGTAAGCACTCCATTAGGCTCTTATTTAAAATTGTCAAAAGACTTATCTCCTACATCAGATGAAGAAAAAAGGAAATGAACAACATTCCTTATTCTAGTGTCGTTGGAAGTTTAATGTATGCAATGGTGTGTACTAAGCCAGACTTAGCTCATGCAGTTGGCGTTGTTAGTATGTATATATGTGTGTATATATATGTATATATATATATGTAGATGTATATATATGTATATGTATACATATACATACACACACACATATAAGCCAGACATAGTTCATGTAGTTGGCCTTTTTAGTGTGTGTGTGTGTATGTCTAACCCATGTAAAGGACATTGGCAAGTAGTGAAGCTGATTCTCCGTTATGTGCAAGGTACTACAGATATTGCCTTATTGCATGGAAGAATGGATGGTGACATTACTCTTCATGGTTATTGTGATTTCGATTATGCCGAGGATAGAGATGACCAGCAGTCGGTGTCGAGCTATGTTTTTACACTTGGCATAGACGTGGTTTCTTAGAGATCAACGCTGCAATCTGTAGTAGCTTCATCGACTACTAAAGTTGGGTTGATTTCAACCGTGGAAGCATCTAAAGAGGGATTGTACTTATTGCAGTTATTGGATGACCTTCTAGTTATGCAAACGACAGTTGAGGTATTTTCAAATGGTCAAAATGTTATTCATTTGATTCAGAACTAGGCCTGCAACTCTCGTACAAAGCATATTGATGTTAGAGACTTCTTTCTTATGTTGGAGGAAGAACGCAACAAAATTGAGTTAAAAAAGGTGCATATCAAAGACAAATCGTCAAATATGTTGACAAAATCGGTTCCTAAAGATAAGTTTAAGCATTTCTCAAATTTGATTAGTTTAGTCCCAGCTAATTAGCGTCATGTGGCGCTGATCCAATAACTCGTTGATGATGATTAAATTCATTTGAGAGACATATGGATAATTTGAGTCAAGACGGGTGTTGAAAATGTGACTCAAATCTTATTAGCATATAGAAGAAAAAGGAAATAATCAATTAATTCAATTAATTGATATGGTTAAATATACAATAAGAGGAAATTGATATGTGCATTAAAGCAAATACAAATTAAATCTTGGTCAAATATATAATAGGAGGATATATATACATATATTCACATTAAGTCAAAAGAAAATCATTTCTTAGGAAAATCTAAACATTTTCAAAACGTACACGAAATGGATTGTCTGCTTTCCTAACCAATTTCATTTCTTCTCAAAATTCAGCAACATTCCACTCCTATTTAAAGAAGCTTCAAGCTATTGGAAAAACATCTCATTCCACTGCAAGAGAGTCGTTCTTTAATAGCAATAAGGAATAGCGTTAGGAAGCAAGGTGTTATTTCTCATTATTCGAATTTTAAATAAACACCGTATACACACTATAAATTATGCTCCAATATTAACTAAATGAAAATGAGACATTAAGCGGCAAAATATTTTCATTCCCTCTAATTTAACAACTTCCAAGTTTAACATCAAAACCTCTTATTTTCCTCAACTTTGCTCTTAAAAAACCTTTTTCCTCCCTTCTTCATGGATCCAACCTCCAAATTATTTGGATTGATCTCTCTTCGCTGTATTAACATCTTGCAGGTAACCATTCTTGATTGTACATGATTTATTTTGTTTGAAATTTAGGTCTTTTATGATTTATTATCATAGGTGTGACTGATAGAGTTAGAGGTATGCCCTAGGGGAAATTCTGTAATTTATTGTAAATTAATTAATTCTTGTTCAAAATAAAGGTTTTTTCTTTTATTATGTATTTTTTATAATGTGTTATAAAGAATTAAATATTTAATTAAAATAGATTTCATAAATGGAGTGTTTGTGATATTGGTTGTAATCATGAGTATTATACCACAATATAATAAACACATACTATACTTAGACATGGCGATATGATTGGTACAAGTGAATAATTTCATTTTGGTTCGTTGAGAAAACTCAAGGTAGAACTGAAATTAGGACAAGGTACTACGGGTTAGGAGTTATATATGATATAACCGATAAGGAGTTATTTATCATCCATGGAGTTATGACTTCTTAAGAAAACTCATGGTAGGAATTCCAAGACGGACGAGTCCTAGTACCTACTAGTGAAGTTGAAAGACTTCTATGTTTCGACTTAGGGTTTGGCGAAACATGAAAGACTAGTAGGAGCTTATTAGTAAAATGAAACATAAAGTTTGACCTTACTAATATTATAAGAACATCTACTATGATATTGTCCTAATAAACTACCAATTAAAACTTGCAGAAAATGACAACTCTAAACTGTTTTCTAAAAATGACAAGCTTACCGAGCCAAACTATATAGATTGGCTAAGAGTAATTAAGATAGCATTGACTTACGAGAATCTTTGGTCGGCTATTACATGTGAACCTAAAGAACAACCCATTGATGATGTGAATCCCATACTTAGACTTGCTTGTGAGAAATGAGTTTCAGACCTAGAGATCCCTCAAGTTTTCATGTTATATATGTTAGACAAGTCGTTGCAGAAGCAGCACGAAAACATGTCTGCCCACAAGATATTTGATAGTCTCAAAGCCTTGTTTGGTGAACAATAACGTTCCAAAGCTGTTCAATACAAAATAACTAAAGGACAGAAGGTGGATGATTATGTACTAATGATGAAGGGCTATATTGATAGGCTTCCATAGTTGGACATATAAATAAGCAATGAATTACAAGTCTTTTGATCCTTGGTCCCCTTACACCTCAGTATGAACCATTCATACTAAATTATAATACGAACCAATAGAATGCGAATCTTGTGGAGATTCTCAATATGTTGAGGTCAACCAAGTCTGCATTTAAGGATCAAAGGCTGTGTATGCTGTAAATGGTAGTGCATCATCTTCGAAAGGTTCGAAGAAGCGGAAAAGAGATGGTAAGAAGAATAAGAAAAGTAAAAGGACCAATGACAAGGGTGAATGTCACCACTGCCATAAGAAAGGTCATTGGAAAACGAACTATCCTGGTTACCTAAAGATTGTTGGAAAAAGAAAGCAGAATAGTTTTGCAGCTTCGTTAGGCAGATTTATGATTCAAAATTGTTTTGTAATCAATAAAATGTCTTGGGATTTGGATACTGGATCTGGAACACTTGTATGTAATTCGTTACAAGGGCTTAGGAACTGGTGTCGCATGGCAAAAGGAGAGATGAGGCTCCAAGTTGTCGATGGATCTATCGTAAATGCAACGACGATAGGAGATTATTATTTATGTTTGCCTAGTGGAGTAGTACTAATATTGAATAATTATTATTTTGTAATCAATTTATATGTGGAATTATTTCCATTTCTAGATTGTCTAAGACTAGATATATATTTCATTGTGCGAGTAATGTTATGAACATTAGATTGAATGGAAATAAAGGCCACGATGGTGTTCTTGAAAATATCATTTATGTGATCAATACTAATTATGTGAGTTTTGTGAATAGTTCTTCTAACAATATAAATGATAGTTATCTTTGGCATTATAGGCTAGGTCATACTGGTGAGAAACGACAACACAAATTGAAAATCGAAGGTTTTCTCCCGTCACTCGATTCAGAAACATTTGACACTCATGAGTTGTGTCTCAAAGGAAAAATGACCAGGCACCCTTTTAGTGGGAGCAGCGAAAGAGTTGATGAACTCTTAGGGTTAGTACATAGTTATGTTGTGGCCCGATGCCTATAATCACCATTGATAATAGTTCTTACTTTATTACCTTCACCGATGATTTCTCGAGACTAGGATGTGTCTACCTTATGATGAACCAATCTGATATCTGTGAGAAATTTTTGAGTATAAAAATGTAGTAGAAAACCAAATAGATCATAATATTAAGATTCTTTGATCTGATCGAGGAGGTGAGTATGTTGGATAGGAATTCCAACAGTAGTTGAAAGATAATGAGATCATCTCTCATATTACTCCACCCTATACTTTGCAACAAAACGGTGTGTCAAAGCGAAGGAACCGAACCATATTAGATAAGGTTTATTATATGATGATTAAAGCTGAGTTAAATCTATCCTATTAAGGATATGCGCTAGAAACCGTAGTCCATATGTTGAACTAGTTGCTTACTGAATCCATGCCTAAAACGCCATATGAGATGTGGTATGATAAGAAACCCCAACTCAAGTATTTAAAGGTGTAGGGTTGTCCGGCCTAAGTTAAGAACGTTGATCTGAATAAAATAGAGACAAGATCGGTACTGTATAAATTTATAGGATATCCCATATATTCTATGGGATATATATATTCTACAATACGGAGGAACAAAAGATTATTATTTCTCATAATGCTGTCTTTCTAGAAAAGGATTTTCTATCAAAAGAAATTAACTACGAAGTTGTAGACTTGGATGAGATCCAAGAAATAAACACTAAGGCCGAACTAGTGGGAGAACCAAGTTCATGTTGGAACTGGGCCAACCTGTAGAGGAAGTTATGAGTGAATTTAAAAAAATTTACCTTATTGGATATTTATTGGGACTATGAAGTCAACTTTATTTAGAATATTTCTAAATATTGTTCAAATAAAATCTTTTATTTTATTTAAAATTATAAATTATATAGTTATATTTAATTTATGTCTTGATACACACACATATATCGTATACATATATATGTGTATGCATGTGTAACATATCAACCTGTGCAAGGTATAACATGCCTGTGTATAGATGCTGAGATTTACATCGCAACAGACATATTAGCTCATCCAATATTTAAGTATACGTTGTCCAAATATATGTCTATATATACTATTATTTGTAAATAAATAATATATGTATGTATGTATGTATGTATTAAGTTTTTTTTAGATAATTTTATATAACTATATAAGTGTACATATATATATGTATGTATGCATATATGTATATATAATCATATGAATAAAATATTAATATTATATATACATATTATGCAACAGATTATAAATTACTTATAATTTTTTTAAAACCATGGATCATACATATATATAAATATAGAATTTTTTAATATATATATTTAATTTATATACACACACCCTCAAATATATTCATAACAAAATATACACACACATATATATTAATAAAATAAAATAAATTTTTTTGATAAATATGCAATACCAGTTCTTAAGCACAACTTATCAAATAATTTTTTAATGTTTTTAGTTTTAAAATACATTTTAGTTAAATATTCATTTGAAAATAATAAAATATTAATAAATAATAAATTTTGAAACTTTATTTAAAATTTTAAATTTCTAGAAAATCCTAAATGATATTTTGAAGTTTGAAACCTTTTCCATATAATTCTTGGTTTAAATTAATTTTATATTGATTTATTTAATTTCAACCATTTTAAACCGTTAATTTTGAAAATAGAAAAATATATTTTTCATTTTTTAGCTGAGCTCTTAACTAGTGCTAATATAATTTTATAAAATTTAAAAAATACTTTTTCATAGCATAATCAAATTAATATAATTTATTTATAAAGTAAATTGATTTAAATGATAATAAAATATTTATAAAAAAAATATTTTTTACTATTGACAATTAATTTTACTATAATACATTAAATATAAAATCATATGACTGATTTTAACCATAATATGATGTTATAACTAATTATAAACGATATATGTGTAATTATATAATATATATATATATTAATTTAAAATATAAATTTATATTATTTTTACATATGGTCATACTGATTTGACATATATATTATAAAAAACTTTTTTTAATCATAAATAGGTACATACATATAACCAAAACTATTCTGTGATAACATTGCTTGCATATCTGAATCGCCACTTAGCTAACAATATATAACACACACACACACACATATATGATAACAAAATTATACTAAAAATCATTAATTATAATCTTATAAAATCATACATTAATTTTAAAGCCTTGAACTACACCTTGAAAAGATAAACTTTTCCCTTTGAAACTCTATCTGATTTAGCAGGTTGCTAGTCTTTGAACCGTTGACTTTCAGCTATCGAATAACAGTCGATTTGATTTGATTTGCACTTGAGAAATTAGGGAGATGGAAGAGAGGAATCTGGCCAGCAATAAATCAGGTTGGAGGCTTCCAAAAGTTCTCAAAAGGTCGAGAATGTAGATGCTTATATAGAGGAGAATTAAGAGATATTTTAGGATCAAGATCCTACATCATGTCTTACCAATTCTCTTCCATCTTATCCCTCCATCTCAAACTCTATGTTGCACCATCTTGTGGCCATATTAAGCCCTCATTATGGCTGAATTTCTAGCCCCATTCAGGTGCTTTTACATCCATTTAGAGCCCAAATAAAATATTATGCAATTAAATCAAACTTAATGCTTATCGATACCATTTAGAGCCCAAATAAAATATTATGCAATTAATTCAAACTTGATGCTTATCGATAACTATTATAAATATATTTAACAATATTTATTCATCAAATCAAATTAAACTTTTGAATTATTATTTCATAAATATTAATTAATTTATAACAACTACAATTTAATTACATCGTTTGGCCAAAGAAGAATTCATTGTTTCGATTGTGTGACTCATTAGGTGTAAATTTGGTCAGTGGTTAATACCGAACTATTCGAATATTAACGTTCACACATCACTTAGTAGGTGGTGTGCCATTTTGGCCAAATTTATCGCTTATTTGGTTTTGGTAAAATCAAATTTTACTTTATTAAGCGGTACCCGTCTATGACTTTTATTTACACCAATTCTCTTCGTCAAAACTATATCACTTTGGACTTACGAAATTTGGTAATGGTCAAAATTCCAATATTGCCCACATTCAACTCTATAGTCCAAACACAAAGACCTTGATTTAACAGTAATAAATATTATTAACCGAAATATTCTGACTAGAGACTTTGACTTTGAGTTGACTTGAGTTGACCGTGATACTAATCCCATATAACTGAGGAATCCTCTCTTGGATAGTGCTTCACTTCCAATACTTCCACTTGATCTAACTATAGTCACTCGATGGACGTCATCCATGATTTGACTATAATCAATGATGCAGCCCAGAATGGTGAAGTGTTAGGTCGCGAGCGACCTAACCAATTCTTGAGTCGAGAACGACCTAACGGGTCGCGAGATAAGGAGTTGCGACCTAACTTCAAAGATGAAATGCGAGCTAACAAAGTCCTAGGTCGTGAGCGACCTAACCACGCAGTGCAAAATGAAGCAGATTTAGGTCGTGTACGACCTAAGCCCAAGGTCGCTGAAGAAGGGCTACGACCTAAATCCAAGGTCGTTGGAGAAGAGCGCGAACGACCTAAATCACATGCCACCTCTTTAGGTCGCTCCGACGTTTCGAGTGAAGACTTTCTCAAGCTACGACCTACGATAGGTCGCGTGAACGACCTACGACCTAAGTTAGGTCGCGGGGAGAATTAGGTCGCTGATTTTGGATGCCGCTTGTTTTTAGGTCGCTCACTGCTGCAATTCTTAAGTCGCTCATGGGATGGTCGCATGAAGCTGTTCTTTAAGTCGTTGCCTTGTTGTTAGGTCGTGAAGATGTTGTGATGTGTTGCTGTGTGTAATGATAGTCTGTTAGGTCATTAACGACCTATAGTAAGTCGTAAGTCGTCTGTTTTTAGGTCGTTGTCGACCTAAGTGTTGTACAGTTTTGAGTCGTGTGTGTTGTAAAGCTCTATAAATAGCGGGGTGGCCTCATTTGTAACAGTTAGTTGATTTTGAATAAAACTTTTGTTTGTTAGCTTTTTGCTTTCATTAAATTGGTAGTTGAGTGTGATCTCCTATCTCCACCTTCGGAATTCAAGTGCGCTTGAATCAACGATCGCTGAAGCCGATTCATGGAATCTAGTGCGCTAGATCAACGTCGAAGAATCGTAGATCTTTAAACACGGTATCGTGCGCGATCAACGTGTTTGGGATAGCTAGAATCCGGTATCTTCGGATCGACGGATTTGGGCCATTCGGTATCTTCTATTCCATCGATCGTTACTTTCACCGATTATCCATTTCAGTAATCCGCTGCTGCATCATTTGGTATCAGAGCTAGACTTAGCCAATCATAGCTAAGCCGAGTCTTGGAGCCAATTCTATCGAAGAATTCAAGTCGTGCATCATTGGTGTTCATTGTGTTCATCGCAAAGTTGCAACAAGGTTGAAGATTTCGATCCATCTCATTTTGGATCTAAGGAGGAAAGGTGTTTGAAGTTTGCGCGGGAAGTTGTTTGCGCGCCAAAGGGTGTTTTGAATTGTGGGTGCGAGCTATTGAAGGGAGGTGCTGAGCTTGAGTTAGGTCGTTCCTAGGCCAGACCGAGCTAGAATTGAATTTTTTGAAGTTTGTGTGTTGAATTTGTGGAATTTCGACAATGCCGTCGAGGAGAGCCAATCGTCATCAAAATATTGAAGCCTTGTATAGAAGAGAAGAGGCTGATGAGATGGAGCAAAGAATAAACGAAAATTTTAGTGAGAAGCTCAATGAAGGGATTGGTCGATTAGAGAAGATGATGTTGGAAACGAATCAAAATCAGAGAAGGGTTTCACCTGAATCTAACCATGGAGGAAGTAGAGTTTCACCACATTCCAATCGAGAGAGAAGTAATGATAATGATCATAGAAGTGTGAGCCAAGACAGTTATAGAAATGTTGATGATCGAGACCGTGATAGGAATATGAATGATCGTGATCGGAGGAATGCAGGTAGGAGGGATGTTGGTGGAAGAAACGATGGTAATAGAGATGTTGGTGGTCAGGATCGACATCGATATACATTAGATTATGAAGAGGAGTTTGATGGTGGAAGTGTTCATGGACGAGGTCAAGGAAGAAATCAATCGGAGTATGATCACAAGTGGGAGTCTGGGATGAAGACTGAAATACCGAAATTCAAGGGAGGTATGCAGGCCGAGGAATTTCTTGATTGGCTAGCTTATGTTGAGGAAATTTTTGACTTCAAGGAGGTTTCGGAGAATCGTAAAGTGAAGTTGGTTGCTACTAGATTGAGGGGGAGAGCTATGGCATGGTGGCAGCAAACTAAACTAACACGGGAGAGAATGGGGAAGTCAAAGATTGAATCATGGAATAAGATGAAGAAGTTGATGAAAGCTATGTTCTTGCCGTATAACTATCAATCTCTTATGTATCAAAGATTGCAAAATTTGAGACAGGGAACGAAGTCTGTGAACAATTATGCGGATGAGTTCTATCAACTAATTGCAAGGAATGACATCATGGAGACGGAAGAGCAGTTGACAGCTAGATTTGTTGGAGGGTTGAGAATGCAGATACAAGATATGGTGAATATGTTTGATCCCAGATCTGTTGCTGAAGCACATCAAAAAGCTATCGCTTGGGAGAAGCAAGGAAGGAGAGGTGGTGGCGTGTTTACAAATTCTAACAATCCAATGAAAGGGGCTAGTAGCAATGCGAATGTTTCAAAGGCTGTTGCAAAATCGGTTGTTAATGAAGTTGCTAAGACCAAAATCAATAGTGGTATCAAATGTTTCAATTGTCAGGAGATGGGTCACAAAAGCAATGAATGTACGAAGCCAAAGAAGCGAACGATGATTGCTGAGGCAGAGGAAGATGAGGTAGAAGCTGACTGTTCTAATTCACTACATGATGAGGAGGAAGAGAATGTGTCGGGAGATGAAGGGTATTCATTGATGATGAAGAGGTCGTGTTTAACACCAAAACAGGAGGAGGAAACTAGCTGGTTGAGGAGTAACATCTTTCAATCAACATGCACTATCTTGGGAAGGGTTTGCAAGTTTGTTATCGATGCGGGAAGTTGCGACAATATTATCTCTACAGAGACTATGAAGAAGTTAGCATTGAAAACAGAGAAGCATCCGAAACCTTACAAGTTAGCTTGGTTGAGGAAAGGTGGGGAGGTGAAAGTTGGATGAAGAGCTTGTGTTAATTTTTCAATTGGGAAGAAATACAAAGACGAAATTTGGTGTGATGTGGTTGACATGGATGTATGCCATCTGTTGTTGGGAAGACCATGGAAATATGATAGAGCGGTGCAACATGATGGTCGTACTAACAGTTATAGTTTCATGTTTGAGGGGACTAAAATCACTTTAATTCCTAAGAAGCGACAACACGAAGAAAGCAAGTTGGAGGAGATTGAAGAACTTAAAACTTTGCTATCTTTGAATTAGTTTGTTAAGGAAGTCGAAGAGGAGCCTGAAGTGTTTTTGTTGATTGGACGAGAAAGTAATGAAGTGGTTGAGATTCCTGAAGAAGTAAAGCCAGTGCTGGGAGAATTTGACGATGTATTTCCTGAGGAGCTACCAACGGAGTTACCGCCGTTGAGAGACATTCAACATCAAATTGATCTTGTTCCAGGAGCTGTGTTACCTCATAGACCACACTACAGAATGAGTCCAAAAGAACATGAGGAGTTGAGAAGGCAAGTGGAAGAATTGCTTGAACAGGGGCGTGTGCAGGAAAGTTTAAGTCCTTGTGCGGTGCCAGCTTTGTTAGTACCAAAGAAGGATGGGACGTGGAGGATGTGCACTGATAGTCGGGCACTGAACAAGATTACAGTGAGATACAGATTTCCTATGCCTAGACTGGATGACTTGTTGGATCAACTTAGTGGGGCTACTATCTTTTTGAAAATTGATTTGAAGAGTGGTTATCATCAAATTCGAATCAGACCAGGGGATGAGTGGAAGACATCATTCAAGACGAGAGAAGGGTTGTACGAATGGCTGGTTATGCCGTTTGGTCTTTCGAATGCACCGAGTACATTTATGCGGGTGATGAATCAAATTTTTAGACCATTTATTGGGAAGTTTGTGGTGGTGTATTTTGATGATATACTGATATATAGTGGAAGTCCAGAAGAACACTTGCAACATCTGAGAGAAGTGTTGATGGTTCTGCGATAGGAACAATTTTATGCTGCAACAAAGAAATGCATGTTCATGACGCAGAGTGTTTTATTTTTGGGATATGTCATATCGGGAGGAGGTATACAGGTGGATCAGAATAAAGTTGAAGCAATCAAAAATTGGCCACAACCCAGGACGATAACCGAAGTTAGAAGTTTTCCTGGTTTAGCGTCATTCTACCGAAGTTTCATTCCACACTTCAGTAGCGTGATGGCACCAGTGACAGATTGTATGAAGGGGAAACAATTTTTATGGTCAGAGGAAGCAGGGGTTGCTTTTGAGCGGATCAAAGAGCTTATGACGACATCACCAATTCTAGTGTTACCAGATTTTCAGTTGTTGTTTGAATTGCATACTGATGCATCGAAGGTTAGAATTGGAGGGGTGTTGAGTCAAAAAGGACGTCCTATTGCATATTTCAGTGAGAAGTTATCGGGAGCAAAGATGAGATATAATACTTACGATGTGGAATTTTATGCTATTGTGCAAGCTGTGAAACATTGGAGGCATTATTTGTTTCATAAAGAATTTGTTTTATATACTAATCATGAGGCGTTGAAGCATATGCAGGGACAGGACAAGATTGCAGCTAGGCATGCTTCTTGGATTGCATACTTACAACAATTTACATTTGTGGTGAAGCATAAATCGGGCATTACCAATCGAGTGGCAGATGCATTGAGCAGAAGGAATCATGTGTTGATTACAATGAAGGTTGAAGTAACGGGATTTGATGTGTTGCCAGAATTATTTGTTGATGATCCTTACTTTGCAAAGTTTGTAGATGAAGTCAAAGAGGGAAAGACGGATAATTATGTGATGGTGGATGGTTTTCTTTTCAAAGGGAATTGAGTGTGCATACCAGAGTGCAGCTTACGTATGAAGATTGTAAAGGAGTTGCATGAGGAAGGTCATGTGGGTCGAGATCGTACTTTGCAATTGATTTCTCAATCTTATTATTGGCCTTCGTTGAAGCGAGAAGTTGGAAAGTTTGTGGAGAGATGTCATATTTGCCAAATTTCCAAAGGGACAGCGACGAATGCGGGATTTCATATGCCCTTACCTGTGCCGGTTAGACCATGGGTTGATATCAGTATGGATTTTGTTTTGGGATTACCGAGAACTCAGAGGGGAAATGATTCGATATATGTTGTAGTGGACAGGTTTTCAAAGATGGCACATTTCATCGCTTGTAAGAAGACAGCTGATGCCGTTCGTGTTGTTGAGTTATTCTTTAAAGAGGTGTATCGTTTACATGGTTTACCAGATTCCATTGTTTCTGATCGGGATACTAGATTTCTAAGTCATTTTTGGCTGAGTTTGTGGAAGATGGTGGGGACAAAGCTAAATTTCAGCAGTGCTTACCATCCACAGTCTGATGGTCAGACTGAAGTTGTTAACAGATCTTTGGGAAATTTGTTGCGATGCCTGGTGAAAGATAATCTGAAGAGTTGGGATATGAAGTTATGTCAAGCAGAGTTTGCTCACAATCATGCTATAAACCGTAGTACGGGTTTCAGTCCATTTCAGATTGTATATTCAAGTTTACCAAAGGGGCCGTTATATTTGACAATAGTACCACAACCAAAGGGGACAGTTAAATGGGCTGTTGATTTTGTTGATGGATTGGCAGAGTGTCATAAAATCGTTCAGGAACGATTGGAGAAAGCGAATGTAAAGTATAAACGATCTGCAGATTCGAAGCGAAGGAGTGTTGAATTTAATGAAGGAGATTTAGTATATGCTGTACTAACGAAAGATCGTTTTCCAGTAGGAGCATACAATAAGCTTAAAGCTCGGAAAATTGGCCCTGTAACGATTGTGAAACGGATCAATGAAAACGCTTATAAGTTGAAACTGCCGGAGGATGTGTACACTTCTGACGTGTTTAATGTTAAACATCTTATACCGTATCATGGGGATGAGCTTGTTGTGGAAGAGGAAGGCGCAAATTCGAGGACGAATTTTTTTGAACCAGGGGAGGATGATGCAGCCCAGAATGGTGAAGTGTTAGGTCGCGAGCGACCTAACCAATTCTTGAGTCGAGAATGACCTAACGGGTCGCGAGATAAGGAGTTGCGACCTAACTTCAAAGATGAAATGCGAGCTAACAAAGTCCTAGGTCGTGAGCGACCTAACCACGCAGTGCAAAATGAAGCAGATTTAGGTCATGTACGACCTAAGCCCAAGGTCGCTGAAGAAGGGCTACGACCTAAATCCAAGGTCGTTGGAGAAGAGCGCGAATGACCTAAATCACATGCTGCCTCTTTAGGTCGCTCCGACGTTTCGAGTGAAGACTTTCTCGAGCTACGACCTACGATAGGTCGCGTGAACGACCTACGACCTAAGTTAGGTCGTGGGGAGAATTAGGTCGCTGATTTTGGATGCCGCTTGTTTTTAGGTCGCTCACTGCTGCAATTCTTAAGTCGCTCATGGGAAGGTCGCATGAAGCTTTTCTTTAAGTCGTTGCCTTGTTGTTAGGTCGTGAAGATGTTGTGATGTGTTGCTGTGTGTAATGATAGTCTGTTAGGTCGTTAACGACCTATAGTAAGTCGTAAGTCGTCTGTTTTTATCGTGTTGTTTAGGTCGTTGCCGACCTAAGTGTTGTATAGTTTTGAGCCGCGTGTGTTGTAAAGCTCTATAAATAGCGGGGTGGCCTCATTTGTAACAGTTAGTTGATTTTGAATAAAACTTTTGTTTGTTAGCTTTGTGCTTTCATTAAATTGGTAGTTGAGTGTGATCTCCTATCTCCACCTTCGGAATTCAAGTGTGCTTGAATCAACGATCGCTGAAGCCGATTCACGGAATCTAGTGCGCTAGATCAACGTCGAAGAATCGTAGATCTTTAAACACGGTATCGTGCGCGATCAACGTGTTTAGGATAGCTAGAATCCGGTATCTTCGGATCAACGGATTTGGGCCATTCGGTATCTTCTATTCCATCGATCGTTACTTTCATCGATTATCCATTTCAGTAATCCGCTGCTGCATCAATCAAAGTGGAGCTTTCATATTGAAGATCAACAGTATTTTCAAGTTAGGAGAACTGTGTAAATTTGTTACATCAATATTTTATGTTTAACCTTAGTTATATTAACCAACAGAAAATTATCGAGTGAGTCATTCCATAATTATCCAATACCTATCAGTATGTAACCACTTGGTGGCCCCAGAAGCTATGAGTAATTCACTGCTCAACATTCGGAGAGCATTACGCACTCTAATCTCAATGGATATATTGCTATCCAGTCTCAATGCATCTTAACTAAGAATATTTAAAATGATATATTTATTTTCATTGTGATAAATTACTCATGATTACAACACTTTGTAACTACTATCACAAAATATACCATTTATGTTTTTCTATTAAACATACTTTTAATTAAATTAATTAATATAACACATTATATCAAGTATATTATAGAAAGAAAACACATTTTATTTCAAACAAGATTGGTTATCGGCTAGATATATGTAATAAATTACATAACTGCCCCTAGGGCATATCCCTAACTCTATCAATGTCCCAGTTGCACTTGGGGTCAATTATGGAATCTTATTCCAACTTCCCCAATCGATTCCCTTAAAACTAATTGGTTCAGTCCCTCAGTGAACGGGGATGCTATTATGTTTCAATTATCTACTTTGTCAATCAAATCTCTCCAACGCTGATAAACTACATTTATCATATGGAACAATTCGGAGTATGTCTCTCAACTTCTAGTGAGCTCTACGTTCTATTATAAACTATACTGTGACATTGTTATCATACAACAATGTTATGACAATCTCAACATTCGGAATCACCTTTAGCTCAGTTATAAATTTGTGCATTTATACATTGTTTTTATTGTGGTGCTATTTAAGGCGATTTACTTATCCTTTTCATTGAATCACCCATAATCTCTTCTAATTGGAACATTTCCAACTTAAAGATTCTTAACTTGAGTTTATTATTGACATATTATACTCAACGTCACTTATGGAAGTTTGAGTCTGAATACTCCTTCATAAGGGGTTTGTTATTTTTGTAACTATTCTCTAGTATTTTGTAAATACACGAGAACACCTCAAACAACCATTTAGTGATATCAATTTGGATTTGATATTTCCTTCATGTATTAAATACATAAACAAATCATGATATCATAGACAACATATAATGTAGGATAATTCCTATTGTTAATGCATAAGGAATCCATCTTACATATTCTGTGTTAGTACCAAAAGTGGCACAAACACCTAAGAAATTAAGTAGAGAATAAAAATGAAGAAATGTAATTGGAAAATGAGTAAAAATAAGACACCAAATGTTTATAGTGGTTCGACCAATTATTGCCTACGTCCACTTGAAATGTTTATTGATTATCTTATTGTTTTACAAGTCAAGTTCTTATGGTTTGGTACCACTCCGCTGATGATTACATGAGAACATATTATAGTTGCATGGAAGTAAAAAGTCCTAGTAAATGAGCCCCTATCCTCCTATTTATAGTTGTAGATTGTCGGGAAATTCTCCACCACTTCTTACTCCACGATCTCCACTGCTCATCAATGGTTTTCTTGAAGAAGATGTGGCTATGTCAGCAAGCAGCTATGGATCGGTACCGATCCATGGGCATGGATCAGTACCGATCCATAAAACTCACTTATGGATTGATCATATTGGCTTGTTTGATGTCTCTTATTGTTTACTTCATGATTCCTATCTTGTTTGCTCGGTTATGAACTTGCTTCTGAGTCTAAGTGATGGATCAGTGGAGGAATGGAGTTGCTGATTTTTGGTGCTCGAGGTGTTCGATAGCAAACGACATTCAATCGATCAATGGAGCTTGGAATGCATTGCTATCATCAGTACTTGAGTATAGGAGGAAAATAGGGCAACTTTGTTGCAAGTTTATGGATCGGTACCGATCCATTAGGATGGATTGGTACCGATCCATCACTTAGATGGTTTTGTTTTCATCTTGCGATCTCAGTTGTAATTGATTTCTGGACTTTATGGCTATCTCTCCAGGCTTCGTGCCTTGATAGCTTTCAAGTTCAACTTGTTCGGTCCATTCAAATATCGCCTTGTCAAAAGACCGAATAACACTTGCCCCTAAATTACATCTTGTTTCAAACATGATGACCTTTGAATCGAGATAAGTCAGGATTGCCATATTGGACTCCAATCCATGCTTCGAATAGTTGTTATCCTTCCTTTGGACCTTTCCGGTAAAGTGCCATGTCTATAGTATTTGTTACGATGCTTCATTAGCATCCGAGACTATAAAACTGGAGTATGCTCTCATAATCCATCATTCCGAGCTTGATAATTTTGAACTAGCTCATTTTTCGAATCTTTTAGGTTTGAATATGCTTTTCCACGATTCCAGTTATTGAATGTTAAACATGCACATGTACACGTATAGACATGTATACTCTTGTGGAGTCTCTCAAGCATATACACATGCATATACATGCATATATAATTAATCATTCTTTCTTTTTATTTGGATCGTTCGGTATCGATCCATAGGGCATGATCGGTACCGATCCAAGCCTTAGAAATAGGCGAGTCAAACACCTATTATTTTGGTTTGGGGGTATATTACCCAACTCATTCCCTTCTCTCTTCACTTTATTCTAAACTTCGACTTCAATCTTTTATCTGCCACTGAAATACTTTTCCTCCAAGTTGAAATTTGCACCGCCGCCCTTTGATACTTGAACTACCACCGTCCCCCATCCAACACCTAAGCTCGACACCACCTAATGCCAAGCTTAGATCGGACCTGATCCATTTCGAACTCGAACTGAACCTTCAATCCAAATTCTAATTCAACCGTCTCTTTAAGTTTCGACATCCATAGGTAGGCCGCGACGTTGGTGGAGAGGTTGGAGGTGCTTCACATGGAAGGCCATGCTTTGGATTGGGAGGAAAGATGGAAGAGGAGGCCGAAATCCATCCAAGGGTATGGATTAGTACCGATCCAACCATTGGTGGATTTTGGGTTTCAAACTCCTTCGTGAACATTGCCTTGTTGATTAGTTGTTTTAAGTCATACCAAACATAATCTCCTGAGCTTCAAAGCACTTCCAGTACACGACTAACAATGTGAAGCCCATTGGGATGGTCAGCAATGACGGTTGCTTTAGATGTTATCTAGACATTCAAATGAACTGTTGTATACCGTCGGACACTGTAACTTGCACCACATTGCACTAGGTTCTTACTTTAACATAGGGAAGTCTTTTAATCTATCTGATATAACTTGTATGTTGAGTTTTGATAGTTACGGGTCATAGACGTTCCTAGCATCTCTCTGCTTAAATTTCAAGTCTACCGGTTTCCAGATTCGCCGAATCAGATACCAAGTCAAGCTCAACTATGGTTCTGTCTGCGCGGCAAACTCCGACGCAACCTTTTCCTCAACCTGAAAATCCACAGGTAGGTCAACCCGCTCAGGAAGTTCCAATAGAGCCTATTGAAGGCCCAGCATTCGAAGATGCTCACGACACACTTGACGATGCTATCATCTTAGTTGATCTAGTAGATTCTATGTCATCAAAAATTGAGGAGGGATCGAAAGAGAAACTTGTTTTGTGCTCGAGGAAGTCAAATAGATTGCAGGTATATGCTACAAGAATGCTTGAAGATATTGAGACTCAAAGAGAAACGAAGATTCGTTGATCATACTGCTGTTAGTAAGGTTATTCTACTATAAAAGAGTCCTAAATAAATATTGTTAAGGTCTCCTTGAGTATATATGCATAAACGATCACACACAATTTCATATACATAAAAAATAACTTGAAAACCTGATTTTACACCTCACAGACGTCTGAGATAAAACCACAGACGTCTGTAACAATTCTCGGGTTAAATTTTTTTGAAGTCACAGACGTCTGAGGTTTTACCACAGACGTCTATCATATGCAAAGCTGTCAATTTTGAAATGACACTTCTGTTTGAAACAAAAAGAAATCACCTTTCAATGAAAGGTTGTAGACATAAATTGAATAGACTTTCTCAAATAGTAACAACTCTTCGTCTGCATTTTGAATCTATAAATACTACTTTGATTGAGAAATAGAAATAAACTAACTTGAATTAATCTATTCTTTCCTCTCTTGATTTCTAAACACTTTCTTGCATATACATTGTTCACATACTCTCAATCTATTATAACCAAAATATAATTTTGGTTAAATCACTTCCTACAACTCAAAACATTCATATACATATACTCAAAGGAGATCATAGGAAGATTTGTACTATAAGTCAAAAACTGTGTTATTTGGAACACAAAATTGTCAGAAATACTTTTGTATTAGCATATTCCTCCGGGCAAAGTGAGGGTAATTTGGTTAAAAGAAATACCCAAAGGGAGCTTCGGGACTGGACGTAGGACAGGAGGTCCGAACCAGTATAAAAACTCTGGTTTGCATGCTTTTTACATTATACTATTTATTGTCTACTATAATTTTAACTTATACACTTGCATATTATACACAAGTTAAATAATATATGATTCACAAGACTTTCATTCTGGGGATATACAAACTTGAAAAGCGTTGATGTTCAGCATAGTCTCAGAGGTTTATTAGGAAAGAGGAAATGCTTAGAAATGGGCCTTGGTTAGTGGAAAATGTCATATCAACCACCTAACCAACATCTAATGTCCTTTGTTTGTCCTTGATATTTGAAAATATGCTTTTCATTTTTTGTTTGCAGCCTATAAATAATACCGAATAGTTCACAACTACTATCCGTTATCTTTGAATTTTATTTTCAATCATTGCGTATTTTAATTATGTAAGAAATAGGAATCTAATGTCTGAAAAGTAAGCCGGTTTTTATAGTGGACCATCCACTTTTTATTATTCCAAAAGGAAAGTGACATGCTGCCAAAGCAGTTACAACTCACATAGAGAAAAACAGAACCAAAACATGATTACAAAGCTTGATGACTAGTTACTACTAGCACAAGCATCGTGACGTAATGCCATTACAACAACCTGTTGCAACCGAGACATTACACGGGGACCGACAAGCATGTTAGGACAGACAAACAATCCTAACAATTCACAATGAAGACATAGGTGACCACAAAGACATTACCATCTAGATTCCAAGAAACACTACATCCAACTATAGCCAGAACGAACCAAGTATTATAAAAGGTAAGGGTATAACTTTAGTCTTAACCAGAAGATGTCCAAAAACAAACAGACATAATGCCACATCCTCCACCTTGATCTAAAAGCATGACATATACTAACAAAAACTGTACTTCATGGTACAAGCAGTCCCAAAAGTGTAGTAATGAAGGGTTTGGATTTAGGAGAGCATATACCACATCAAATAAAGCTGGCTAACATGCAATATCAGAACCAAAAATGGAGCAACAACAATAATCAAACTAAAGCAAGCCAAAGCCCATTACTAGAACTGCCATAAAGGAGGAATGAACCAACAAAAGAATAGCCAAAACTTACAATGAAGCTCTGTAATCATTGCCAAAAACGCCACTTCGGTTGTAAGCAATTGATAGGGTTTGGGGTATGCCCTAGGAGCAATTATGTAATTTGTTACATATATCTAACTCGATAACCAATCTTGTTCGAAATAAAATGTGTTTTCCTTCTATTATATACTTGATATAATATGTTATAATAATTAATTATCCCCACTCCTTTGACCATCCCCTCTCCTTTGACCATTCCATACCTCCTATCACATTAACTCCCACTGGTCCTTCCTTGGCCATTCTTTATATCTCGCTGCTTCCATCCCGCCTGTTGTCCACCATCTTCCACATTCCCCCTCCATTACCCTTGAACCTAACCTTCCTCTTGACCCGCCCCCTTTTCCTTTGACCATCCCCAATTTGAATGTATCTTCTTCTGAGATTCCTATCAAGAGGCCCCTATTATCATTCTCAGGTTATAATATTAGTCAAGTCCATGCACCCATTGAATCCACTACTCAACCTACTGCAAAGCCTTGGTATACTCTTTTCAAATCTCTGCCTCATAATGCCAGAACTTACATACCTAAGCACCTTGATATATCATACAATGGAGAAGCTCTGCACCCTCCTCAAGAGGTTATTGGAAAAGTTATCACTACAACAAAACAGTCTTTTTACAATGGGCAATGCCCGTTGTAATATGGTTTTCGCAACGGGCACGTGCCCGTTGTAATAGGCCTCGTTGTAATAGATGCACCACATTTTACAACGGGCAAAGCACGTTGTAAAAACCGTTGCAGTAAACTTTTTTACAACAGGTTATGACCGTTGTAATAGACTATAATACAACGGCCATAACCCGTTGCAATAGACTAACCATACTAGTTGCATAGCCTGTTTCACAACATGCATTGACCGTTGTAAAAAGAATATTTAACAACTTGTGTTCCCCGTTGCAAGATACTATAATACAACGGCCATAACCCGTTGCAATAGACTAACCATACTAATTGCATAGCCTATTTCATAACATGTATTGACCGTTGTAAGAAACTCATATAACAATGCACATTGCCCGTTGCAAAATAAATGCAAATTTTTAAAAAAAAATTACAGCAGCATCCATGCAATTCATCCATACTAATACAAAATATTGTAAAATAATTAAAATCACATACGAAAAGACTAAAAGCTAGAGTCATAGAATTCTAACACTCCAAAAGGTTAGATAAGTTTACATGCCAAATACATAAAGCATTAACACATCATGTTCTATGTACAATCATATCATACCATACCAAACAGATATCATGTTCTGTTCTTGCTACACATATCATGTTCTAAGTACAATCATACTATACCAAACAGATGAAGTCTTTATGCCACGCGACGGTTGATCTGACGGCCTCTTTGATAGTCTGCATCTCTGAATTTGGCCTAAATAAAAAGGCTTCTGGTTCCACCGCTACATTAACCCTTACTTTCCAAGCATTTGCTCCAAGCTTTACAAAATGTACTGAAGCATCAGGATCAGTGCTTGCTATAGTCCCCTCTGCAACTACGTTCTTTTGCCAACTCAATAGCTTGCACTTTTTTTCACCAAACCATCAGGATCTTGAACCTACACATTGGTACTCTCGCGGTGTGACTGCAAGCAAAAAACCATGGAACAAGGTTATATAAAAATACTGAGATTCAAAAGGTAAGTATGGAAAAAGGTTTATATTGGCTGGATAATTAAAATTTTAGCTACAGCCTATGGAAAATGAGAGATACTGGAAGAATATGGGAAAACGAGAGAATACTGGAAAACGAGAGAATACTGGAAGAAAATGTTCATGTTAAATAGAAGGATCATAGAATCAAGTATATTTTTCATATTCGGAAATAAATTTTAGCTACAGCCTGAAAGCCGTTAAGTGATCTTTCAACTATTATCAGGATAACTTAGCTAATACATGGTCCACTCCAAAGCACAGACTCAAAAACTTGAGAGTACACGCATTCCTGAGCCAATTCACACTGATAATATATTTTCATAATGAATTATTGTAATAAAATATAGATGAGGTAAACTCATAACCATATGCTTGCAGAGATGTTGAATTTGTACCATATTTTTAAGGTATAACCATATGCTAGAAAAATTGAAGTTATCTTACTTTACAAATGGTAAGGTATGCTATTATAAAACTGTCAGTTGTTTGAGCATGTTTCTAGGATTTACTGCATTTTTTTTCATAATGATCCCACTTTTGATAGTGGATTAAATCTATGAGAAATTGTGTTCATATCCAATGGGGTCAACCTTTCACATATGATTGTTTTACTAGTATTTTGATCTTTGAATATCGATCTCAACGTGTCATGAATCCAGAAGGTTTTTGGAAATTAAGTCAAACTATCATTTTCTACGATAGTTTCAATCATATCAATCAAAGTCTGCAATTTGCTAACCAAGTGCAATATCTGCTTTCTAACTTTAATGTTTTCATTTTCTAACTTTCAAATTATTAGTATAGCCTGAAGATAGTTTGTAGACGATTTCACGTTATATATCATTAGTGATCTGCTTTCTAACTTTTCTATGAGGTGCAATACCTCAAGATTCATCCTAACCATATGCCCTGTACTTGCCCAATCGCTTCATAGACATACCAACAAAAATTAATTGTGTGATATCGTATAGTAATTAAAACTGATCTGGAATTTCAGTCAAGATGTTAAATTAATAACCGAGCAGTGAAAATTGAATGAATGTTGTTCTAGCAACCATCAAAGCAAATTTTCTCCCGAACAATCTGGAGATCAATCAAGTGAATCTAAATTATAATTATCAACTGATCAAAATTAAAATTAGTCAAAAGTTTCTTTTATGGAACTTGAGTATGACTAAAGAGTAACACAATGTATAGTAGCAGTCAAATCTTTGATATAAAAGTCTCAACTTTCACAGACTATGTATGAAGTAAGTTTACCTCATCTATATTATACATTCTTGGTCAACATTAAAGTTACTCAACTGCAGATAATAGCCTGAACTAAACATGTCAACGTTGCCTGTTGAGGAGCTCTCAGGACTTGGTCAACAGAAGAAGGATGTACGAGTAGGAATACCACTACAAATCTCAATATTCCTCGTTGTGTACTTGCCGTATTTAAATGAAATGAAATGTGAACTAATTAAACTAATTGAACTACTACCATGATTAATGAACAATAATTTCTCAGAGCAAAAAAACCAAAATTTCATATACTAATTTAGGATTATTTATATATTCTAACCTGAGGTGTATGATCCTCAGCTATCTCCATATCCGCCACATTATCATTTCTTCTCTGTAAAAGTACAAGAGACGAGTTGGTAATTCATAAGCACATATCACATATTTATTAACAATAGCTAATTAAATATAAACTTACTGTCATGACCAAATTAGTCAACTCTTCTACTCTAGCCGCCAACTGAGTTACTTGATTTTCCAATGCAATCACCTTTTTTGAATTACTTGAATAAACACCCATTTGAGATGGTAATACACCAAAACCCAGTCCTCTCACCCTTCCCCTATGTTCATTTCCAAAAACATGTGACACCCCATCTCCACTTACCGATGTTGTTCCATGAGAGCTCGGAGCACTACTGTGCTCTTTTATCTTAGCCTACAAATCAAAATAGACCATTTCAAGAAAAATGAAATATGAATAAACTATCATCCCTCAATGTTCAGTTCAATGTATTTAATATTTGTAGTGAAATATTGATCGCAGAAAATATATATGAGTGGATCGCAGAAATATTGATCCCTCAATGTCAAGTACATACGAGTTTTGAATAAATATCTACACTCATATCTCAAAAGAATAAAAAAAACTTACGATGCAATCGGCAACAACGGAATTCGGTGGGTCTCCATTTTTCTTTGTATGGGCTTTGCTATATAGCTCGTCTCTGCTAATATCTGATATTCCAGTTTCCTTTTTCTGCAAACAACAATAGCAAGAAGACGAACCAAAGAAAAAAAATATTATTGATGTAAATGTACATGCATTTCTTACCATATCTTCAGCTAATCTCGCATAACCCTTTCTGCTCATTATATGTGGAAGTTTATTTTTATCTCTCAGTGCTTTGAATTTTTTGCTAGTTTCCTACATAGGAGAAATTCATTAATAAACTATTATTTACCTTTTAATTTATACTGAATAAAATACAACTTATTACCTCAAATTTCTCCGACAACTTTTCCTTAACAAAGTCGTTCCACTCTTGAACATTTTCTATAGTATCTGTTTTTAGCATCGCTAATCTAGAGGAAGCGTCAGGGCAAGTAGAAGCTACTTTAATAGCCGAAACTAATCTTGACTTTGCCTCTCTCCATCGTACTCCTAACATCTTCAGCAATAAACCCTTATATGCTTCATCCACCATGAATCTTAACTGCACAACAAAAATTAGAAAACTGAATTCAAAGTGCATTATAGTAAACTGAATTATGAAAACAGGTCTAGAGCCAACGTTAAGCAATATAAAATATTATTTAGTGTATTTGGATGACAATTGAAGCAAATGTTAACTAAAATTTATATCTTAGGCAGTTATACTCTTCGCATTCAATAATACTGCTGATCATCTTATGTTTGAATTTTGAAACATCAACTGTGAAATGCAGACTATAGTTGTCATTTACTAGAAACTAGGATCCATTGGTGTGTGTTTCCTTTGTTTTAGAAGATGGATGTCCCATCCAACCTGGAAGACGAATGCAGTTCGTTTGGAATTTCTACTTGAACCGTGTATTTTGTGGCAAGCAAAAAAGATCTAATCCTTGTCTTTCTAGCTCTCCGTATTCTAGGCAAAGAGAGCAGAGTGCATTTCTTAACCACACGACTTTCTTCGGAAACTTTCCAAAGAAGAATAACGATGCACGGAAAGTACATATGTCAAACAGTAGAAAAGAACAGAATCCGGAGCAGAAAATAGTTATGACATATGTAATGAAATTTTCAAGAACATCAGTTGAGCTATGTCATGGTATATTGAGTTATTTTTACTATTTTTGTAGTTGAACAACTAATCTACTAAAAACTTCAATGAGGTGAAAACAATCTGTGTGACTTAAGCTTTGCCCACTGGTTTCTCCCTCAGGTATTTCTACAGTCTGCCCAAAATCTGCTACTTGAGTTGGATAATACTAAGGTTTTCAAAATGGAATTCAAATCTTAAAGTTCATACTTTAAATCGAAATGAGATTTAAATCGTAAATCGAAGATTTAAATGATCCGTATTTCAAGGTTTATACACACTTTGAAATTGGTTTTGATGTATGAATATCTTCATTTAAATCTAAAACTAAACCTTTTCCTCTTATTAAAATTTATTTTATTTAGAAAACATTTGAATTAGAACAGTGAGTGCAAACAAGTATATTAAAAATATTAGTGTATATTGAATGACTTTTGTAAGTGCAGTTGTAACTTTGGATTAAACTGGAATGTAAATTGAATCGTAGAGAGAGATCCGATCTAAAACGAAATCACTACTGCTGTTACTTCTGTTCTCCATCAAGCTGCATCACCCATTTACCACATTCATCACAGTTCCACTCTCCTTAAACAAATTGAAATCTATAAAATTCATCACCTGCTTCTACCACTATCATCACAGTGCCACTCTCCTTAAACATCATTCTCCCATTGACCACAACACTACCATTCACGAAACACATTGCATTCACCATACTTCACATCACCAGTGCACAAACAATACTTGTTTCCCCCCTATCATACTAACTTCTTCACTTTCTACTACCCGCAATTGCACACTATCTCCTCTCTATATCAGCAACTACCTACACCAAGACTCATCTACCACTGACTAACACTTCAGTGCACCACATAACTCTGTCAAGTCATTGCCCACAGCAATCTAATAAACGATTTTGAAATGTGTATGTTTTACTTTCACTCTTATTCTATTCTTTATTAGATTAGAAGACTGAATTACTTTTCAACCATCGAGAATTCTTTCTTTATTCTACAATAAGCATGACCATAAGTACGTTTTTTTTAAAAATTTATGCCATATATGATTTGTTGTAAGGCAAACACAACGTACTGTTCGGACATGGGTTTGATAGTAAATACAGATATGGCCTTTTTTGTTATTTGCTCATCCATTTCTTTTACATGAATCATATAACCTTTGGACACAATATGATTATCAGTTAAAGTTTTTTTTACAGTATATGTTATCAAATATATCATTACATCATAAATTGTTGTATCGTTCCCCACAAATATACATCTAGATATAGGTTATGTATGTATAAAAATAACCATTTAGTAGTTTTTTGCCTTTTTTCTTTTAACATTTAGATATTATAGCAAATAGGTAATTCAAAGTGATAATTTTATATTTTTGATTTACCTTGTTTTTAATATTGGGAAATAAATCACACTAAGTAGTAGAAGGATTAAGTATATAATGGAACGAGAATAAGCATAAGATAAAGTTGGATTATTTTTTGTTGCATAAGAAAATGTTCTATAAATCAACAGAGATACCAACATTTGAATGCAGATTAATGACCGTCTCCACCGACATGTGAACTACTTAAAATGTTTAGATCAAATGTTTCAGAGCCTATGAATTCATCTTTCAAAACCCTTATGATACCTCAACTACAATCAAAGCCGAAATTAAAGAAAGTTGTCAGTTAAATTATCAAAATTCTGGCTTTACTTTCGGCGTCGAACAAATAATTAAATTTTTAATCCACATGTCAATAATTTGAAATAAAAGCGAAAAAGTTAGGTAGTCTTGTTCAGTAGTTAGTCATGAACTGCATAACTTCGACTCCATGGTTTTCAAAATCAGCAACCAGAAGCACAAATTTTATCTCAAAATATTCAGCAACGATCCACAAACAAATAGAACACTGTACAATTATAATCTATATTAGAGAGACAAAACACAAGAATAATTGCAACGAAGATTAATTATTAGGCAAACAGTTTATTAACAATTATGTAGTAAGAAAACATAGTATCTCAAAAACCATTAGTGAAATACAAACAGGGTAAATATCAACAAAAATCCTACTCAATGCCATTTCAACTCAATTTATACCTAACGCTATAATGTATATTTCTAACAAAACTTCAGATCGTGCACAAACTTTGTAATCCAAACACATACTTTGTAACGCCCCACCTCTATGCTCATAATAACAAAGAGTATTAAAGGAAATACTGTCCATTATTACGAAGAATAAGGCTGGATAGGAGCGACCATCCGTAATTGGCCCTACACTAATATTGGTTATCTCGATAGGAACGGTACATACTTTTATTTTTCATCAAATTATTTATTTACTCCCATCGACACACCCAATACTAGTATAAAACGAACTACGACGGTTCATAATAGTTTAGGACATTAGATATAACAATAACACAGATAATATAAATGCGGAACACAAATAAAAACAAAAGTCTCATATATATATATAACTGATGTCAGTTAATACATAGTTGACACAATACATATGATACAACTACAACTGTCGACTCTAGAAGTTATATATACAAGTACATTATCGACTAATATACATGAATACATATCGTTCTGTACAATGACACGACTACTACAAAATGACACTGACAACTTCAGAAGATGTGAAAAGTCTTCAAATCCTGAACAGCAACTCAAAGAAGGAAATCTACAACCTGAAATAACTCGGGTCTGACCCGAGTATTACATTCAAAAGAAAATAATACCCAGGTCAGTCTAATTCAAACCAGTTTATTAGTGCATATAGGCAGTAATAATTTAAATAGACGACAATCACAATAATTCCCGTCTATCCGATTCTTTAAACAAAGAAACCGGATAACGGTCAATATAACACTTAACAGTGTTTAACAAAAATCAGAAGATTTAAATCATCAACAGAGATAAATAAACAATTTAACAAATCGACTAAATCAATTTAAAGCCATTGAAATTGTCACTTTAAAACCATCAAAACTCGATTGGCTGCCGTACACGCACGCGTGTACGGCCTCGCCAATACAGCATAAAAGATCAATGCGTCATGACACAAAAGAAATATTAACTCAAAACTGTCGAGTTTGGGTGGCTGCAGTGCACGCACGCGTGCACCGCCTCGCCACAACAGCATATAAAGAGAAAGCAACAAGGCACCAGGCCAATGCTCAAGAATTCACAGTGCCAACAAATGCAATAGGCAAGTGACAGTAGTGGAAAGCTTCGACCAAGTGAGTTGAAGAGGTTGGCTGCCTCAAACAATCAACAACCAAACCAGTTCGGACAAGGAAGAGAAATGCCAAAGAAGTCAAGAAAAGATGCCAACAACTGCAGCCGAAACGCCAGATACATCAATCAAACGAATGCAGCCAGGGGGTAAGGCTGCCCAGTGTAAATGGTAAGCAAACCAATTGCCACCAAGTAAATGTAATGACACTACAAATTCGAGCAGGTGGAAAACTACCACGAAATGCAAGAAGGTCAAGTCTCTGACTCAACACATCTGCAGCACCAAAGCACAAGGCAGTGGTACAAGTACAAAAATAGAAGGAGAGTGATTACATGGTACAGTGAATTACATAACACATCAGCACTGAAAATAGTGCTACAGGTCAGGAAGTAAGTGGGCAACTATAAAATACTATCAAAGGCAAAGACTCAGCAATGCCAAAGCCAAGGAGAATTACATGACAACTAAATACAATTGTCCAAGCAAGCTACAGAACAAGCCCAAGTAACTACAGGAATGCACAGTGAATATATGAGCCAGAATGGTAAAGCTCTTGTATAAACTGATACAAGGAAAATGATTTGTTTCCAAAACAAAGTCAAGGCCAAATTGAAATCACAAACTAAAGGGGTGACATGAACAAAGTGCAAGCAGTATGCAACACTCAGATGTACACATGAAGTTCAAATGATCAGCTCAATGAATCCTGAAACCAATGGCATCAACTCATCAAAATGAAAAGCGACATGTACCGGTAATGTACACATCAATGCTTCAGTTTGAACAATGAAACTCAGAAGCAACTAGCCACAAGAATGCACAAACACGGCTACTACATAGTACAGCAGACACACATGGCAACTATAAACTGTCTCGATGTATAGATATGGCCAAACTGGGCTTCTGACAGACCAGTGAACAACAAGTGGCCAGAGGAGCAATGGAAGTTCACAAGTATCCAGGACTCAAACTTAAACAACAGTGAAATATGCGTGCCACTATTGGTCAGATAAATGTGCGATCAAAGTCAAGTGTTTTCAAAGTAACTCGACCAAATTGCTTCAAATGAAACAAGGTACCAACTTGTATTAAAACAGTTTACAAGCATAAAATTCAACAAGCAGCCTCAACATCAAAGACCACCCCACATACATAAAACAGTGATGCCGGCGACTGCACGTACACATGTATTGATACACTGTTTTAAATATAAAGACTGTGCAGTCAAGGCAACGAAGAATCAAAGTGAAGATTATATAATACGACATGAAGACTCGGTATCATGAAGGCAACTGCCAAAATGAACAATCATAGTACAAACTTATGTTCAGGGCATATATACTTGAAATCAGAACAAAGAGGAAAGTGCTACCGGAAGAAAATATATCAGAGAAACCATGTCACAAGCCAAATTGGATCAGAAACCAGACAAAGCAATAGGGCAACATTATATATGAAATAAAATGGTCAGACAATCTAAAGCACGAGGCAAAACAATTCGATACAACATGTTCAACCCCAAGTTCTCAACCAAAGACAGTAATGGCCGAAGCTATGGCAAATTTTATCAACATCGAGCAAGAATCAAACCAAGTCAGAAATTCTCAACGTCGAGGCAAAAACAAATGCAACTCAGGCCGGAGTAAAGATCGGCATTTTTAAACATCAGAAGTTTCAAAGTTTCAAAGTAATCAAGAAGTGGGTTTCACAAAATTGGCCGAGACCAAAATAAATTAACTCGAAAGCCAGAGAATCCAAAGCAATAAGTTCCAACCAAAATCAAACCCATGGAAGTCAAGAAACAAAAGATCAAATGGCTTGAATTAGATGTGAGCAATAAATCGCTCACCTTTGCCATGGAAGTGAAGACGTTGCTGACGCGGTGAGGACGACGAACGAAGTTAAGCCAAAGTCCAATCGAGCACGAGCACGTCGAAGTAGCCTCGAGCAAGATGAGGTCGGCGCCTTCGAGTTCCTGAAGCGAGCGATCTGAGAAGCTCTAATTCAAAGCGACAAAGAAACAAAGAGCCAAAGCCCTAATTTTTCAGATCGAACGAGACGAGATCGAAGCCGCCATTTTCGTTCGTTTTTGTTTTCTTAGCCTAGGGTTTTCGAATGAATGTAAGAAATGGGGAACGGGTTTGAATTTACCAAAAGAAAGAACGACAGTGGGTATCAAGTATCAACTCTTCATCAAAACAATTGGGCCAATAAAAATAGATGAGTGTATTTATAAAAGGCCCGAATAACTTTTAACCATGTTTAAAAAAAGAATTTCAATTCGATCAAAATTGCTGATAGAAATTTGTTATCAATTTCAATCGTCTAGTGACGATAACAAACTTTTACAAAAAGGATTCCGATTCGATTAAAATCTACATTAGCAATTACCAATGATTTAATCGTCATTTATAAATTGACGCGAAAAACCGGGTTGTTACAGACTCCCCTCCTTAAAGAAATTGCGTCCATGCAATCATAGGGAATAAATGGATAAAATGTAACAACCAAAAGAGCATGACAATGTCGAATGTATAAGCAAAGCAAATGTCAGCGGGGAAGTATTAGATAAGAAATCGAAAGGTTCGACTGCTTCAAATTAAAAGAATCAACCTCGTGGGAATCCGGGATCAAAATCAGACGACTAACAAAAGCAAGAACAGTCGAGTTCCAGCAACTAAAAGAGAAGGAAAAACAGAGCAGAAATCCCACACAGAGCACGAATTGAATGTAAGTAAATCAAATTACTCACCTGAATCGCCAGAGAAAAAGACGAAGCTCAAATCTCAAAAGTCGCAAATATTCAATCATCAAAACGATAATTGAATTTTCAAATCGCAAATATTTACTTATCTCAAACGATAATCAGAAGACAAATCAAATATCTGATTATCTCAAACGATAGTCAGAAATCAAATATTCAATTATCAAAACGATAATCAAATTTCTCAAATCAACAAATGTTCGATTATCACAAGCGATAATCAAATTTCAAATTCAACAAATATTCGATTATCAAAAACGATAATCAAATTTCAAATTCAACAAATATTCGATTATCACAAAACGATAATCAAATTTCAAATTCAACAAATATTCGATTATCACACAATGATAATCAAATTTCAAATTCAACAAATATTCGATTATCAAAAGCGATAATCAAATTTCTCAAATCAACAACTATTTAATTATCTCAAGCGATAATTAAATCTCAAATCAGAAAACATTTAATTATCTAAAGCGATAAATAAATACGAAATCAGCAAATATTTAATTATCTAAAGCGATAATTAAATCTCAAATCATAAAATATTTAATTATCTAAAGTGATAATTAAATCTCAATCAACAAATAATTAATTATCTCAAGCGATAATTAAAAACAACAAATATCCGATTATCAAAAACGATAATCAGAACTCATATCAACAAATATCTAATTATCACAAGCGGTAATTAGAAACAACAAATATCTGATTATCAAAAACGATAATCAGAACTCATATCAACAAATATCTAATTATCACAAGCGATAATTAGAAACAACAAATATCTGATTATCAAAAACGATAATCAGAACTCATATCAACAAATATCTAATTATCACAAGCGGTAATTAGAAACAACAAATATCTGATTATCAAAAACGATAATCAGAACTCATATCAACAAATATCTAATTATCACAAGCGATAATTAGAAACAACAAATATCTGATTATCAAAAACGATAATCAGAACTCATATCAACAAATATCTAATTATCACAAGCGATAATTAGAAACAACAAATATCTGATTATCAAAAACGATAATCAGACTCATATCAACAAATATCTAATTATCACAAGCGATAATTAGAAACAACAAATATCTGATTATCAAAAACGATAATCAGAACTCATATCAACAAATATCCAATTACCTGCAGATAATTGGAAGCAACAAATATCTAGAAATCAATTAAGAAGACTAGAAAATCAACATAAAAGCTTGGATCGATCCCATCAGATGGCGAGTTTTTAATTCGCCGCACGTGCATCCCAGAGTGGCCGAAGCCTACCAAGTACTCAACATAATTTTGGCGCCCATCAGATTGACCCGGAGGTCCGCAGAGTGACCCGAAGGTCTAGTACTGGTATTTGACCCGAAGGTCCGCAGAGTGGCCCGAAAGCCCAACAAATGACCCGAAGGTCCGCAGAGTGGCTCGAAAGCACACGAAAGCATCAAAATGTTTCAATTAACGAGTCCGGAATTAACCGAAATAGCAAACGCACATGTCCCATACCACGTGTTTTACTAAATCGTTTGATTCTCTTCATCGTTTCCTTGAAAGTGTGAAATTCATCAAAATCATCAAACAACAGATATTCAATTAACGAGTCCGGAATTAACCGAAAAAGTAAAAGTGTGGTTCCATACTCCGCACTTTTGCTAAATCGTTTAATTTTCTTCATCGTTTCCTTGAAAGTGCAAAATTGTGTATTTTGTAAAAATACACTTTACATTCTCAAACGGACAAGTCCGGAATTAAGCGAATCAGTAAAAGAAAGGGGTCATAGTCCTCGATTTTGCTGAAACGTTTAAATCGCTTCCTCATTCTTTTGAAAGCGTAAACTGTTAAATTTCTGAAAACAATTTTATTTATTTTGTAAAAATAACAATTCACCTTCTCAACTGGACAAGTCCGGAGTTAAGCGAAACAGTAAAAGAAAGGGGTCATAATCCTCGATTTTGCTGAATCGTTTAAGTCGCTTTCTCATCCTTTTGAAAACGCAAACCGTTAAAATTTATAAAACAATTTTCATTTTTAAAACGAGTTTCCAATCACGTGATTAAAGCAGCAATATTAGTAACAATTTCGATAAGGAAATTGTACTTCTCAAAATACCGTAAAAACGGTCACAAATCAATATTGCGGAATAACCGCTTGAAAATCCACTTTTAAAATTTGACGGTTACTGAAGCCAAAGCGACAGTAATTTTAAAACGTCAAAATCACATCAAAACAATTTACATCTAAATGTAATATCAGAGAATTTTCATTCATCAAAATGCCACAAAACACCGTGCTTCAAAATATAGCATTGGTGTAAAATCCCGTTATAAAAATAACGGCAACAAAATACGTTTCATAACCAAGCATCGGTTCAACGTAAAATAAAGGCAATAACGTGCAATTTAAATTTTTGCACGTACTACAAAATGGACAAAGAATCATTCAAATGTATCTTCAATGAAGATAATTTAAAACGGCAAAAATCTAATCAATAGATGATTAGTACAAAAGAAAGCCAGCGGAAATTTCAACAAAAATCACATATCTGCAATTTCTTCGAATCCTCAATTTGGATTCGAAATTCGCAAAGAAACAAAATAATTACAGATACGTAAACAACAAATTAAATTCATATCAATTTCGTATTTTGATTTTTAAATCAAAAAGATTATCAGTTGTACTCAGCGAAGACAGTTTCACTGTTTCCGCTGCGCACTCTGATAAATAGAACACAATCAATCAAATCATCAAAACGACAAAACACAATTCCACTTTTATTCTTAAATAAAGATATTTAAAAATTTCATCAAAATTTCAAAACTTTAGTTTTGACTCAAATCACAGATAAAACATCGACCAATAGTTGTAACATATGTTCCATCCAAGTTATGTTTTATATTATGTCCATAAACCCCAAGCTCTGATACCAACTGTAACGCCCCACCTCTATGCTCATAATAACAAAGAGTATTAAAGGAAATACTGTCCATTATTACGAAGAATAAGGCTGGATAGGAGCGACCATCCGTAATTGGCCCTACACTAATATTGGTTATCTCGATAGGAACGGTACATACTTTTATTTTTCATCAAATTATTTATTTACTCCCATCGACACACCCAATACTAGTATAAAACGAACTACGATGGTTCATAATAGTTTAGGACATTAGATATAACAATAACACAGATAATATAAATGCGGAACACAGATAAAAACAAAAGTCTCATATATATATATAACTGATGTCAGTTAATACATAGTTGACACAATACATATGATACAACTACAACTGTCGACTCTAGAAGTTATATATACAAGTACATTATCGACTAATATACATGAATACATATCGTTCTATACAATGACACGACTACTACAAAATGACACTGACAACTTCAGAAGATGTGAAAAGTCTTCAAATCCTGAACAGCAACTCAAAGAAGGAAATCTACAACCTGAAATAACTCGGGTCTGACCCGAGTATTACATTCAAAAGAAAATAATACCCAGGTCAGTCTAATTCAAACCAGTTTATTAGTGCATATAGGCAGTAATAATTTAAATAGACGACAATCACAATAATTCCCGTCTATCCGATTCTTTAAACAAAGAAACCGGATAACGGTCAATATAACACTTAACAGTGTTTAACAAAAATCAGAAGATTTAAATCATCAACAGAGATAAATAAACAATTTAACAAATCGACTAAATCAATTTAAAGCCATTGAAATTGTCACTTTAAAACCATCAAAACTCGATTGGCTGCCGTACACGCACGCGTGTACGGCCTCGCCAATACAGCATAAAAGATCAATGCGTCATGACACAAAAGAAATATTAACTCAAAACTGTCGAGTTTGGGTGGCTGCAGTGCACGCACGCGTGCACCGCCTCGCCACAACAGCATATAAAGAGAAAGCAACAAGGCACCAGGCCAATGCTCAAGAATTCACAGTGCCAACAAATGCAATAGGCAAGTGACAGTAGTGGAAAGCTTCGACCAAGTGAGTTGAAGAGGTTGGCTGCCTCAAACAATCAACAACCAAACCAGTTCGGACAAGGAAGAGAAATGCCAAAGAAGTCAAGAAAAGATGCCAACAACTGCAGCCGAAACGCCAGATACATCAATCAAACGAATGCAGCCAGGGGGTAAGGCTGCCCAGTGTAAATGGTAAGCAAACCAATTGCCACCAAGTAAATGTAATGACACTACAAATTCGAGCAGGTGGAAAACTACCACGAAATGCAAGAAGGTCAAGTCTCTGACTCAACACATCTGCAGCACCAAAGCACAAGGCAGTGGTACAAGTACAAAAATAGAAGGAGAGTGATTACATGGTACAGTGAATTACATAACACATCAGCACTGAAAATAGTGCTACAGGTCAGGAAGTAAGTGGGCAACTATAAAATACTATCAAAGGCAAAGACTCAGCAATGCCAAAGCCAAGGAGAATTACATGACAACTAAATACAATTGTCCAAGCAAGCTACAGAACAAGCCCAAGTAACTACAGGAATGCACAGTGAATATATGAGCCAGAATGGTAAAGCTCTTGTATAAACTGATACAAGGAAAATGATTTGTTTCCAAAACAAAGTCAAGGCCAAATTGAAATCACAAACTAAAGGGGTGACATGAACAAAGTGCAAGCAGTATGCAACACTCAGATGTACACATGAAGTTCAAATGATCAGCTCAATGAATCCTGAAACCAATGGCATCAACTCATCAAAATGAAAAGCGACATGTACCGGTAATGTACACATCAATGCTTCAGTTTGAACAATGAAACTCAGAAGCAACTAGCCACAAGAATGCACAAACACGGCTACTACATAGTACAGCAGACACACATGGCAACTATAAACTGTCTCGATGTATAGATATGGCCAAACTGGGCTTCTGACAGACCAGTGAACAACAAGTGGCCAGAGGAGCAATGGAAGTTCACAAGTATCCAGGACTCAAACTTAAACAACAGTGAAATATGCGTGCCACTATTGGTCAGATAAATGTGCGATCAAAGTCAAGTGTTTTCAAAGTAACTCGACCAAATTGCTTCAAATGAAACAAGGTACCAACTTGTATTAAAACAGTTTACAAGCATAAAATTCAACAAGCAGCCTCAACATCAAAGACCACCCCACATACATAAAACAGTGATGCCGGCGACTGCACGTACACATGTATTGATACACTGTTTTAAATATAAAGACTGTGCAGTCAAGGCAACGAAGAATCAAAGTGAAGATTATATAATACGACATGAAGACTCGGTATCATGAAGGCAACTGCCAAAATGAACAATCATAGTACAAACTTATGTTCAGGGCATATATACTTGAAATCAGAACAAAGAGGAAAGTGCTACCGGAAGAAAATATATCAGAGAAACCATGTCACAAGCCAAATTGGATCAGAAACCAGACAAAGCAATAGGGCAACATTATATATGAAATAAAATGGTCAGACAATCTAAAGCACGAGGCAAAACAATTCGATACAACATGTTCAACCCCAAGTTCTCAACCAAAGACAGTAATGGCCGAAGCTATGGCAAATTTTATCAACATCGAGCAAGAATCAAACCAAGTCAGAAATTCTCAACGTCGAGGCAAAAACAAATGCAACTCAGGCCGGAGTAAAGATCGGCATTTTTAAACATCAGAAGTATCAAAGTTTCAAAGTAATCAAGAAGTGGGTTTCACAAAATTGGCCGAGACCAAAATAAATTAACTCGAAAGCCAGAGAATCCAAAGCAATAAGTTCCAACCAAAATCAAACCCATGGAAGTCAAGAAACAAAAGATCAAATGGCTTGAATTAGATGTGAGCAATAAATCGCTCACCTTTGCCATGGAAGTGAAGACGTTGCTGACGCGGTGAGGACGATGAACGAAGTTAAGCCAAAGTCCAATCGAGCACGAGCACGTCGAAGTAGCCTCGAGCAAGATGAGGTCGGCGCCTTTGAGTTCCTGAAGCGAGCGATCTGAGAAGCTCTAATTCAAAGCGACAAAGAAACAAAGAGCCAAAGCCCTAATTTTTCAGATCGAACGAGACGAGATCGAAGCCGCCATTTTCGTTCGTTTTTGTTTTCTTAGCCTAGGGTTTTCGAATGAATGTAAGAAATGGGGAACGGGTTTGAATTTACCAAAAGAAAGAACGACAGTGGGTATCAAGTATCAACTCTTCATCAAAACAATTGGGCCAATAAAAATAGATGAGTGTATTTATAAAAGGCCCGAATAACTTTTAACCATGTTTAAAAAAAGAATTTCAATTCGATCAAAATTGCTGATAGAAATTTGTTATCAATTTCAATCGTCTAGTGACGATAACAAACTTTTACAAAAAGGATTCCGATTCGATTAAAATCTACATTAGCAATTACCAATGATTTAATCGTCATTTATAAATTGACGCGAAAAACCGGGTTGTTACATACTTATATTGAAGGTTATGCATTGTAAATACCTATTCGCTCTTCACCGATTTCGACCCCCGAATTCCACCAATTTGTCGATTTCGCCTTGGAATTTGTTCGCAAGATTTTTGGTTGGATTGGACTACGATTTGGAGAGAAGTCGATGACGAACTAGAGGGAAGTCGACTAGGACGAACTGAAGATTCGTTTTCCAAGATTTCGTTTGCCCTAGATTTCGTTTGCCCTAGATTTTGTTTGCTCTAGATTTCGTAGGGAGAGCGATTTAATTTTTTGATGAAGTTTCACAAACAAAATTGCTAAGCGGCTATTTAACTATGCCGCTATTTAATTGTTTATAACCTTTTTTTAACAAACTCATATATGAATCTATATGGCATCTATTACAAGGGGCAGCAGAAGCCCGTTGTAAAAAGAATGTTGTAATAAGATATTTTTATTACAACGGGCCCTAATTTCGTTGTCGATAAACCACGTGATAACTGCGGAGAGAAGTGCCTAATTTCGTAGTCAATCTATTACAGCGGGCATTTGCTGAATGTTGTAAAATATACTTCCATTACAACGGGCATAAGTTGACCGTTGTAATATCTATCTATTACAACGGGCAAATAATGCCAGTTGTAAGAAGGGTGTTGGACAGAGCATCTATTACAACGGTCCTAAAACGACAGTTGTAATAGACGGCTATTACAACGGGCAGAATATGCCCATTGTAAAAAGGACGTTGTAATATGGTATTTTTGTTGTAGTGTATTAACTTTTAGCAAAATTACTTAGTTGGTTCTTTTTCTTGGGTAAAAACTCAACTATATGGTTGTCATCAACTACCTTAAGAAATAGTGGAAACTAAAAGGTGACTTTGATGTTATATGGTTCTAACTACTTATTTAAGTTCAGTTGCGAAGCGATAAAAATAAAATAGTGCAGTCAGATCCTATTTTTATTAGAGGCCAGATGTTTGTAATTACAACATGGAAGCCGACATTTCGGATCAGTGCAGGCGCAAGTCAAGATGGTTCCAGTATGGGTTCACTTTTATAATATCCCACATATTGCCTGGACTTTATTAGGAATTAATTGGCTGGCATGCCATATAGGTAAATTGGTGTGCTTTAATGAAGTGAATGTAAAGAAGAAAAGGCTAGAATACGCTAAATATCTTATAGAGATTAATGCCAATAAGGAAGTTCCTGACTTTATCATTGTTGAAGAAGGCAACTGTCACAAAGTGCATGTTGAATACTCATGGAAATCGTTAATATGTACACACTGTTATTTTTTCGATCATCATGTTCATAACTATACTATGGCTCATCCAAAATCCTTGGAAGTTTAGGTGCTTGATAATGATAATTCCCAAAGCAAGGTCCATCAGATAGAAAAACCGAATCAACCTGAATTAGCTAACCCAGCCCACCCTATTAAGGTTCATATAAGCAACAAAGTATGGCAGAGAAAAGTGACTTGATCCAAAAATGTAATCAATCAATAGGCAACTACTGATACTAAAGAGAAATCTGATAAATCGGCATCTACAGCTGATGGTACTCGGAACACAAATGGTACTGGAACCAAGACCCAAAGTGAAGAGGATTTGATCCATAGTAATGCCAATTGATTTTCAGTTTTGCAAGATTTAGAGGAGGGAAAATATGAAAATAGCAGTGACAACATAACAGAGGAGCTAGGTCAAAATGCTTCAAAACAACCCAGTGCACAAGATTTTTGGGCTTTTGATGTTACACGCATGCACACTGATACAAGCACAAACACAAGTGAAGTTCCTGAAGCAGATACAACCTTGAAAACTCGTATTATTGAAGACAATCTAAACAATACCCTCTCATTAATAACTCGCGTGCACCTAAACCAAAGTATGGATTAACTCCCCCTATCCTCCATGATAACCTATCATCCAACGATACCAATATCACCATCCTGTCAAGTCCTCTACATCAAGATGAGCATTCTACACACCTCATTGAAGATCCCCAGGACTTAATCTCTCCTATTAATATGAATAACAGCCTCTCCCCTCTGCCAAAAACAATTCAAATTCCCATTCAATTCCCCCTGACAATCTCACAAGCCCATACTTGAATCTCAAACCACCTGATAACATCCTCCTATTCTCTCCTGATATCTCCACCCAAACCACTCCTACTCATCCAAATGAGCTAGCATCTAAAGCATCCCCTAGTAGCAACAAAAAATCTAGCAAAAGAAAGAAAAAAAGCATAAGAAAAAGAAAAAAGGTAGGTTTTACCATTCAGATGATAATGACATGGACTTTGGTGAGGACTTCAGTATTCAATAATTTCTCCCCCAGAACCTAACCAAGAATATCAAAAAACAAATCCTACTAAGCAGATCAAGGGTAAGTGGGCTTTCTGCCTCAAAAATCTAATCCCATTCAATGATGAACAATATAGGTTATTAGAATGTACGAGGTACACGGCTGGATTCTAAAATCCATGAAATAAAGCATCTCATCAAAACTCATAATCTTAGCCTCATAACCATAAGTGAAACCAAGCTCAATGTTGAGCTCACTGCAAAATCTACTACGTTGGTAAATCCTACTTGGTCCTCTATAAACAATCTACATCATGCCCCTTATGGCCACATATTAATCTTATGGAATGCCCAAATCTTCTCTCTAACTACCACTGCCTTTAGTAGACAATACATTCACTCCCATATAACTCATCTCCCCTCCAATGTCTCCTTATACTTAACTTCAGTTTATGCTGACAACACCAAAGCTTCTAGGCAATCCTTTTTCAATGACCTTCCACTCCAACATACCGCTCAATCTCCATGGTTATGTTGTAGAGACTTCAATAGTATGCAGCCTTGCTCAGAAAAATATGGAGGAAACCCTCTTCATCTTAATGATATTCAGCCACTCAATAATTCCATCACCCAATCTAACTTAGCCATGATCCCAGTTACAGGCTATTACTATACATGGAATAATAGTAGAACCTATTGTAAACTGGACAGAGCCTACGTCAATCCTGATGCCTTCACTCTCTGGCCTAGCCTTGTTGCCAACTTCCCTCCTCCATACCTTTCAGGCCACTGCCCTATAATCCTCTTATAGGGCATAACAAACACTAAGGGTCCCTTTATTTTAATATTGATAACTGTTGGACTAATGACCATGACTTTTTGCCTTTAATTCAATGGGTATGGAATACTGTGGTATTTGGAAATCCTATGCATGTTCTACAAGTCAAGTTCAAGCTCACCAAGAATGCTCTCAAGGTATGGTGTGACGCCCCACCTCTATACTCACGCTATCCAAGGACACTATAGGATAATGCCGTCAACTAGCACGAAGAATAAGGCTGTTGAGGAGCGACCATCTATGTAATTGCTTTGTGCGAGTACCGATATGTCAGATAATATAACTTACATTTCATTTCAAGAGGAAACCCGACATATCAAATACAAACTCAAAGCTACCACACCGTGGCTATGTGGACTTCGGAAAAAAATATAGAAATAAGCATAACACAAATTAGTCACAGATATTCATATCACTAAGGCGGAAACAGATATGAATATATCACATTTACATCAAAGTAGTGGTCAAACTAGATCCACTACATCACAAAAGAATAGATATAAGTGCTAGACAAAAGAATAAGCATACATCAAGGAGTCTCTATCTCAAATGTATAATAACAAAAACTACCAAGTTAAAGTAGTTAGCCAAAAGTCAGGTGACGAACCCTTATAAGAAGTCAAGCAGAAGCATCTGAAATACCTCGGTCTGACCCGAGTATTATTTAAGAAGAAAATAATAAACGGATCAGTCTAGCTATAAATATCGTACAAAATGAGATAGGATAAGAGATATGACCAAAAACGTATGATAACAAAAATGCCATACTGTGACAAGTATACATAAAGTAACAACAAAAATCATACAATATCTCACATATTCTCAAACACTAAAAAGAATGTCATATTCTTTAAATTATTCACCAAAACACAAATATTGACAAACATATCAATGCCAATCGCAAAAATCGGTGAAACACAAATACTAGAAATCATCAACTAGAAATCCAAAAATCACAAAAAGGGGAAGGCCTATCACAAACGGGAGCATGAAAACTCCCCAACACATGTGTCACAAACGGAACGCTATTCCATGGTCGCTAACCATCAAGTTTGAGCTGAAACTCCACAAACGGCCCGAAGACCATGGGTCTCTACCCCACCAATTTGAGTCGAAGCTCCACAAACGGCCCGAAGACCATGGGTCGCTACCCCACCAATTTGAGCTGAAGCTCCACAAACGGGGTTTAGTCCCCACACAAACAAAGAGACATCGCACATCGCTAGTCTAAATCTCAAAATGATCATCATTGATCGACAAGTGTAAATTACACTAAGCTAGTAAATATAAGAGTTTAGCTTTATGTCCCATAACCACTAGCTTAACTAAAATATTTACGAACAAATTGTAGACTTCCACTCGAGAATAAGTGTAAATTACACTAAGCTAGTAAATACAAGAGTTTAGCTTTATGTCCCATAACCACTAGCTTAAATTAAATATTTACGAACAAATTGTAGATTTCCAATCAAAGATTGTCACAAGAGTTCAATCGAACAAGTCCAAGAATTAACCGACGAAGTAAACGCAAGCGTTTCATACCCCTTGTTTTGCTAAGCCGTTTAATTAGATTTCTCATACGAATGAGGTAAAGGTTTTTATATAAACTAATAGATTGGAAAACGGTTTTATAAACAAGATTTGTATTAAAATTAGAGTTGGAATCATCTTTGTGAAAGAGTTTGAATATTTACTACTAGTATAGAAACCTTTGTATTTTAAAGTGACAAATTACAAAAATGATTGTAAAAACAATCAATCACCAAAAATTCACATACGACGATGTGAATTAAATCCATAAAAATCGATATCAAATCCATCAAATGGATATTCCCAAAAATTCAAAGAAAGAAGTCATCAAAGTCGATAATAAGTGATAACAACTAACCGGATCAACAAAAAATCGATTAAAATTGGAAATCCACTCAAGAACAGCCAAAATAGGCAAAACTGCACATTTCAGACGTCTGAAATTACCAACCAGACGTCTGAACCACTAACCAGACGTCCAGATAGATTTCCAGACGTTTGAATTTTGTCTCTGCCTTTTTGTGTTTTCCAAGGACCAATTCCAGACGTTTGGATTACCAATTCAGACGTCTGAATTTGAATCCAGACGTCTGAATTTGAATCCAGACGTCTGAATTTGAATCCAGACGTCTGAATTTGAATCTAGACGTCTGAAATCAACCTGTAGGCAAAAATCAGCCTAGCCCGTAAAGGGCGAAAATCCAAACAAAATGCGATCGATCGAGCGATGGATGCCAGGGGTTTATGCCAATCGACAAACCAGCCCTATAGGCTCTTCGATACACCACCAAAACATGTCCAAACATCCAAGATAGGATTTTTAAAGATTTTGACTTCAAAACACCAAAATTGGAAAATTCACCAAATCAATTCAAATCAAAAGCAAATGAACATGAATAGAAGTTAGTAATTCATACCTAACAACAATGAAAGTTATAGATATAGATGTGAGTTCAAAAACTCACCTTTTAAACTCAAAACACAAGTGAGAAGCTTGAAAACAAAGGAAAGACCAATTCCTCTTCAATCTCAACTCAAGAAACTCCAATCTAAGCTAATAAGCAAGTATTTCCTAAGTTAGGGTTTAGGAATTTCTGAAATTGAAGAGAGATAGAGATGGAGAAGATGGAGAGGATGCTTACCTAAGCTTCTCTTTGATTTTGGAGCAAGAACTCGAGTTTCCAAATCAAACTAGGGTTTGGAATTTCTATTTCCAATTTTTTCCCCCATTTCTCTTGAGCTAGAGTGTTAGGAAAAGGAATGAGTGAATGAAGAGGAGTTGAGTGGAGTGTTAGGGTATTAGATGGGTTGATGGGCTGAAACCCAAACCTAAAGCCCTAAATGAAAATATCAAAATTCTACTCAACTCCAAACATATCGATGTTTATACTCAAAAAAGTTGTAAACATCATTTTGGAATCAATGGAAGTGGTCTCGAGTCCCAATTCGACTGTTTACAAAAAGTAACATTTTGGACTTTAATCCGATTAACGATGCTATATTTAAATAAAATATTTAAATATACAATCGTAAAATATGCAGGTTGTTACAGACTCCCCTCCTTAAAGAAATTGCGTCCTCGCAATAATTAAGAGGAAAATAAAGAGTAACAACCATAAAAGCATATCAACACAAAAGAAAATTTGAAATAAGAAGTTCACCATAAAGAGCACGAAAGAGTAAGTCCGGATGTGTTCGCTCGATGAATTCTCTAGATTACCAAGAGCAATCCTTAGAATTTGAAGACCATTGAACTTTCACAAGCGGAACATTTTTATTCCGAAGGCGTTTAACCTCCAAAGCAATGATACGAATATGATGTTGCTCATAAGTCAAATTTGGTGAAACTTCAATTTCTTCAATAACATCGGGCTCAAGAATAGAATCGGAATCCCTAAGGCATTTCTGTAGTTGAGAAACGTGGAATACATCATGAATAGTAGAAAATTGAGCCGGTAATAAAAAGGCGATAAGCCACAGAACCAATACGATCGGTGATGGGAAATGGACCAATATATCGAGGTGCTAATTTTCCCGATCGACTGAAACGCACAACACCCTTCATAGGTGAAACACAAATGAACACCAATAAAGTCTGGACCTAAAACCAACTTCTCACCGGCTTCAAGCTAACACAAAAGAAATCGGCATGGTCTTCCGTAGAGTGCCTCGAAAGGTGCCATACCAATACTAGATTGGAAGTTATTATTAAAGAAGACTCAACAAGAGAAATATGATCTTCCCAACTTCCACCAAAATCAAGAACACATGCACGAAGAAGATCTTCAAGAGTTTGATTCACACGCTCGGTTTGTCCATCGGACTGAGGATGATAAGCGAAGCTAAAATTAAGCTTTGTTCCCAAAGCTTTTTGAAGACCTTTCCAAAATCCACTAGTAAACAATGGATCACGATCGCTAACAATAGAAGTAGGAACTCCATGAAATTTAACAATCTCTTTAACATAGAGTTTGACCAAAAGAGGTACGGTCTGATTGGACCGAACGGGAATAAAGTGGGCGAATTTTGTAAGTCTATCTACAATCACCCATAGACTGTCATGACCTGAACGAGAACGGGGAAGACCGTCAATAAATTCCATGGAGACTTGATCCCACTTCCAAACTGGAATGTCCAAAGGTTGCAATAACCCACCGGGCCTTTGATGTTCGGCCTTAACAAGTTGGCAAGTCATGCAACGCTTAATAAAGTTAGCAATATCAGATTTTATTCCATCCCAATAATAAAGCCGTTACTACTACCAGGATGAATGGTAAATTTAGAACGATGAGAATCTTCTAATCTTTACGAAGATCACAAATATTTGGCACGATAAGTCTACCAAATTTTCGAATGCTGCCACGAGCATCAATATCAATGTCTTTCAAACCTTCGATATCAATTTTATCCCTACAACTTTGGCTAAGAAGAGCCAATTCGAGATCATGCTTTTGAGCTTCAAGAATGCGGTCTAAAAGAGAAGGATGAGCCTCAAGGCTATACAAAACAAGAGATGAACATGAATTGGATTCACAATCTCGAATCTCACAAGTGGATAAAGTCTCGAGATCATTCCATTCGGATATCATCATAGAAACAACTGCTTGTTGCTTACGACTAAGGGCATCGGCAACACGATTTCCCTTTCCGGGAGCATAGAGAATATCAAGATCATAAGATGCAAGGAATTCAGGCCAACGTTGTTGACGCAAATTAAGTTCCTTTTGAGAAAATAAGTTCTTCAAAGATTTATGATCGGTGTAGAGAACAAATTTCTCTCCCAAAAGATAATGACGCCAAATTCTAAGGGCGAAAACAATAGCCGCGAGCTCTAGATCATGAGTGGCATATCTAGTCTCGGCAGGCTTTAATTGCCTAGAAGCATAAGCGATAACACGTTCCCTTTGCATGAGAACGGCTCCCAAACCAACACGACTAGCATCGGTATAAACAATAAAATCTTGGTTCCCTTCGAGAATCACAAGAATAGGAGCATCAGAAAGGGGTTCTTTTAGTTTCTGAAAAGCAGCTTCACATTTGTCTGACCAAATGTATTTAACTCCCTTCTTTGTCAAACTAGTAAGAGGTACGAAAATTTTAGAAAAGTCTTTTATGAAATGACGGTAATAACCCGCCAATCCAAGGAAGCTACGAATTTCTGTCACACTCTCCGGTCTCTTCCAATTTTAAATCGCTTCAATCTTTGAAGGATCCATGGAAATTCCGGATTCAGAAATGATATGACCCAAAAATTTAACACGAGATTGCTAAAAGCTGCACTTGGAAAATTTTGCTTTCAATTGATTGCTCCTAAGAGTTTCCAACACAATCCAAAGATGTTTTTCATGCTCTTCCTCGATTTTAGAATAAACAAGAATATCATCGATAAAGATGAGAACAAATCGATCGAGAAAGTCTTTGAAAACTCAATTCATAAGGTCAACGAAATAAGCTGCAGCATTCGTTAAACCAAATGGCATAACAAGCCATTCATAAGATCCATAACGAGTACGAAACGATGTCAAAGGAATGCTATCCTCTTTCCCGAAAAGCTAAGACTTTAAAAATTATAATTAACTTTGTGTAATCATCTTTTTAGAAAATTTTACTTTTTACAAGTCAATTTACCGTGTCTGACTGTCTCATCATAGCGTTTAGGAGATTCCTATCGATAACGTTGATCAAGCGCATCGACCAGAATTCTTAAAGCACTTAATGGGCAAAACAACACAAAATCATCTTCTATAAGATAAACATGTCTCTTAAGATTTTACGAATATTCTTTGCTCGTTTTAAGAACAAAACCCAATTATACTTATAAATATCTTATTAAAAAGATTTGCAAATTTTAAATTGTTGTTTTCATCCATAATCAATAAATACAAGGATGGTCTCATCGAGATATTCGCAGAATACTCGATTCATAGGATGGTTGAAATAAGCTGAACAAACTGAATGACATCGCGGGTCACTCATAAGAATCATAACGAGTGCGGAATGCGGTAAGTGGAATGCTACCCTCCGCAACTCGTAGCTGATGAAAACCGGTGGCAAGGTCAAGTTGAAAAGACCTTAGCACCACTCAATAGATTGCTTAGGTGATAATCCTAAGACAAGCTCAAATATACCGGAAAATTCACAAACTACTTGAATGAGAGAAATAACATTCTCCTCATCATGTAGGTTTAGAGAATAAAATGATGACGCCGAATTTGGAAATCAAAATCATTAAGAACAATAGAAATCTGCTTAACAGATTGAGAATGTCAAAGATGGACAATCCTCTTGGGACATAGGATATGGGCTTCATAATGATTAAGCCAATCCTTTCCCAAAAATCAATTCCGAAGCCTAAGTAGCACATAACATGCAAATCGGATCAGAAAGCATAATCACATAAAATAATCCCGACATTTTTACAAAGTAAACTGAGTGTTGCGGATCCACCAACCGGATTCGCAATTCTCAGTGAAGTCATCAAGTCCATAATATTTAAAGAAAAAGTATCAACAAATTCTTTTGATATAAAAGAAGGAGATGCACCCGTATCAAAAGAATTCGAATAGGATAATCATAAAACAAAATAATTCCATCAAGGACAGAATGAGAAATACCTTGACCATAAGAAGTGTTACTAGAAGCTTGCACAACATTCAGCTTTCCCTCTCTCCTACTTTGAAGTTTGGGACATGAAGATAAAAGATGACCCAAACCTTTGCAATAGCGACAAGTAAGAGGCTTCAGACACTTATTCGCATAGTGGTCCATAGAACCACAATTGTAGCATTGTCCATGACTAGAGGTAGGAATCTTTGGTACCGAAATTGCCTGCTTCCCTTTCTTGTTGGGATTAGGGCTTTTGAACTTAATATGCTTCTTCTTGTTGATGTTGAAGTTTTGTTTAGCATCCACAACTTCAACATCACTTTCTTTATCGGCCTCTTCAAGTCGAAGAGTGATATCTACCAACTGGTCGAAAGGCACTTCTAATTTCAGAGGTAAAACCTTTTTGGGGTTTTTACTCAAAGCACAGATAAACCTTTGATTCTTTATAAGATCCAAAAGTTGTTGGGCAGACATGAATACGCCATCCAAAGAAGGACTACTGGATTGACCAGCGCTAGGACTTCCAGCTCTAACCATTTCTCTTCTTTAAGAAAGAAAGAAGAGGAAAAAGGTTATTCACAGAATGAATATCAAACAAACTTGATTGATAAAACAAGGCATCATAAAAAGAAATAGGATAGAATTTTACGAAGACTCGAATTAAATCCAATGGCACGATTCCTAAGAAAGACTTAGGACAATGATCCTTGCTAGTTTATTCTACATTGTTCCGAAGTTTGGCTCTGATACCAAGCTGTGACGCCCCACCTCTAAACTCACGCTAGCCAAGGACACCACGGGGTAATGCCATCAACTAGCATGAAGAATAAGGCTGTTGAGGAGCGACCATCTGTGTAATTCCTTTGTGCGAATACCGATATGTCAGATAATATAACTTACATTTCATTTCAAGAGGAAACCCGACATATCAAATACAAACTCAAAGCTACCATACAGTGGCTATGTGGACTTCGGAAACAAATATAGAAATAAGCATAACACAAATCATCACAGATATTCATATCACTAAGGCGGAAACAGATATGAATATATCACATTTACATCAAAGTAGTGGTCAAACTAGATCCACTACATCACAAAAGAATAGATACAAGTGATAGACAAAAGAATAAGTATACATCAAGGAGTCTCTATCTCGAATGTATAATAACAAAAACTACTAAGCTAAAGTAGTTAGCCAAAAGTCAGGTGACGAACCCTGATAAGAAGTCAAGCAGAAGCACCTGAAATACCTCGGTCTGACCCGAGTATTATTTAAGAAGAAATTAATAAACGTATCAGTCTAGCTATAAATATTGTATAAAACGAGATAGGATAAGAGATATGACCAAAAACGTATGATAACAAAAATACCATACTGTGACAAGTATTCATAAGGTAACAACAAAAATCATACAATATCTCACATATTCTCAAACACTAAAAAGAATGTCATATTCTTTAAATTATTCACCAAAACACAAATATTGACAAACATATCAATGCCAATCGCAAAAATCGGTGAAACACAAATACTAGAAATCCAGAAATCACAAAAATGGGAAGGCCTATCATAAACGGGAGCATGAAAACTCCCCAACACATGTGTCACAAACGGAACGCTATTCCATGGTCGCTAACCATCAAGTTTGAGCTAAAACTCCACAAACGGCCCGAAGACCATGGGTCGCTACCCCACCAATTTGAGTCAAAGCTCCACAAATGGCCCGAAGACCATGGGTCGCTACCCCACCAATTTGAGCTGAAGCTCCACAAACGGGGTTTAGTCCCCACACAAACAAAGAGACATCGCACATCGCTAGTCTAAATCTCAAAATGATCATCATTGATCGACAAGTGTAAATTACACTAAGCTAGTAAATATAAGAGTTTAGCTTTATGTCCCATAACCACTAGCTTAACTAAAATATTTACGAACAAATTGTAGACTTCCACTCGAGAATAAGTGTAAATTACACTAAGCTAGTAAATACAAGAGTTTAGCTTTATGTCCCATAACCACTAGCTTAAATTAAATATTTACGAACAAATTGTAGATTTTCACTCAAAGATTGTCACAAGAGTTCAATCGAACAAGTCCAAGAATTAACCGACGAAGTAAACGCAAGCTTTTCATACCACTTGTTTTGCTAAGCCGTTTAATTAGATTTCTCATACGAATGAGGTAAAGGTTTGTATATATACTAATAGATTGGAAAACGGTTTTATAAACGAGATTTGTATTAAAAATAGAGTTGGAATCATCTTTGTGAAAGAGTTTGAATATTTACTACTAGTATAGAAACCTTTGTATTTTAAAGTGAAAAATCACAAAAATGATTGTAAAAACAATCAATCACCAAAAATTCACATATACCGATGTGAATTAAATCCATAAAAATCGATATCAAATCCATCAAATGGATATTCCCAAAAATCCAAAGAAAAAAGTCATCAAAGTCGATAATAAGTGATAACAACTAACCGGATCAACAAAAAATCGATTAAAATTGGAAATCCACTCAAAAACAGCCAAAATAGGCAAAACTGCACATTTCAGACGTCTGAAATTACCAACCAGACGTCTGAACCACTAACCATACGTCTGGATGGATTTTCATACGTCTGAAATCAACCTATAGGCAAAAATCAGCCTAGCCCGTAAAGGGCGAAAATCCAAACGAAATGCGATTGATCGAGCGATGGATGCTAGGGGTTTATGCCAATCGACAACCTAGTCCTATAGGCTCTTCGATACACCACCAAAACATGTCCAAACATCCAAGATATGATTTTTAAAGATTTTGACTTCAAAACACCAAAATTGGAAAATTCACCAAATCAATTCAAATCAAAAGCAAATGAACATGAATAGAAGTTAGAAATTCATACCTAACAACAATGAAAGTTATAGACATAGATGTGAGTTCAAAAACTCACCTTTTAAACTCAAAATACAAGTGAGAAGCTTGAAAACAAAGGAAAGACCAATTTCTCTTCAATCTCAACTCAAGAAGCTTCAATCTAAGCTAATAAGCAAATATTTCCTAAGATAGGGTTTATGAATTTCTGAAATTGAAGAGAGATAGAGATGGAGAAGATGGAGAGGATGCTTACCTAAGCTTCTCTTTGATTTTGGAGCAAGAACTCGAGTTTCCAAATCAAACTAGGGTTTGGAATTTCTATTTCCAATCTTTTTCCCCCATTTCTCTTGAGCTAGAGTGTTAGGAAAAGGAATGAGTGAATGAAGAGGAGTTGAGTGGAGTGTTAGGGTATTAGATGGGTTGATGGGCTGAAACCCAAACCCAAAGCCCTAAATGAAAATATCAAAATTCTACTCAACTCCAAACATATCGATGTTTATACTCAAAAAAGTATTTTGGACTCAATGGAAGTGGTCTTGAGTCCCAATTCGACTGTTTACAAAAAGTAACATTTCAAACTTTAATCTGATTAACGATGCTATATTTAAATAAAACATTTAAATATACAATCGTAAAATATGCGGGTTGTTACATATGGTCTAGAAATAAACTTGGCACTGGAAACTCTTAATCTTCAGCAATTAGAGACAGGCTTAGGATACATTAAGAACTAGTGCAAACAAATCCCCATGATCAAACAATGTCTTCTGAAGGGCATAAGCTTAGAAATATCTCACAGATGCTATCAATAATGAACTGGCTATGGTGAAACAGAAACATAAGTCTGACTGGAATAACTATGGTGATAAAAACTCAAAATTATTCCATGCTACCATAAAACATAGCAAAGCCAGGAACATCATCTAGCTATCAAGGATCAATATGGTATGACTCACAGCTCCCCTTGTCAAGTTAATCATGCATTTCTGAATTACTTCACTAACCTTCTTTCCAATGCTGATAGCCCCCAATCTGATATTAATCTCTTATCTAGTATCTCCATCCCCAGTGGCGTAGCCAGGACATAATATTGGAGTGGGCACAAAGTGAGATGTGATTCAGGGACAACGACCATTTAGGCTTTTTTCTATGTCACTGATATTTAACAAAATTTGCACAAGAAACTTATATGATTGAAATAAGACAAATAGTAACTTTAACATAATAGACTTCGGATTCATTACAAAAGCGATCAATAATTGATCTTCTAAAAGAAAATTAATCATAACATACATATCTTAAATTTGTTCCCTACGAGTTCTCATATTTTGAAAACGATCGATAATTGCATCATTGTCAATGATATCAAAGACATCTCTTTCAATATAAATGATACAACTATCATTTAGCCATTCATCCCCCATTCGATTTCGAAGATCCGTTTTCACTATATTCATAGCTGAAAAAGTCCTTTCAACTGTAGCGGTTGAAACTGGTAGAATTAAGGATAATATGATGAGTTTATAAACTAAATTATAAACAATATGCTTTCCCATCAAGACCATCTTCTTGGCTAAATCACTAATGCTTTTCACTTCTTTGAATTCAGTATCAGATGTCATATCCACATAAATCTCTAATTGATTGCAAAGATCCATACGTTCCGCTTCGGAAAAATCATTTGGATAAAGTTCAGATAGACGAACTAGTTTCATGACATCAAAAGAAGCAAATAAATCATTAGGATTCAAAGAATCCATGCATAGAAGCAATTCTGTGTTAACCTCATCAAAACGATTATTAAGCTCGACAAGTTGTTTATCCAAACAAAGGTAGAACAAATCAATTTGATAATGATGCAAGTTTGTTAACTTTGGCCCTCGTCTTGATCTACCTAAAAGAAGATAATTATCCTCCATATTTGGAATAAGAATATTTTTCTTCGTGCAAAAATAACTTACTTCAACAAATAGGTTATCCCATCCATCATTTCTCATTTTTTGTAGTCGTTCCTTAGATAATTTCACCAAAGTTATAGCATTGACGATATCTTGATCTTTTCGTTGAAGTGCTTTTGAAAGATCATTGGTGATTCCAAGTACATTTTTCATCAAATATAATGTGAATACGAAATCAAAATTTTGCATCACTTTTATCAAATTTAAAGATTCTCCTTTTTTTATCTCCAGAGACATCTTCCACCAAATCTGTAAGAACATCTATTACAGAAGAGAACATAATAATTAAATTAATTAAGGTTCCATAATGTGAACCCCAACGCGTGTCTCCTGGTCGTTTCAAACTTCTCTCTTGATTCAATCCTCGGCCACTACATAATTCTCCACTCTGTAATTGATTGAATACCCTTTCTGCTTCTTTTTCTCGTAGGATATCTCGACGCTTACATGACGCTCCAGCAAGATTCACCAAATTGTTAACTAAGTAAAAGAATTCAGCAATGTGGTTTATATCTTTCGCAACACGAACAAGTGCTAATTGAAGTTGGTGTGCAAAACAATGCACATAAAATGCAGAATTGTTCTCTCTCAATATAAGTGTTTTGAGGCCATTGAACATTCCTCGCATATTACTTGCCCCATCGTAGCCCTGACCACGCAACTTTGTAAAGCTCAATTTGTGTTTGGAAAAAAAGGCTTCAAGTGATGTTCTAAGTGAAATTTCAGTTGTATTGGGAACATGTATCATGCCCATAAATCGTTCAATGACACAACCATTTTTATCGACAAATCGTATAACTATAGACATTTGCTCTTTAATTGAATTATCGCGTGCTTCATCAATTAAAATTGCAAATAGGCCACCATCAAGTTGCTTCAAGATAGCATTGACAACTTCGATAGCAATTGAGTTTACAACATCCTTTTGTATATCGGGTGATGTCATTTTGGAATTTTGTGGAGCATTTTCCAAAACAACGGCATTAATAGATGAGTTTTGATTTGCAAGCCATTGTAGAAGTTCTAAAAAATTTCCCTTATTCATGGAGTTTGCAGATTCATCGTGACCACGAAAAGCTAGTCCTTGACGCAAAAGTTATCGAATGCAATCTATGGTAGCATTTAGTCGAACTCGATAGTCAATTCGGCATTGTTGTGTTTGCCTCACAATTAGTGGTTCAATGTGTCTGGCTTGAATCATTAAATTTTCAGGTTTCATACAAGCGGTGTTATGTGCTTCTGATTGAGCGTGTTCTTGAAATCTTCTACAATTTTCCAATTTTTGTACCCACCCGTTATAAAAATCTCACTCATATTTCTGTTCACGACTCTGGACGAAATAGATAACACTTCAAACAAAAAACTGAATCTTCTTTTACACTATATTCTAACCAACTCCCAAATTGACTAAACCAATTTGGATTAAAGCGACGGGCTTTTTCTCCAATGATAGTTTGTGGAAATACTAATAAAGAAGGTTGACATGGACCTTTCTGTAAATAAGCTCTTCGAACTATATCTTGATCATTTGGGTCAAAGTCCGAAATTCGGTTTCGTAAGCTTGGATCAGAAGGAAGATTTAACAAATCAACATGAACGCGATTTCGAATCACTGTTTTTGGAATAGCTTCATTTTGAATATCATTATCTACAATGTTGGAAGAAGATCCCGCAGTGTCCGAAATAGTATCATGAGCTCGTTTATAATATTTATGCAAATCTGAAAAGGGGATTAACAATATTTAGATAATCTAACGATTACAAAACAGTCTAAAGTATATTCAATTTTTCTCATGCATTTTGTTGTTGAAGAATACTTTGATGGTTTTTTTTCATAAACAAATGTGTAATATCATCTGAATATGTTCTTGCATTTTGAAAATCAGTTGAAAAGGTGGATATCGATAGAGAAAAAATCTAGCCAATGCATGGTTATTAATCATAATCTATTATATTTGGAACAGTTCAACATCTATTTTCTCAGATACAAGTTTTTTAAAGGACATCTTTTCTTAATCAAGTAGTTGCCTAAAGTTAATTTACTGGGGTTACTTGTGTTATTTGTACTAAAGCAAGTGTCATTATTGATATCATTAATCTAGTTATGTGTACATGCGGATGCTTTCAGTCTAGATATTGTAAGTCCTCTCTTTCATTGTACCCTTTCCCCATCCTATATGTTCTCTACAAGTTTTATGTTAGGCTGATAACCCATAGCAAAACTGTTTTTTTCTTCCTTCTTACAAGAGTAGGGGATCAAACCCCCACTTGTATTTTTATATGTTCACCGCTAAATCAATTATGAAATCAAATCCTTTCAGCAAGAAATGTGTCTAAATTAATCAAATTAAACTATCTAGCTTAATCCCTAAAATATGCACATCACAAGAAATCAAAGAAAAACCAAAATAAGATTACCCATTTTGCAGAATTTCCGATATAGGGTTTTGCTTTCACAAAATATATCTCGGCTGAAATTGACGTTCTTAGCTGATGGAGAAGAAGAAACGTGGTCCGTGCTTGATGAAGCTTGAAGGAGCAGGCAAGCGGCGTCTCTTTTCTTCGTTCGTTCTTTTGTTTTTTTTCGTTCGTTCTTTTATTATTTTCCCCCTTTCTTCGTGGCTGCTTCTATTTGCTACAGGTGAGCAATTGTTGCCGCATCTCTCTGATTTTTTTTAAAATACTGGGGTAGGCACGTGCCTACCCCATATACATGTGGGCTCCGCCCCTGTCCATCCCTACTATAACTCATGCTCAAGCCTTTGCTTTTATTAGTTAGGTCACTTATGAAGAAATTAAAAATGCTATATTTAGCATGAAATCCTCTAACTCCCCAGGACCTGCTAGTTTTTTAGCACACTTTTATCAAAAATTTGGGAACATAATCTGTATTGGCTTCTCTAAAGCTATTTTCCACTTCTTCAAAATTGGCATTCTCTTAAATGGCATTAATCATACTAAATTATGTTTGATTCCCAAAACCGATGTGCCTTAGGATGTTTCACAATAGTGTGTTGCAATGTGGTGTATAAGTGTACAACTAAAACCATGGCTTCTAGAATGAAAGGCTGTCTGTCCACTATAATATCTAAAAACTAAGCAGCATTTCTTTCCAAAATAGCTATAACTGAGAACATAATATTATCTAATGAGCTTATGAAGGGATATAATAGAAGTCATATATCTCCTAGATGTGTTTTGAAACTCGATATTCAAAAAGCCTATGATACTATCAAGTGGGAGTTGGTAATATCTGTTCTGTCCAAAATGAATTTTCCCTACCATTCTAAACTTAAGCATGTGGAACAAGACTGCTGCTTCTCATTATATCAACCTCATTCGCAACAAATCAGATAGCTTATGGGCTCAATGGAATATAGATCATAATTTAAAGAAGCAAATTTTTTGGACAATAAGCTATATGGTTTTGGTGCACTTTATTGAAATTGAGATAGATATTCTTACCTATAGTCAGATGCTCCCCATCATATTCCTTTTGGCACTCCCTCTGGAGCAGGCAAGGCACGATTTTATCAAAACATATTGATTATAATCTTTGAGCTCTATCAGGAATCCCAGAATCTTCCCATGCTTCTAACTATATCAGTTTAGGAAATTTACTACTTCTTAATACCAGCTCAACTATTATTAGAGGAGTATGGAATGATATTTTTCATCAGTTCAGTTTGCCTATGAACGACAACATAGTATGGAACTCTAATTGTATTCATTCTATATCCTTTGTTTACTCCGCTCTGCTCAAATTAAAATAATCTCAAGCTTTCTCTTGGTATAAAAGAATATGGTCTAGAAATTCCCTGCCTATAGAAAATTTGATGCTATGGAGGGTCTTGCGTGATGCCTTACTCTCTTAGGATTAGCTTCTGACAATGGGTGTTGTTCCAAGCTCCAACTGTTTTCTCTGCACTCGAAGTAATGAGAATGTCATACATGTTGTAAATTCAATTTAGCTCCAATCAATTCAAGAGAGACTAAAATCACAAACAAATGAAGATTAACGGAAGCATACCGGAGTCCATTGATTCAATTGTATATGGGTTTGCAATCTTCCAGAAAAGCAGTTTATCCTTAATGTCGATGTTTTTCTTCTGATGGGGAAGAAGAAAATAAAGAACATACTGTTTTCTGGGGACCACAACCGTTTAAATAACGGACAAAAAATTAGTTATTTCTTATTTACAATTTAGCCCCTCATTAAATTGTAAATACCGCTTAATGTTTTATACCTTAATTTTTAATAGCATTATACACTTTAACATATGTGCCCATAATATAATTTTAATCCAACAATCTCCCACTTGGGCAACATATGTTTCCTTATAAATGTACAACCTTATGAGCTCAAAATTTGCTATAAAATAAAGGTAATCTTTAACAATCTTGTCCATTAACCATATTTATATAGGATCACAGTGGTCTTTGTCACATTAATCATGACTAAACCCATCAGTGATCACACACATATATATAGTTAAATGACATAGATCAATATGTTTTCAATTGGTCCTCCTTAATCTTAAGTGAGGTCAGAATCAAAATAGTAAATATAGTAAATGAACTGAATACTTTACTTCTGATCAGAAAGTTAAACACATAAATGTCTTAAAGAAAATATATATATCATATATAATACAAACTCCCACTAAACCATAACATCCTCAAGCAATACAACACCCATATGAGCAATGTGCTCATGAAAGACCTTGGGTGGTAAACCTTTTGTGAGCGGATCCGCTATCATGAAGTTTGTTCCAATATGCTCTATAGATATATGTCCACTCTGCACTCTTTCTTTCACAACTAAGTATTTTATGTTAATATGCTTTGACTTAGTTAAGCTTCTATTATTGTTAGAATATAGCACTGCTGACTTATTATCACAATATAACTTCAGTGGTCTTTCTACATTCTTCAAAATGCGCAGCCCAGTGACAAAGTTGCGTAGCCATATTCCATGATTTGATGCCTCATAACATGCTACATATTCTGCTTCCATAGTGGAAGCAGTAACAAGTCTTTGCTTAACACTTTTCCAGGATATAGCTCCTCCAGCCAACAGATAAATATAGCCTGATGTAGACTTTCTGCTATCTTGGCATCCAGCAAAATCAGAATCAGAATACCCTACGACCTCCAAATGATCTGATCTTCTATAAGCGAGCATGTAATCTTTTGTTCTCTGAAGATACCTCATAACCCTCTTGGCTGCTTTCCAATGGTCTATACCAGGGTTGCTTAAGTATCTGCCTAACATCCCAACCATGTATGCAATATCTGGGCGTGTACATACTTGAGCATACATTAGACTCCCAACAGCTGAAGCATAGGGAATCTTTTGCATTTCTTGAATTTCAAGATTGCTTTTAGGGCACTGACTAAGACTGAATTTATCTCCTTTAGCAACAGGGGTATCTCCTGGTCTACAATCTTGCATGCCAAACCTTTTAAGTTCTTTGTCAATATAGCTCTTTTGTGATAACCCAAGAATACCCCGAGAACGATCTCGAAGTATTTGGATACCTAATACAAAAGAGGCATCACCAAGATCTTTCATCTCAAAATGGTTTGATAGAAATTTCTTGGTTTCATGCAATAAACCTATATCATTAGTGGCAAGCAAAATGTCATCGACATATAGAACCAGGAATATATGTTTACTCCCACTGAACTTGTGATACACACAATCATCAACAATATTTGTCTCAAAACCGAACGAGATGATTACTTGATGGAATTTGTGGTACCATTGACGAGAAGCTTGCTTAAGTCCATAGATGGATTTTGTTAATTTGCAAACCATATTCTTTGGATCTCCCGATACAAAGTTTTCTGGTTGTACCATATAAATTGTCTCATCAATGTCTCCATTGAGAAACGCCGTCTTAACATCCATCTGATGTAACTCAAGATCGAAATGAGCAACAAGTGCCATAATTGTTCTAAAAGAGTCTTTCGATGAAACTGGAGAGAAAGTCTCTATAAAATCGATACCTTCCTTTTGAGTATAGCTTTTTGCTACAAGACGTGCCTTATACCTCTCCACATTACCCTTTGCATCCCTCTTGGTTTTAAATATCCATTTACAACTAATTAGTTTTGCACCTTCTGGTAATAGGACAAGTTCCCAAACTTTATTGTCTTGCATAGACTTATACTCTTCATTCATGGCATCTATCCATTTTTGAGAGTTAGAACATTTCATGGCATGGTGAAAGTTGATTGGATCATCTACCATCATTCCATTGTCATTCTCTTGTTCTTGGAGAAATACAATATAATCATCTGAAATAGCATTTCTCCTTTCTCTCATGGACCTCCTTAATGGCACTGGTTCTTGAGGTTGTTGAGTTTGTTCTTCTGGAACAATAGCTTCATTTTGAATAAGGGGTTGTATAACATTGTCTTGTTGAGGTTCCGGATTCACTTCTTGATCAATGATAGGTGTAGGCAACTGTATAACATTGTCAAAAGTTATAATAGGAACTGAGTTTGAATCCAATTCCTCCTCAAAAGAAATGTTTTTAACTTTATTTCTCCCCCCAAACTCAATATCCTCAAAGAATACTGCATTTCCCATCTCAAAAATATTATTAGCAATGGGATCATAAAACTTATAGCCCCTAGAACGCTCAGAATAGCCAATAAAGTAGCTGCTCACTGTTTTGGAATCCAGCTTTTTTTCATGTGGCCTATAAGGCCTTGCCTCAACTGGACATCCCCAAATATGAAAGTGCTTTAGACTAGGCTTTCGACCCGTCCAAAGCTCATAAGGTGTTTTTGCAGCCGCTTTAGTTGGTACTCTATTGAGAATATAAGCTGTTGTCTTTAATGCTTCTCCCCAGAGAGACTCGGGTAAGGTGGAATGAGTAATCATACTCCTTACCATATCCTTAAGAGTTCGGTTTCGTCTTTCAGCAACACCATTCATGCTAGGTGATCCTGGCATGGTGTACTATGGGACAATACCGCATTCCTCTAGGAATCTAGCAAACGGTCGTGGACATTGTTCACCTGAGCTATCATATCGACCATAGTACTCACCACCACGATCAGATCTGACACTTTTAATTCTTTTGTTGAGTTGATTTTCAACTTCAACTTTATAAGCTTTGAACACATCCAATGATTGCGAATTTTCATGAATGAGATATAGGTACACATAACATGAGTAATCGTCTATGAATGATATGAAATATTGTTGACCATTCCAAGATGTCGTAGGGAAAGGTCCACAAATATCTGTATGAATTAATTCTAAGACGTCTGAAGATCTATTGGCACCCAATCTTTTACTTTTGGTCTGTTTTCCCTTGATACAATTTACACAAACATCAAAATTTGTGAAGTCAAGAGATTCTAAAATGCCATTAGACACTAAGCGCTCAACTCTACCTTTTGAGATATGACCTAAGCGCTTATGCCACAAGGATGCTGAATTTTCCTTATTTAATTTACGTTTAGTACCACGTGAATCTACATGCAAGGTTTCATTATAAGATGTAACTGTTTCCAATAAATAAAGATTGTCATAAGCATTTAAATAACCAGTTCCAACAATATTTGAATTCAAAGACAAAGTAAACTGATTGTTTCCAAATGAACAACAATATCCAAATTTGTCCAACACAGAAACTGAAACCAAATTCCGTCTAAATGACGGTACAACAAAAGTGTCTTTTAAATCCAAATAAAAACCAGTTTCTAACAACAATCTAAAATGTCCAATTGCTTCTACTTCTACCGACTGTCCATCGCCCACAAAGATGTGTCTTTCACCATCACTTGGCTTTCGGTAGCTTAGGCAACCCTGCATAGAAACACTTATGTGAGTAGTAGCACCAGAATCTATCCACCAAGTGTTTCTAGGTACTGAAGATAAATTAATCTCAGAACAGACCAAAGTAACAAATGTACCTTTCTTTGCACGCCATGCGTGATATTTGGTACATTCTTTCTTCATATGTCCAGGCTTGTGACAAAAGAAACAGCCATCCTTTTCCTTTTGTTGTTTCTTTTGATCTGAATCCTTAGCAGCTTCATTGTTAAATTTCCTTTTCTTACCCTTACCTTTAGAGGTGCTTGCCAAATGAGCACTCTCAGTCTTATCTTGCTTCAATCTTTCTTCCTCTTGCACACAATATGAAATGAGCTCATTAAGAGTCCACTTCTCCTTTTGACAGTTATAACTGACCTTAAATTGACTGAATTGTGGAGGAAGTGAGATAAGCACTAAATGCACAAGCAAGTCATCCAAAAGCTCAAGCTTTAGTGCCTTTAATTTTGAAGCAATGTGAGACATTTCCATAATGTACTCCCTTATGTTTTCCTTGCCTTTGAACCTCATGGAAATAAGTTTCTGCAAAAGAGTACTTGTTTCCGCCTTATCGCTTTTGGCAAAGCGTTTCTCAATTTCAGCAAGGAAATCTGTGGCATCGGTAATCTCTTCAGATACCGCACCCCTAAAAGCCTCAGGTATGCCCCGTTTAATGATCATAAGACTCATGCGATTTGAACGGTCCCATTTCTCAAAAATTCTCCTTTCCTCGAAGGTACTAGCATCTGTAAGAGAAGCAGGCCGATCCATCCTTAATGCAAAGTCCAGATCCATGCAACCAAGAACAATTAATATGTTCTCCTTCCAGTCCTTAAAGTTATTACCATTAAGGACCGGTACTGAATTAAGGTTAGCAGATATAGTAGCAACAGCTGAAAAGAGAACGGTATAATTATGTAAATAACATGCTCATATAAGAATTCATATAAAACAAGAAATTCAAATAATGGTTAATCACATCTCAAGATACCAAACACATCATTAATATCAAGTCTTTGGACAATAATATTAACTGTAAACGGTACTCTTGTTGTAGCGGTCAAACATTGACAATAAATTATGTCAAACAATATGCAGTCTTTGGATTAACACATTGCTTACATAAAACACCTTATAATTGTCACACATTTATCACCACGGGTATGCATGAAATTCTGCCAAATAATAATTCACCTTTGGGTTCGTTAATAAACGCATGAATTACATACACACAATTATTTTGATATTTTGATTTGATTAATCTACACACAAAAGTGATCACTTTGGTGATATTTTGCTTCAATTAATCTATTTAAAACACCAAATTTCCATGGAAACCAAATTTGAATATACTTTAGCAACACCAAATATTATATGTTAGGTGGTCTAATATACCAAGTCATTTTTGTGTATATAGCTATCGTAGACCTAGTATAAATCAATAAGCAGCCACAGTTACTTCTAACAGCAGCCGAAGCTCCATGAAAAAAAAATTCAAATTAACGAAATCAGAGAAAATGATTTGAGAACAAAACTGAAATTATTAAACTAATAAATGTTTGAAAACCTGGAGTTCAACTTAAAATGACAACCATCCAAAATATATATATATATATATATATGCTGACATGAAGACTGCATCTTTGATATAGATTATGCGTGAACAATGTATTGCTAAAGCTCCTTCCAAACTGACAAAGCAACAGTCGTCATTACAAAGCTTGCCTAATTATCAACATATAAAACTGGCAAAATGTATTGATTCAGTTTGTACATGAGGCAATGCCTCACTGTAGCATGAAATTTTGTCTAATAAAACAATTGCTATTGCTGGCTTCTGGAAGATTAAAAAAAAATATTGACAGTTCTTTGCATTGTACGATACTCTTTAGGTCCATACAAGAAACTAATGTTTTAGTCAATACTTTATTTATGTAATGAAACAAGTAACCATGGCTGCTTTTACAGGACAATGACAGAGAAATAGCAATGGTGTGAATAAAACAAAATCTAACATGATAGTCTGTCATCAATACCAAAATCTGAAAGAAAAAAAAATTGTAGCCGCACAGTATACTATGAGGTGCCTAAAAGAGACTTGATTTCATATAACAACATGCCGTCTTTATACACACTAAATGAACGTGAAGATGACTTACTGTATGTGAAGATGGCGCATTGATATTCTTTTCTCAATTATATCAATGTAATATATTTTAGGCTATCCATAGGCATTTCAGGCTATTCAATGACGCAATAACATTTTCAAACAGCCGATATCAAATACTACTGCAAATTCTCAAGAATCAATTTAGGGTTGCTCTGATACCAATTGTTGTAAATTCAATTTAGCTCTAATCAATTCAAGAGAGACTAAAACCACAAACAAACCAAGATTAGCGGAAGCATACCGGAGTCCATTGATTCAATTGTATATGGGTTTGCAATCTTCCAGAAAAGCAGTTTATCCTTAATGTCGATGTTTTTCTTCTGATGGGGAAGAAGAAAATAAAGAACGTACTGTTTTCTGGGGACCACAACCGTTTAAATAACGGACAAAAAATTAGTTATTTCTTATTTACAATTTAGCCCCTCATTAAATTGTAAATACCGCTTAATGTTTTATACCTTAATTTTTAATAGCATTATACACTTTAACATATGTGCCTATAATATAATTTTAATCCAACAAGACATCTATATTTCTCTTACATTTATATTCACAACCTATGGAGAAGAGTTCTTTCCACTCATAACTATCATAGGCCTTCTCGGGATCCTAATATCGAATGGGTTACTATATTTAAGGCCACTTGTTGGAGATGTGATAGATCAGAGTTGCTCTTTAAGCTATTAAAGAAGATGTTGTACATTGTTTGGGAAGAAAGGAATAGGAGACATTTCTAGAGGATTCGTCATAGGGTCTCTGCCTTGTTGTAGTTGATTCTGGTCGGAGCTTAAGGGCGATCAAGTTTTGAAATTGGTTTTGCCTAAGTTGGGCTAATTAATTTCTCCACGAGGCTGCTGCTTAACCTTCTTTTGTTGTCTGTTCTGTTTTATTGTTTTTGTTTTTCTCCTTTTTTTTATTTCTTTCTTTAGTTTTTGTTTCATCTTCTTTGTAACTTTTTCTGTAATTTCTAGTTCATAATAAAAGTGGCTGGACCACTATAAAAACTGGCTAGCCATGTTAAAAAAATATATTTAATGGAAAATCCATAAATAATATGTTTTTTGATAGTAGTTACAATGTGTTGTAACCATGAGTAATTTATCATAATGAAACAAATATTATTTTAAATGTTCCTAGTCAAGATGCATCGAAATTGGATATCAATGTATCCGTTGAAATTAGAGTGCGTAACGCTCTACAAATGTTGGACAGTGTATTACTCGTGACTTTTGGGGACACCTAGGGATTGCGTACTAATAGTTATTGTAAAACTATGGATCGACTCACTTGATAGTTTTTTGTTGGATAATATTACTGCGGTTAAATAGAAAATATTGATTGGACTGATTTACACGGTTCTCTCGACTTGAGAATGCTATTAATCTTCAATATAAAAGCTCAACTTTGATTATAGTCAAATCATGGCATGCTGTCCATTGAGTGACTATGGTTGGGTCTAATGAAAGTATTGGAAGTAAAACACTATTCAAGAAAGGATTACTCTCCTCGATTATTTGGGGTTAGTATCACGATCAACTCAAGACTACTCAAAATGAAAGTGTTTAGTCAGAGCATTTTGGTTAATAATAATAATAATTATTGAACCAAGTACTTTGTGTTTGGACTATAGAGTTGAATATGAAAGATATTGGAATTTTGATCATTACCAAATTCCGTAAGTTCAGAGTGATATAGTTTTGACGAAGAGAATTGGTGTAAATAAAAGTCACAACCGGGTAACGCTTAACTTAGTGAAATTGGATTTTACTAAAACCAAGTAAGCGATAAATTTAGCCAAAATGTTACATCACCTGCTAAGTGACGTGTGAACGTTAATATTCGAATAATTTGATATTAATCGTTGACCATATTTTCTCCTAAAAAGTCATATAACCAAAACGATGAATTCTCCTTTGACCAAACAATATAATTGTTATAAATTAATTAAATTAATTAATACTTATGAAATGTTAATTATAAAATTTAATTATGATTTGAGAAATAAAAAAATATATTTATAATAGTTATAAATACATATCAATCGATATACGATATCGATAAGCGATTAACTTGGATTAAATTGCATAATATTTTTATATGGGTTTAAGGCCATCATAAGGCTTGTTATTTTGGCAACACATACATGGTATATGCGGCTTGATTATGGTATAAAGGGGCTTAATTTTGGATGGCTTAGCTTGAAGGAGAATTAGTATGAGATGAGATCCACACTTTTCTCTCTTCTATCCACTATTTAAGTATCCCTAATCCTATTTAGATAAGATCATTTGCTTCCTCTTCCTTGTTCTTTGCTAGCCAATTCATACCTTAGCCTCACCATTAATACAAACTCATCAAGTCAGATTCGAACGCCATTCGATAGCTAAATGTCAACGGTTCAAGAACTAGCAATCTACTAAATTGAAAAGGTTTCAAGGAGGAGAGTTTATCTTTTCATAGTGTACTTCAAGGCTTTGGGATTAAGGTATGATTTTATAGTTAATAATTATTAGTATAATGTTTTATTGTATGTATATTATATTGTTAGTTAGGCGACGATTCTGATATGCATGCATGCATGTATATATTTATGCTTAATAAAAACTTTTTATCATATTTATCGGGTCAGTGCAGCCATATAAAATAATATAATTGTTATATTTTATTAAATTAATATATGCATATTGTTTAATTACACACACACACACATATCTTATTATTAATTGCAACATTATATCATTGTTAAAATTAGTCATATAATTTTATTTGTAATGTATTATAGTGATATTAATTTTCAATAAAAAATAATTTTTTATAAATTTTTTATTATTTTTTATTATTATTTAATTCAATTTACTTCAGTAGTAAATTATATTAATTTGAAAATGTCATGAAAAATTATTTTTAAATTTTATAAAATTATATTAGCACTAGATAAGCTTTTGACCTAAAAACTAAAAAGTATTTTTCCTATTTTTAAAATTTAATTATTTAAAACGACTATAAATAAATAAATTATTAGAAATAAATTTATGCTTAAAAAAATGTTGAAATTTTAATTAAGCCATAAAATATTAGTTATGATTTTCTGGAATTTTAATATTTGAAATAAAAATTTCAAATTATTTTTATTAATATTTTATCAATTTCAAATGAATATTTAATTAGAAATGAATTTTAAAATAAAAATAAAAAATAAATTTTATTGTGTTGTGCGCATGACCTGGAAATTAATTTTTTTTATCTTGAATAATGTTCTTAATTAATATATATATACTATATTATACTATACATATATATTTGTGTGTATATATAATTATTTTATTATTATATATATGTATACACATATTGTTCAGAGCTTATAAAATATAAATGTATATTTTAATATTTAAAATAACTAAAATATATATATTAATATATTATAATAATATGTATATTCATAACGTTAATATTTTACTTATAAGATAATGTATAAACAAATATTTATTAATATAATTATATATAATTATTTAAACTAACTTAACATATATATACACATACACACAAAATTTATGATAGTTATATAAAATAATAGCTTACATACATACATATATTTAGACAACATATACTTGCATATTGGATGAGCTAACATGTCCCTTGCGATGTAAATCCCAACATCTATACAGAGACATGTTATATCTTGCACGGGTTGATATGTTACACATAAACATACACATATACATGTGTATATGATACATACATATATATATATATATATACACATATATCAATATATAAATTAAATAAAACTATATAATTTATAAATTTAAATAAAATAAAAGAATTTATTTAAATAATATTTAGAAATGTTTTAAATGAATTAGGCTTCATAGGCCCAATAAAGATCCAATAGGGTAAAAAATTTGAAATTCAACCATAACTTCCACTACGGGCTGACCCAGTTCCAACAATGGTATCAAAGCCCAATAGCCTATGTGGTCTAAATTAGTCATGTTAGGGGTAACTAATTAAAACCCACACATATAGTAGAGTGTCTAAAAAAGTAGTGTCTAAGGTTGGGTTTGGATAATCAAGTACTCTGCCTTACCTAGCTACTGGCATGGTCCAAAATGATAAGGTAAGCCCAAAAGGTTATCCCTAAGAGAAAAGGTCCAATATGAATTGGGCCTTGGGCTAATTTCGAAGTTGTTTTGAAATTAAAAATAAAAATTTTAAATTTAAAAGTTAAATATAAAATAAGAAAAATATTACGAATGTTATAATATAAATTTTCAAATTGTTTTGGAAAATGAAAATATAAGATATTTAAATTTAAAATATAATAATACATATTATAAATGTTATAATATAATGAAAATTTTCAAAGTGTTTGAAAATTAATTTCAAAATTTATAAAATTAATTAATAAGATTAAAAATATATATCAATTAAATAAGCTAATTAATTAATAAGTATATACATGTATTATATATTATGATATATGTTACGTTGTTTTAAAATGTTAAATTAACATAAGTATACATATATGTATATAAATAAATTTCAAAATTAATATAAATTTAATTAAAATTATTTAATTAAATAAATTAATTAAATAATATACACATATATATGATACATGCGTTATACTATAAAGGTTATTGAATATAATAATTATTCAATATAAATGTTATATTAAATTAATATAAAATTAATTAAAATGTCAGTTAATTAAAATTAATTAAATAAGATTTAATTAATATAATATTATGCATAAGACTATTATATAAGTAATATGAAATATAAAAGTTATATAATAATTAAACTTATATAATATGCATTCATAAATTAAGGCGTAACATTAAAAAAATCAAATAGACTTAATGAATAAATACATACACAAATGTACGCATACCGTGATATCCTATGTGTTCGACACATGAATCATGAGGTAAGTCATAAGACATTATTCCATAAGTCGATATCACTCAATATAACATATTGAAGATTGTAAATCTTTAATATAATATTGTCCTCTATCATGTGTGTGTGTATTTTAATAAATTACCTGCATACTCCTTAGTTGTTGAGCACACTCAAGCTAGGGATGTTATGTGCAGTGTATTAATATATTGAATAAACGAGGTAAGATAACCGTATGTATTTGTTGAGCAAACTCAAGGTACATATACTGTACTTAGACCGTCGCGATATGGTAGGTACAAGTGAATAATTTCATTTCGATTTGTTGAGAAAACTCAAGGTCGAAGTGAAATTAGGACAAGGTACCAAGGGTTAGGAGTTGTATACTATATAACCGATAAGGAATTATTCATCGTCCGTGGAGCTATGACTTGTTGAACAAACTCAAGGTCAGAATTCTAAGACGGATGAGTCGTAACCCCACCAGGGAAGTCGAAAGACTTCTATGCTTCGCTTAGGGTTTGATTAAACATAAAAGACTAGTGGGAGCCTTACTAGAAAAATGAAATGATAACATTTAACCTTTCTAATATTGTAAGAATATCTTCTACATAATGTTATAATAATCTACATTGATAAATTTTCACATTTAATACGATTGATAAAATGTTTATCAGTTAGGATATACAATTGAACTAAATTGAAGATTGATAAATAGAAATATAACGTATACTTACCAATAAATTTTTATTGCATGTTAACATTTCAATACCCATGCAAATACCTGATTTTATAGCTGCTAAATACATTCATAATTTGGTCGCTTATGTGTTTATTTGGTCAAGACCGTGTATTGCATTCTATGAGTTTCGAACTCTAAATGCAATACAAGACTATGGATATTTGATCCATAAACCATCACATATAAGTGTTATATGAGGAACAGTCACAATTCATAATGTATGATACTTCGATGAAGTTAGTTCATTCGAAATAAGCTAATTAACATTACTATGAGATCGAGTATTCAATTTGATTGGTTATAAAAGGATCGTATTGTGTTAAATGTAACACTAGAGCAAAACTACAAGAATGATCTAAGAATTCGATCATTAAAATGTCAGTTTGACCAGTTTACATCATATTTGATGTCATTAAATGTTAAGGATGGTCAAATGCATCTTTGTAAAGAGTTCATTATGATGTTGAAGTAAGAGTGTTCTTTTGAATGGTTCAACCTTTTAGAAAGAAATATGAATGTATAAAACTAGATGTGATTTAAGGTATAGTTGGGATGAAGAGAGTGAATAGTCACTTCTGCTTCATAAAGAAATATTGGAGACAAGAATGATAATAACAATAATAATTGATAATTAACATTGAAATAAGAAATATGATTTCTACTTCGAAATATATTTTCATTCAGAAAATTGTTTTCTATGAGATTTATTTCTTTGAGTTCAAGATATTTGATTAAAAGCTATGCACTGTAAACTAGTTGCAGTACATAAAATAAATAACCTATATTAAGTGAATAATGGATTTTCGAATTCAGTACGCTATTATAGTAATGGCAGAAATAGTGAGAGCATGCCATATAACATTTATTGATGGCATCAAGTTACGAAATTTTCTTTCGTAAAACATACCGTTTATGAAATTATGACTATTTTTGATGTTGATTGAAAAATAGATAGTTATATTTCAATGTGAATATTATGAATATTCATTATGAAATAAAACTATAATGTGGTAATTGTTGTCACTACTAAAGTGATGCTTAGAAAATACTGAAGTATTTAAAGTTATTTACAATTATTTTGGAATTATGGACTGAGTCGTAGTTTTGAGAAATAATGTTTATTATATAATTATGAATCATATGATACTTATTAATTATATCTCAAACAATTAAGGGCTATGCACTCATTTAATGAAACGTCATAAGAGTTGATGAACTCTTCAGATTAATAGATATTGATATATGCAATCATAAGTCTATTAATACCAAAATGGTTTCATGTACTTCGTTATATTCACCAATCAGTTATCATAAACATGGACATGTGTATTTGATATGCATATATAAGACTATGATAAGCTCATAGAAAAAAACGGAAGTAAATAATGTGACATGCATCAAAATTGATTGGATTTGATCGAATGAGTGAGTATATTAGAAAATGTTCTATTTGTACCCAATATAAATAAAGATTCAGTCTCATAGATCACTCATTCCTATAATACGTTATGATGTATTAACAAGGAGTAATTGAACTTTGTTGGACAAAGCACGATTAATGATAAGTAAATTTGAGTTAAAGTTCTTTCAACAAGGTGTGTACTTAAGAGTAGTACGCATGGTTAAAATTAATATCATCCAAAAAATAGTTTACAAAACCATATAAGATAAGGGTATATAAGAAACTCTTACATATCATAGACCAAGGAGTTAACAGGTTGTGCGAGTCGAAAGACAACACGTAATAGTTGTACGTAAGAGATTTTGTATGAATCATCCCAAGTGAATTTTAGGAATGATGGTCATTAGATGACTAATTTATGTTGTGAACATAAATATATTGTGAACTAATGCAAAATCAGTTTATGTAAGATAATTCATAAAATGTTTATGAATGCCTATTCCGGTGCACTGAGAAACAACTGTTGTTTCAAGAAATACTAACTTCGTAGTGAAGGAATTTCTTTAAGAAATTATTGGTATAAAATGGATCTGGATATAATTTAAGGATAAAACCGATTACAACAAATGAAATGAAATTAACCAAACCTAAATGAACACAACACGTTAGAATGTTAATAAGTATTCTTGCACGTCAAAGAAAAACTATGAATCTCTTGTCAATGTCAAGAATAAGTAATCCTTGGTTGTTTAATTAAACCATTAAGAGTATCAACTCTATAATATGGTACGATGCGCAAATCCGAAATTGATTCCATGTACATTATCAAAATATGATTTTGATAGGTGTATTTGAAAGGATATGATCCATTGGCCACAAATGTATCTTTAAGAGGAAGACGAATGTAGTTGGAATATAATGCGCCATATAGATAAGAATAATACTGTAAATTTCAATTGTTAAAATTGACGTAACAGATTCACCATTCAATGTGCTCAAGTAGGTTCAGATTTTACTCACAAAATTATCACATAGTATGACTTTATATTTTGGTATGTTTTTGTTGAAACAGAAAATCCTAAATAATGATTTAAAGTAAACTGTTTACACATAATAACCAAAGTGACTCGAAGTCAGTGGAAGCGATATTAAGTTTGTGAGTTTTTGGATATAATCCAAGAATGGATACGAAAGTGTCATTCGACGAGCAACAAAATTGAACCAATGTTTTGATAATAATATCAAATAGTTTGATCGTCAATCAAAATGCAGAGGAAGCATATGCTCATAAGAAGGAAAGTTAAAAAGGTACATAGATATTTCTAAACCATAAGTAAACAACATACTACTGATTGTTAACGATGTACTTGTATTAAAGTCAAATTTAATTGTTTTAATACTTGAGGTTGGATTTATAAATGATGTCTTTTATAGTAAGTATAAAAGATATTGGGAATGCCCCAAAACGATTTACAAGGATACCTTATTAAAATATTTAATACAAAACACATAAGATGGATTCCTTATGCACTGGCAATATGAATTATCATACATGTTATGTTGTCTATGATATCATGATTTTTTTATATTTTTGATACATGAAGCAAATATCAAATCCAAGTTGCACTGAATGGTTGTTTGAGATGTTCTCATGTATTTACGAAATACTGGACAATTGTTTACATAAACAACGAACTCCTTATGAAGAAATGTTCAGACGCAAACTTCATAAGTGATATTGAGTATAATATGTCAATAATAAATTTAAGTTAAGAATCTTTAAATTGGAAATGTTCTTGATAAAAGACTACAAATTATGCAGTGATAAGGCTAAGTACGTCGCCTTGAATATTGCTACAATAAAAGCAATGTATAAAATATAAATGCACAAATTTATAACTAAGCTGATGGTGATTCCAAATGTTGAGAATCCTATAACATTGTTATATGATAACAATGTCACGATATAGTTCGTAACAGAATTTAGCGCTCACTAGAAGTCGAGAGACATACTCCAAATTATTCCACATGATAAAGGTAGTTTATCAACGTCGGAGAAAATTGATTGACCGAGTAGATAATTGAAACATAATAGCATACATGTTCACCGAGGGACCGACCCAATTAGTTTTGAGAAAACCAATTGGAGAAGCTGGAATAAGATTCCATAATTGGCCCAAAGTGCAAGTAGGAGATTGATAGAGTTAGGGTTTTGCCCTAGGAGAAATTATGTAATTTGTTACATAGATCTAACATGATAACCAATCTTGTTCGAAACAAAAGGTGTTTTTTTTCTATTATATACTTGATATAATATGTTATATTAATTAATTAATTTAATTAAAGTATATTTAATGGAAAATCCACAAATGGTATATTTTTTGATGGTAGTTACAAAGTGTTGTAACCGTGGGTAACTTATCACAATTAAAACAAATATACCATTTTAAATGTTCCTAGTCAAGATGCATCAAGATTGGATATCGATGAATATGTTGAAACTAGAGTACATAACGCTCTCCAAATGTTGGGCAGTGTATTACTCATGGCTATTGGGAGCACCTAGGGGTTACGTAGTGATAGTTATTGGATAACTATGGAACGACTCACTCGATAGTTTTATGTTGGTTAATATAACTAAGGTCAAATAGAAAATATTGATGTGACTGATTTACATAATTCTCTCAACTTGAGAATACTGTCTATCTTCAATATGAAAGCTCAGCTTTGGTAATAGTCAAATCACGGCACGGTATCCATCAAGTGACTATAGTTGGGTTGAGCGGAAGTATTGGAAGTGAAGCAATATTCAGGAGAGGATTCGTCTCCTTGGTTATATGGGGTTAGTATTACGGTCAACTCAAAGTAAAAATTTTGGTCAAAGCCTTTTGGTTAATAATAATTGTTATTATTGAACCAAGGACTTTGTGTTTGCACTATAGAGTCGAATATGAAAGGTACTGGAATTTTGACCATTTGGTGTAAACAAAAGTCACAACCGAGTAATGCTTAACAAAGTGAAATTGGATTTTAATGAAACCAAGCAAGTGATAAATTTGATCAAATTGTCACATCACCTACTAAGTAACGCGTAAATGTTAATATTCGAATAGTTTGATATAAATCGTTGACCATATTTACTCCTGACGAGTCACTCAACCATAACGATGAATTCTCCTTTGACCAAACGATTTAATTAGTTTATAATTATTATAAATTAATTAATATTTATGAAATATTAATTATAAAATTTAATTATGATTTCAGAAATAAATATTACAAAATATATTTTTAATAGGTATAAATATATCAATCGATATATGATATCGATAAGCCATTAAATTGGATTAAATGGCATAATGCTTTTATAGGGTTTAAGGCCATTATAGGGCTTGTTATTTCGGCAACACATACATGGTATATGTGACTTGATTATGGTGTAAGGGGCTTGATTTTGGGTAGCTTAGCTTGAGGGAGAATTAGTATAAGATGAGATCCACTCTTTTCTCCCTTCTATCCACTATTTAAGTATCCCTAACACTATTTAGATAAGATTATTGGTTGCCTCCTCCATGCTTCTTTGCTAGAAAAATTCATACCCTAGCTTCTCCCTCAATACAGCCTCAAATCAAGTCAGATTCGAACGTTATTCGATAACTAAATGTCAACGGTTCAAGGATTAGCAATCTACTGAATCGGAAAAGGTTTCAAGGACGAGAGTTTATCTTTTCAAGGAGTACTTCAAGGCTTTAGAATTAAGGTATGATTTTATGGTTAATAATTATTAGTATAATATTTTATCATGTATGTATATGTATATTATATCATTAGTTAGGTGACGATTCTGATATGCAAGCAATGTCGTCACAAATTAGTTTAGTTATATGCATGTATATATTTATGCTTAGAATTTATTTTTAATCATATATGTCAGGTCAGTGCAGCCATATAAAATAATATAATTATTATATTTTATTACATTAATATATATATATTACTTAATTACACATACAGATATATATATACATATATATATACACATACATATATATATATAATTTTATTTATAGTGTATTACAGTGATATTAATTTTTGACAGAACAAAACAATTTTTTATAATTTTTTTAATTTAATATTATTTAAATCAATTTACTTCATTAATAAATTATATTAATTCGAAAATGCCATGAAAACTTATTTTTAACTTTACAAAATTATATTAGCAGCTGATATCTTTTAGCCAAAAAATAAAAAATTTAAAATTATTTTTCCTATTTTTAAAATTTAATTATTTAAATCGGTCATAAATAAATAATTATTAAAACTAAATTTTAGCCGAAAAAAATGTGGAAGAATTCTTCAAGCCATAAAATATCAGTTATAATTTTCTGGGATTTTAAAATTTGAAATAAAAATTTCACAATTAATTTTTGTTAATATTTTATTAATTTTAATATAATATTTAATTAAAAATGGATTTTAAAATTAAAAATAATAAATAATTTTTTTTGTGCTTTGCGCATGACCTGGAAATTAAAAAAATAATATCTTGAATAATGTTATTAATTGATATATATCTATATATTATAAATATATATTGTGTGTGTGAGTATATAATTACTTTATTGTTATATATGTATACACATATCATTCGCAGCTTATAAAATATAAATGTATATTTTAATATTTAAAATAACTTATATATATTTAAATTAATATATTATAATAATATGTATATACATAATATTAATATTTTATTTATAAGATAATATATATAGTTATTAATATATTTTAATATTATATATATTTATAATTATTTAAACTAACTTAATATATATATATACATATAGACACACACACAGTTTATAATTTTTTTTTTGGAAAAGATTAACCGCCTCATTAAAAACCTGAGCCTATACCCAGTGTGGGAATAAGACAGGGAAAAAGAGTGCGGCGCTTTATTAACAACATATTAACAAAGCAAAAGGTATAAAGTATACCAATGTATACACTAACGTCAAAAATTGCCAACAAACTAGACAAAAAGGAAAGAAAACGCATCAGCTACATAGACCAATACTCGAGACCATCCAAGCCGTACAAAAAATAAGAAAAGAGAATCACACTCCTTCTTCAACAATGGAATGAGTACAGGCGAATCAGTCCCCCATCAGAGCAATGCCCCATCGTTCAAGAATGCTCTTGCTTCTATTAGAAATATACCTCATCTTCTTCAATTTGTTGTTTCCCAGCAGTTTCAGATCTATTTCTATAAGCTTCCAACGATCCCGATTAGAGAAGTTTCGGCCATCATGAAGTCTACCATTTCGTTCCTGCCAAATGTGGTGAATTATAGTAGAAAAGCTAGCAAAAGCTAATCCAGCTGCTTGATCCGATGCAGCGAAGTTTGAAAGTAACAGCTGACATCCCTCTTCCATTGTCAGAGTGTTCGGCTGAGGTAAGTCCAAATTCATGCAACACGTAGTCCATAAATAGGCAGAGTAAGGACATGCAAAAAATAAATGGGGATGATTTTCAGGGAATTGGTTACATAGTAAACAAATAGTATCAGAGACATATCCCCATTCTATTAGTTTATCTCTGGTAGGTAAACGATTGTAAATTGCTTTGTAGGCAGTTAAGGACATCCTAGGATTATTGCATTTGTTCCAAATAATTTTGCCCAATTCTACAGTAGGATATTGATTTCTAGCCTCATTCCAAGCAGATCTGAAACTAAAACCTTTTAAATCGCTAGTCCATTTCCAATAATCTGAGGTAGACGAAGAATCTATTTGAACACTTGAAATCAGATTATTTAGTTGCCTAGTGAAAGGAACTAAATCCAAATTAAAAACTCCGTCTTGTATGATAGAAGAGACTTTATCAGTATTATGGCCATATAGATATAAGCTATCCCATCCAAGAATAGAAACCATGCTTTCACTATTAATCCAAGGATCATGCCATAACAACGTATCTCTCCCATTTACAATGACTCTGGAAATATTATTCCGAGCAACCTGTCTATGCTTAAGAATTGATTTCCATGTACAGGAAGAGTTGTTATCAATCTCCATGGTCCAAAATTGCTTATTGTCGCAATACCTTTTGCTCATCCAACGAGACCAAACATTTTTTGAATTAATAAAATGCCAAAGAAGTTTTAGACTTGCCGCTTTTCTGATATCCACAAAATTTCTCAAGCCAATTCCTCCTTCTAATTTAGGACGGCATAGAGTATTCCAGGCGATTTTATGTACTTTACCATTCCATATAAAATTGGCACACATTTTATTGAATTTGTCAATAGTGGCCAAAGGGAGCTGGTAAACCATCATCCAATACAAAACCATAGGAGTAATTACAGAATGGATTAATTCAATTCTTCCAGCCAGGGATAATAATTTGCTATCCCATCCATTTAATCTATTATTAATGTTATCAAAAAGAGCCCCACAATTAGCAAAATGAAGATAGTTATGAGATAAAGGCACCCCTAAGTACATCCGCAAATAAAACAAAAGCTCACTTTACTTTAAAGTATACATTCCAACTGCTAACTAAAACATTCCCAATTACAGAATTTGGTCAACTCTTCATGAGCTATGGCGGCTACCAGGTCGCTCCTTGATTTTCTTGCGGATCAGCCCTCTAGTTCCAATTCTCCAGTAGTCGTTTTTCTCATCCCTCTAAGCTATCCTCTTAATTATAATAGTTACGTCTCTAGCAGTTTGCTCTGATAGTTCTAACTCTCCTTTTCACTTGTTGTTGAAAGTCCGTACATTCCGTTCACGCCAGAGGTGCCACACAGTAGTTGTCAAGCTAATTTTTCCAATTTCCTTCATCGAGTAAGAGATATATGTCCGGTCGTTCAGGTATGTTGCTTCATCTTGGAGGCTTTTAACTGCATCTGTTTGCAAGTTTTTTAATCTCTGAATGGCCCAGACTCTTTTACTATGTTTGCATTCGAAGAATAAACGATTGTGAGTTTCTATTTCCCTAGTACAGAGTTTGCATGTTCCGTCTTCTACAGTTCCCCAATTTTTAAGTCTGCCTTTAGTTGTCAGACGATAGTTTATGGCCTTATATGTTGTGTGCGCCATTTTTGGACTGTTTGAATGACTCCATATAACGTTGTACCATTGAACTTTAGGGTGTTGATGATTACAGTCCTCCCAAGCATCTCTTAACTTAAACTATCCTTTATTGTTGCTTTGCCATGCCCATTTGTCTTTATTTCTCCTAGCGAATAGGGGAATGCCTTCAATTTCTTGTTTAAAGTTCCTAGTCACTATTTTCCTCTCAGTTGACCATTCTTGGTCATGTATGATACTTGATACTTTGTATATTGGAGTACCATTAGCTGAGTAACTATCCCAACCGAGTCTATCAATTAAACTTCTGCTATTTATCCACGGATCTTTCCACAAATCTGTATTTTCTCCATTTGCTATCTGGTCTTTCTATAAGGTTTTTCAGCTGCTCCCTATGTCTTAGTATATTCTTCTAGGTTGTTGAAGCATTATTATCTATCTTGATAGTCCAAAAATTCTCTTTTAGGTACCTTGCTTTCATCCATCTTGCCCATAAATTATTTGATTCAAGTATTTTCCAAGCTAGTTTGAGTCCATAAGCTTTTTTTAATTCAAACAAATTTTTAAGAGCCACACCACCTTCTTTTTTTGGTCTGCATAATTCTTTGTAACTCACCTTGTGTATACCTCCTTTCAAAATGAACAAGCTTAACTCTTCCTGCAAATGATAATAATTTAGATCTCCAGCCTTGCAATTTATCTCTAATACCACCTATTAACTAGGCTTGATCAATAGTTGATGACATACCAATTCCATTTGGAGAGAGAACCATTCCATGGCCACAACAAATAAATAAGGGGAGAGAGGGTCACCCTACCTAATTCCTCTGTTAGAGTGAATATATCCCTAGGAGAACCATTGATAATCACTGAGAAGGTTTGTGTAAGCTTTATGCAAGTCTATTTTCATACAGACCTTTCTAGCTCCTTGTTTATTAAAGTCTCTTACTAGTTCATGTGCCATCAGGGAGTTTTTGATATAAATCTTCCTTTAATAAATGCACTCTAACATTGGTATATGAGGTCTGGAAGCACATTATTCAATCTCATACATATAATTTTGCTAAGAATTTTATATGTGACATTGCAACATGCAATAGGCCTTATTCATCTATTCGCTCTGGTTTATTCACTTTAGGGATAACTGTTATAAAAGTATGATTAATTTCTTGGATAAACTCACCAGAGTCAAATGCTTCTTGATAAGCTTTAAGCATAATGTCTTTCAGGTCTTCCTAGTGCATTTTGAAGAAAGCTTCTCCCATGCCGTCAGGACCAGGGCTGGAATCGTTATGGATAGAGAAAGTGGCCTTTTTCAGTTCTCCTACAGTAAAATCAGCTGTCAACATAGCAACACCCTCCACAAAGACGCGCCTTCTACATTGAACATGAAGTATTTGCTGGTTGTAGTCTTCATTATATATCTCTATAAAGTATGTAATGGATTTATCCTCCAATTCTTGTATATTTTCAGTAGAGAGAACCTGTTTGTTTAAACAGTTAATAAGTTATTATAATTTCTCCTTTGTGTCTTTTAGTGTAAAAAAATTTGTTGCATTCATCTCCTTCATTAAGCCACTTCTCCTTAGCCTTATGTCTTAGTTTAGTAGCGTGTTTGTTTAATTAGGCCTTGAGTAATTTTTGTAGTGCATAAAATTCCGAGCAAAGCCTTTCATTTTGAGGATTTGCATCTAATTGATATTGAATATTTTCCAGTTGGTTTTGTATGCTTTGAGTTTCATCCCCTGATTTTATCCTCTGTCTATTCCAATCTTTGAGTCTGTATTTCATCCCCTTCACAATCATGATAAACTGGTACATGAACTTTCCTACAGGTATTTGAATAGCCTTAAAATCCACAACATCTTTATAACCTTCAATTAGATGCCAACGGTTGGCATATCTAAAAGGCTTGCCTTTTTGAATGTGGTTGTCATCATTAAATTGTATAAGCAGAGGGCAATGGTGACTAGTTGAGCTTGGAAGAACTGTAACTTTAATATTATGAATTTTGCTAAACAATACAGCGTTACCAAAAGCTCTATCCAGTCTAGAGTGAATTTTTTTAGCCTCACCACTTCTCCATGTGAATTTCAGGCCTATATGGAATGGTTCAGCTAATCCAGTTGCTAACACGCAGTTGTTGAATTCTGCAACTTGGCAGAATTTCAATGTAAGTCCCCCTTACTTTTCATTTGTCTTTAAAACAGCATTAAATTCCCCAGCTACCAGCCAAGTTTGTGTATAATTTTGAGTTATCAATTAGCTTTAGCCAAAGTTTGTTTCTTTCAAAGGACAAATTGCTAGCATATACAAAAGATGCAATTATGTCCAGACCTCCCACATTTTCCATACGAACAGTTATTTGTTTGTTCATCCATATTGATCATGGTTACTGACTAAATGTTAATGTTCCATAGAATCAAAATTCAACCTTTCACCATTCTAGAACTATTATGTATGATTTCCCATTGATTACCCAGTTGACACTTAAATAACTTCATGCCGTCTTCAGTGAATTTATTTTCCAGGATAGCTAACAAGGTAGGCCTAAATTTAGCCCTAATATTATAGAGGTCTAATTTTCTCGTATCACCATTTAGACCTTTAACAGTCCAACAAATGATGGACATTATGATTTCGTAGCTCTGCTCCTAGTAATCGGAGCCGAAACTACCTTAGTTGTTTTACCAGCTTTATTATAATTTTTATTAGCATATAGTTTATCATATTCCTCATTAGCTTTTATGTACTTACTAATATCAATATCTTTATCCTCTTCTTTAGAAGATTCTATTTGGATATCCATTTTATGCACTTCCTTTAATGTCTCAGGCAGAATCTCTTCATCAATATCCATCTTATCCTGCTTTTCCCGTTCAGAATACTGTTGCTTATGGTTCTCCTGGATTGAATTCTCCTCCTATAAATTCTGAAATTGATGATCTGCTACTCTCTCTGCTGCAGAGTCCTCTGCTTTCACTATCTCCCTGTATATGGGGCGGGTCTGGGCTAATTGTGGCAACATTTTGTGTATAATTTTTTGTAGCTGCTTCTTTTTTTTGGGGGTTAGCCCAGTACTACTAGTAGTCTCATTAACTGGGGTTCCATAGCAGTAGTGCTTGTTTAAAAATTTGTGGTTTCTTTTAGTCTTTCAACCCACACTTGTTTAAGTTTAGTGTGATTGTTATTACATTAAATGTTAAAATGTACGAAGCACTTGCACTCCCTACACCTTGGAGACACGAATTCATACTCCACTTCCTAGATGTATTTGAGTCTACCAAAACTCTAGCATTCACTTCTACAAGAACTCTGGCATATTTGAGTCTCTTAACCAATCTAGTGTTCTCATCAATATCCAGTGGTCTACCAATTAGACTTGCAAGTTTGCTGATACATCTCATGTTCCATAAGGCTAAATTTAAATTGTTAAATTTAATCCAAATAGGATATGTAGTCAACATGGCTCTTTCAAAATTGAAATCCGCCTCCCATCTTCTGATGAACACCATCTTGCAATCCATGAACCATGGACCTCCTTTAAGGATTCGTTCATAATCATTCTCCCTTTCAAATTTAATTAGAGAAAAACCATTATCTCTAGGAAAGACATCCCAGGATCCCTTGGGGTTCCAAACCCTTTTGATATAAGCATTGAAATATACAAAGTAGGGTCTTTTACCAGCCATAATAGTTATATAGAATAATAGCTTATATACATACATATATTTGGACGATATATACTTGCATATTATATAAGCTAACATGTCTGTTGCGACGTAAATCCCAACATCTATACATGGACATGTTATACCTTGCACAAATTAATATGTTACATATGCATATATATATATATATATGATACACGTGTGTCTATGTGTATACACAAATATATAAATTAAGTAAAACTATATAATTTGTAAACTTAAATAAAATAAAAGATTTTATTTAAATAATATTTAGAAATGTTCTAAATGAATTAGACTTCATAGGCCCAATAAAGATCCAATGGAGTAAAAAAATTGAAATTCACCCATAACTTCCGATGCGAGCTGGCCCAGTTCCAACAGCAATAGCCAAGGACGAAATGACAAGATGAAACTTGGGATTGTAATATCAAAAGCTGGATCCAAAACCCCTAGATCTGGATATGGATGAACTATTCCAAACAAAATTCACCACACTAAAGCAGATTGATGCAAGCTCCAAGCAAGAAAACGCCAAAATATATGACCCGATCAGAGGAAGGGCGAATTTGGATAGTGATGCTAGATCTGATTGCTAGGGAGTAGTGAAGATTAGAACAACGTGGTTAGAGTACGGGGTCGCCAAAAGGTGATTTTGAACAACGGGGAAAGCTAGGTTATAGGAGAGGAATAAGATTGAAGCACGAAAGTTAGGGATTAGATTTATACGAAGCATGAAGAAATGGGAGAAAAGAAAGAGGCAGCTGAAGATGAAAATCTAATCCCACTGATGCAAAAATTTATGATTGAAAATTGTTTCAGAATCCAAGGTTTTTAAACATGGATCTATTATTCATTTGGACCATATTTTAAAACAAATTACAACTTTTAGCAACCTTTTGAACTATTTATTAAAATAAAGCACTTTGTGTCTATTTTCAAAAGAACCGAGATTATATATTGAAATTATTTGAAATAAGGTCATTAAAATATGTTCTGTGGAAAAAGTGCACTGACGCTATTTGAAATAGCTCAAGCATATACGTATATTTAAAAAAAATTCCAGTGGCATAATTGAAATAGTTTCACTACAAATATCAATTTTTCCATGTAGGCACAAACTATTCCATTTTTGTAAATACTAAATAGTTCCAAAATTTGTTCAAATTCGTGTTGAATCTAAAATGGCTTAATTTTCATTTAAATATGGAAAAGGTAGCTGAAACATGAGAGATATAAGCTGAAGTGTGCACAGAGTTGATCCATGAACATGAAACATGCATGAAACAAGATATGAAGAGGTAAAACATGAAAGATACAAGATGAATCATGAAGCGTGGTTAATATCAGTAGGTGCAATAAGGCTGAAGCTGATTTGAGTTGGACTTATGGGCAACAGAATAGTGGAAGTACAACAAAATGTGCGTGCATGCATGCACGCACAAACAATAAATTTTATGGATCGATTTTTAGAAAAAAAATCGATCAATTTGAACTGGTAGAAGGAGTCAAAACTGAAATTTTGTAGAATCTACAAATAAATTTTAAGGAACCGAAACTGGAAGCATGTAGATTTCACTTATTTATTTTTAATCTTTTTTTTAAAATAGAGATGTATACATATTTAGAGTTAGTGTTAAATGATTTGTTCTTCATTTTTGCGTAGGTTAATTTAAAATGTCAAATTTTATTATATATTTTACATTTAATTTTTACCCGAAAAGCTTACGCCTCAATGTTTCGAGGCTTACGTCTTGCCTCACAGACTTGAAAATGCCTCATGTACGTTTTCGCTATTTAAAACAATGTTGGCTATACGTTATGGCTTAATATATATTTCTTGCTAAACCATTTACTTTCAAAAACTTTAGTAAGATTACCCGACTCTTTGAACTCTATAGAGGATTTAAGGCTATCATACATGAGTTCCTCTTTTAGGTCATTTCAATATTTTAGCAAACAATGAGAAGGTAGCGCTTCACAAATTTCTTACAATTGCTCAAACTCGTTGAGATAAACAAGAACTGTAGAGTTTTGCTTCAAGTTGAAAGTGAATCAAGGAACCTTTGAAATTCACCAGGAGTGAATCTCACGATATGTTTTTCTTTCAGAATTGGTCAGTGATCAAAATTTCTTATTATTTTTGTTACCACTCATAAGTTGATGAGTTTCTTGTTTTAGACGAAAAGAAGTGTAGGTGTTAAATATAGGTGATATAAGATTGCATTTAGAAGAGGAAATTAATATACAAAGGAAGGAAAGAAAAAATTTGACTTCTTCAAATTATTATACGTATATGAATATGCATATTTCTCTCTCTCTCTAATTAGATTAACCAATTTATATGTTGTCTTATACATGTTGATTTGGGAATCAAGTAATTGATTGTTATAAATATAGCTTAAAGAGAGAGTGGACAAATGTGAAGAAGTATTTGATGTTCCTCTCTTCTTTCATCTTTATTCTTCTCTAAACACTAATAAGTTATTGCCATAGAGATCAACACTTCATTTTCAATTATTTTGTTAATTCTATTTTTTTTCTGTCTACATTTATCGTGTAGATTGACTGTAAACAATTGTTTTTGAGATTCAATATAAATTCTGGTTGGGTGAAATCTTGTATGTTGGTTTGTTTTATTTCTCCGTGTTTTGGAACTATCGTCACCATTTTTGTGTTTAAATATCATTATTTTTATCCAATATTATCCCTTTGTAACTTGAGTGATTTTAGATCTTAGGATAGACATCTGTAACATTTTTATTTTTGTTAGATTTTGCACAACAAAATTTTCAACAAATTGGTATGAGAGCTAGATTATCGCAAGGCTAAAGATAATTTTGGATTTGAACAAGTATAGAAACACCATGCATTGCTCTTTTGAATGGAAAGAATTGAGGTATTTGAAAGCTAAGATAGAGGATGTTTTATACCTCAATAATCTTCCTGAGTCGATTTAAGGTGATGAGAAGATTCCCTTAAATATAGAAGAGGGAAATGGAAGAGGATGGATAAGAAGGTGATTGTGTTGATTCACCAGTACCTTGATGATTCAGTTATCTATCATGTGGCTATTTATGAATCCGCAAAGGCTTTCTATGATAAGTTGGTATTGGATATGAGTCGAAAAATGTTACTAATAAAGTTTTTCTTGTTCGAAATTTGGTCAGTTGAAGCTGGCTGGAGAGAAGTGTGTGGCAAAGCATTTAAAACAAATTTCAAAATGTAATAAATCAGTTGACTAATATGAGTGTCAAATTTGATGATGAATTACAAGCTCTTTTGTTGATGAGTTCACTTTCAGAGAATTGGGAAACACTAGTATATCATTAAGTAGCTCTAATGTTAATGGAATTATATTATTGAATTGGATACTGTTTGAAGTAGTCTCTTGAATGAAGAGCTCAGAAGGAAATAATAAATCTTGAAAATCAGTTTAAGATGAGGCCATGATAGCAAGGGACTTGAAGAGGGACAAACAATTAAAGAAAAAGATCGCTACTGGAAAAAGGTATGTCGAAAGACATTATTTGATATTATTGTTATAGAAAAGGTCATATGCGCAACAAGTGCGAAACATGTAAGAGGGATTAAAAGAAGACTATACATAGTGACAGTGATAGCGATACACGGACCGACAAAGCTGAAGTTAGTGATAGTGATACTTCTTGTGATGTCCTCATTTGTGATGTTAAGCCTTGAAAGATGGATTCGAGTGCTCAATGATGTGAGGTGTTTTTCTCTTATAAGACCCGTCACCATGATTAGGACTGCCAATGGAGTAGAGCTACCAGTTTATAGTATTACATATATATCTGTTTTTTAATGCATGATGGTCTGGTTAGAAAGGTCTCGTACTTGAGACATGTATATACTAATTCTCATAATCTTATTTCTCTTGGTCAGTTTGACCATCATGGTTGCATTTATGAGACTCGATGTGGAGATTTGTGAATGAATGGTGGCCATATTGTGATGAGAGAAATATTGAATGATGACCTTTATAGATTGGTTGGTTGTGTGGTCGACAATAGGAAGCGAGTGATGGTTGGAATTAGGTAGAGAGGTTAATGTGTGCACTACTTGTGATTATCGTGTTGGTGATTATATTTTTAATAGGAGTCATCACGTTGATGCTTGAGGTATCAATGGTAATCTTGTAGGGAGCTTTGGTCAAGTGGTATATGGGTGTCGAGGTGGAAAATTCTTGAAAAATATATGGATTTCTTTTTGGTATTACAAACTATTTTGAGGTCGAGTTGTGTGGTGTATCTCATGATGGAAGATGCACCACTTGAAGATGGAGGAAGCAGTGTGTGAGTTAGTGTGATTGAGAAAAAAAGAGGTTGATTGGTCTAAAGATTGTAGGCTTATGTATTTTATTTGATGAGATTACTTTCTTATTTTCACTCTAATGAGGCGATGTGGTTGAAAATGGAGATCGAGTTTATGTTGAAGATATGTGATTTTTTTTATCAAAGTGAAGTGTTAAATTTAGATGATACAAAATCATACGTAGAAGAGGAAATTAATATATAAAAGAAGGAAAGAGAAAATTTTGACTTTTCCAAATTAATAGGCATATATGGATATTTTAGTGGTTCGGCAGTATCAAGATCTAGCAGAAAATAAATGTAAAGCAGTAAGAACACCAATATTTTTATAGTGGTTCGACAATTATCGGCCTACGTCCATTTTATATTTTATTTATTAGAGATTTAAGAGAGATTGAAATCACAAGTACAAGGAATTGACAGGTTCTTAATCCTAGAACTGCCAATAATATCTGCCTTGGTGACTATTGTGAGAAGAGATAGAGGATGAAGAAGAAGTGCCCAAAAAGTCATTTTTTAGTTGCTATAGGGTCTGTATTTATAGGGGAAACTGTTCTGCAAATTCAAAAGCCCGCATAGTACAAAGTCCATATGCAAGCCCATAGGTATGGAAGAAAGCACGCCGACCTAAACACCAAAAAAGCCTCTTGGTACCGAGAGGTTTTGTTTGGTGAAAACCTATCGTTTTCATTTGTTTTGTCTCCTATCTTTTATTTGAAACGTTCCAAACTAATTTTCATAAAGATTGAATTGCCTTTGACGTTTTCTTTAATACTGCTTGTCTTATCCTTCTTTCTTTGATCTCTTCTCATCAATCCTTAGAACTGCTCTTCTATTCTCCGAAGAAAGTACTTTGTGATGACCGTTATAGGTTGTGCATCAAGCATGAGGAGCTTGGGAGTGCTAAGTGGAAGAAATAACTCTCGATATCGAAAGGTCCACTTAACTCCATTTTGCTTGAAACTTGTTGAATGCCATTTTCTTCCCCTTTTGAGTGTTTTTTCAAGTACTCCTTATGAATGCATGGTGTGCTTTACTCAAGAACAAGTTTCAGCAGTATTCGACTTTTGGTGGTCAAGCTTTCCAGTTATCCATTGATTCAAGTTTTGGTGAATCATCTGGTTCCTTCGGATTCTCCTGCAAACCCAAAGTCATTCCAGACTCGTTATAGCTTAGGACTCCAGCCCTTGCTTAAGTGTCAACCATGAGTCATGATCAGCCTGTCTTTATCCGGAGGTGTCATATTGTATATCAAAATGATATATCTATTTTACTCTGATTATAAGATGTTCAAATCCTTATCTTAGCTTAATATCCATTCTAGGGTTCGAACTCACCGGATCGTTTGTCATCCAAACCAGTTTTTGATCTCTTCGGACCGTTTAATCATCCAATCTAGGGTTCGATCTCTTGGATCATTTAACATCCAATGTAGTGTTCGATCTCTTTGTACCTTGCTGAGCCCAATCCGCTTGCTCTTCGACGAGGGGAGTTAACGATAAGCAAGTCTATTCGCTCATTCTTTGGTGAGGGAAATTACTTTTGATCTCTTCGGATCCTTGCCGACGCTCTTCGACGAGGTGACTCAATGACAATCAAATCCATCCGCTCACTCTCGGATGAGGGGACTTACTTTTGATTTCTCTATATCCTTACCGAGCCCAATCTGCTTGCTTTCCAACAAAGGGACTCGATGACAAGCAAGTCCATTCACTTACTTTCTGGTAAGGGGATTTATTTCCTACGGTCACTGCCCCATCTCTCCAGATGGGACGACTACAATCAATATCTGTCATCATGTTCAAGTGGGTTTCAAAAATCAAATATTCAAATCAAAGCGAGAAAGAAAACATCCTAAATATTCATCTTAGACATCCAACTCAGAGCGTACCTAGAGAACAATCGAGGTCTAGTACACGCATAAGCGTTCCGAGGTTATTATCGTCTTAACTATTCAAACAGAAAGCAAAGCATGGAAAACAAACCTGTCCCATGTCATCCTGATCATGGGATTACCAATCTCGATGCAGATCCCTGGTCATGTCCTGATGCATTCACTGCAGATGGTGGCTGCCCCGACTACACCATCGTAGTTTGATTCTTTATGTACTATTTTAGCTAGTTACTCCAAACCAATTTCTCTATAAAATCATGAAGGTGTCTGCACTTTTTCATTTTATGTCCATCTAGCTTATGTAACAAGCAAAACTTTTCAGGCTTTTTCTCCCAATCCATTGGTTCTCTCCTAATTGGCCTCTAATAGAGGATCTCCCTTAGTATCCAGGTATATTCTCTTCGAGGTTTCGGTGAGGTAAGTGTAAGAGGAGAATTTTGATTCCCTCCTTGGTTGCTTCGATCTTCCAAATTTTATTGAGCTTTCTGCTTTCCTTTTATCTTTACCATATCCTGCTCCGGATGGTCCTTCGTCATCCACAGCATTGACATCGGCATTATCAGCCTCAGCGTCCTCTTGACGTAGATACCTCTCAGCTTCATGATAAAACTCCACGAATCCATCGGTGGATCCCTTTCCAATGCAATTTTAAAGTCATTCTTGACTACGACTCTAGATACCACCACCATCAGGATTATCGATGGATCTGGCTTATCAATTGCGGTGGCTACCATGTTAAATCTCATCAAATAACTTCCCAAGGTCTGTCTAGGCCTTTACTTTACGCTTGATAGTGTCACCATATTTTTTGGTCGAGAGACACGAACTCTGAAATGTCTCAAGAACCTATCCACTAAGTCATTCCACATGCTTATGAACCCATTCTTTGCTGTTTGAACCACATTGTTGCTAAATTCGTCAGATATAACAAGGAAGCACTATCCCGTCACCTCCTCAGAAGCACTCAACACCTCCATATTTCGAATGTATCTCATTATATGAACTGTTGGATCCATCTTACCACCATACATTTCCAACGTAAGCTTGAAATCGGAAGGATTCCTGGCATTTTGAATGTTAGTGGTAAATGGATTCATGTTTACGTCCTCCAAACTCTAGCATAATGACTCAGAATTTTATCATTTTGATTGTGGATATTTGATTAATCTTATATATTTAAATAATTGATTCTAAAAGCTTGATAACCCTCTTTTAATTAATAAGTAATGATGGTGAACTCATTTTGAAAGTTTGTTTACAAAAATATATAGTTCGAATTAATATCGATAATGAGGTAAAAAAATCAAATTTTCGATAAACGGTCTCGAAATGCATGAAATTATCAATCCAAGACATTGTCTCGGACTTTATCAAAAATGGTTCCATTGAAACCAAAATAATGAGGTGATGTATGTTGACGAGTTTCGTGGGACATCCCGTGTGATCGTGTGATCTCGAAACGTAAAACGATTGATTTGTGAAAATTAAAATAATATATATATATAATTTATTATTTAAACACCATATCCTCACTCTTCTCTCACACTCTTCCTATTTTTCCTCTTTCTCCTTTTCATTTATTTATCCTGTAAGAAGAAACTGAACTGCCTCAAACAATGAATTTTTCTCGAACTTTCGGGCTTCGTTAGAGGCAATGAATGGATCTGTTGTGCTCGGCATGGAGAGCTACACATCTATGGTGTTGTAGTTGAGTGTGGCTATGTTTGGCATGGTGGACTTACTGTAGCCATCGCCTAGGGTTAAGGTTCGACGGAGCTAGGAGAGTTAGGAGGAGAAATGGAGAGCTCTATTCTTCTTCTTCTCATCACGGCATGAACCGGTAGACGTCAACGATTGGAGGTCCGATCATCCAAAGAAGGAAGAAACAGTTTGAATAATGAATGAGAAACATCAGGTCAGTTTTTGCTAGAAGGTGTCGGGTGTGATGAGGTTGGGTGCGATGCAGAGAGCACGCAGAGGAGGGTTCATTGCAATTGTCGATGCACGATTTTGTCGAGTAGAGGAGGAGACATCGACGTTGGAAGGAGGCAGCTATGGGTTGGTGTGCATGGTCATGTACAGTTTTATCAATTTGAATTAGGGAAGGAGATTATATAGGTAATTAGTAAGATTAAGTAGTTAATTAATATAATTAGTTTAAATGCTTATGAAATCAATAACTTGTTGCCTACGAGATCCAAATCGAACGTGGTCTTTTGCGTTGCGCTCATAGGAGTGTTATCTACGCACTGGTGTTGATTTTATCAAGTTTGGAGCAAGTGGAATTTTTAGCTCAAATCGAACATCAAGTTTCGAGCAAGTTTGATTTTAGATCGAGCAGGAATGCCTAAGCGTTGGCTGAAACTTTGGTGAGTTATCTCGCCCTTAAATGAAAACTACATGATATATGTGTTGATATAAATTATTTTTTGCATGCTTGTGTTAGAATGAGGATTAAGGATCTTAAGGCTAGAACTAACACTAGAGGGGGGGTGAATAGTGTTTTAAGAAATATGTTAATCCTTTTGAATTTATCTTAATTTGTTAACAATGTATACACTAATCAGACACAGATATGAACACAGAATCAAACACAGATGCAAATATAAAGTAAAAGCAGTAAAGGAAAGAACACACCGGATTTTATACTGGTTCGGAGTTACCCTACATCCAGTCCCGCAACACAAGTACAGATTTCCTTTCAAAAACAATTCTTACAAATACAACCCTCGGTTTCAAGGCTACGAGGTACATCCTCCAGAATCACAATCCTCTGGGTAGAGATACTTGATTTCCTGGGCAACAAGTTCACCCAATTGATTTCCAGGGCTACAATCACACCTTTTCCCTTTTGATTGTTTCCAAGGCTACAATCACACCTTTTCTCGCTAATAGATTACAAAGAAGTCTATAACTCTGAATAGCACCGAGAACTTTGTAGAGATAGTGATGGAGAATCAAACTAGAAGTAATCGAGTATGATTCGATGTTGATTTCGGCAGAGTAATGGTATAAATTTGTATTAAGAAATGTGGAAGAAGAAGCGGAGTGAAAACCAGAAAAAAGTGATTAAAAATTTGTTGAAACTGACCCCTATTTATAGAAGAACAACAGCCATGACCATTCATGAAGAGTTATGGCGAATAGACACTATTTTTGAAATTTGAATTTTGAATTAAACTGTCACCATGTCGACATGGTGCCTATGGGCATGTCGACATCCCTCAATCAAATTTGATGTTTTGAATTTCTATAAAAATAATATTTATCTTATATTGAAATTTTATAAATATACTTGAATATAGTTGAAATCTGTGTAGTTAATGCCCTGCTATTACCCCGCTATAACCCCGCTATATCTCATAGCGGATTTCTACCGCTACAATATTTCCATATAGCCCCAAAATATAGCCTTTCCGCTTTAAGCCCCGCTATTTCCGATATATCCCGTTATTCCCGCTTTATTTCCCTATTTCCGCTATATCTTCTTTAATAAAATGAATTGAAAAATTGCATTTATACATTATAAAAATTATGAAACTAATTTATTTGATTTAATTTTTAATATATTTTCAGAAATGAAAATACTCTAATATTCTACTAAATTCAATTATGTTATATAACAGTTTTACGTTTATTTAAAGTATATTCGCACATGTTTTTATTTAAAATTATTTATGTATTAATTATAATTCAATTAAATGATAATTTTTCATTTAATTACCATTTATATATTTGTAAAAACATTAAGTACGAGTTTTATATGCAATTTTAGAGCCATCCGCTATATCCCGCTATATCCTCGCTGTATCCCCGCTATGACTTTTTGCACCTCCACCGCTTTGAATCTGCCGAGCGCTTTAACTGCACAGGTTGAAATTCATAAGTAAATATAAAGAACTATATATATATATTATTTAACTATAATTTAAATCAAAGTATAAATAATTTAAAAGTTAAATATATTATTTGAAAAGATAGTTTAAAATCAGGAGAAATTTTGACTCTGAAAATAAAGATGTTTTGAGGCTAAAATTATTTTAAAAACGGAATCGAGGGTTTTGAATCTTTTTAAAAGGAAAGTTTTGAAATCATTTCGAAAACAAAATAATTTTGAAAAATCATATGAATTAAGCTTAGTGGATACAAAACAATGTCCCACTAGATTTTCGTAGGTTCCATCCTTCTTAGGGTTCCATCCCTTTAACGGACTCGAAGTGGATTCCATTCCACGAATAAATTGGATATTAAGATGCCAGTGCTTTTCTACGAGTTTTAACAAATATTCCTAATAAAACAAACTTAACCTTGAAATCTTGAACTCTTGATAATCTTGATACTCATGAGTCTTCTATCTCTATATCTTGAATCTCTATACTGTATAGTCTTCATTCTTGATACCTGCATGGTTAGATCCTGCATATACATATATATCTAAACTTGTAATGTTAGTATTTATATTTTATAATCTATTCTAAGGTTGTTGTCATCAAAACCAACTCCTCAGGGACTAACAATCTCCCTCTTTTTGATGATGACAACCTTTGTTTATAAAATATCACTTCTATTCTAATACTTCTAATAACTCCCCCTTAATCTATGCCTAACTAACCTATTTTATATTTCTCCCCCTTTGTCATCAACAAAAACTATCTCTAAACTATATAACTCCCCCTCAATGTAATACTCTATGACATGTGATTATAATGATAGTGTTATCATAAATAATCAATACTTAACTCTAAAGACTAGAACTTAATCCTAAATTACTAACTATCCTAACTAAGAATCTATGATAATGCTTATAATAGTTAGAAATTAAATATAAGAACATAAATTATTTATTAAGTATATTTTAACACACTCATCAAAACCAATCATGTCAGACAAGTCAAACAAATCAATCAAGTCAAACAAGTCAATCACGTCAATCAAGTCAAACAAGTCAATCAAGTCAAACAAAACATCAAAAACTAATAATCCTATATTATAAGACAATACTACAAACTCCTCCTAAATAAAATACACTCGTTATGTATACATGTATGCAATATGTAGTTTGTAATGCAGTATGAAATGTATGACATATGCAATGTAGCATGAGATGATATGTAGAATGAAGTGCAACTTGTGATGCAAATGATTATGATATTTCATGCATTGTAATTTATGATGTAATATGCAATGAAATGTGATATGAAATAGGATGCATAATGATATGTAATATGAAACAAAATGATAATGAAGTAAAAAAAAATATGCAGAATGATATGATGATATATATATATATACTATGGTAAGTGACATTCAGATTATAAGATAAACATGAGTGATAAGTAATATCTAATTGACAAGCATATATATATATATATATGTGTGTGTGTGTGTGTGTGTGTGTGTGTGTGTCAATGTATGTATACATATATCAAACTATTTATTATAAAACACTTCAACCAAACAAAGGTAAAACACACCAATTACTAGACTTAAGTTAAGGAAACTAATGAATGTGACTGAAAGAGTTGTAAAGAAAGAGTTTAAAGGTAATAAATGGTATTAAAACTATAACATATTCATGAAAGGTAGTAATCACACTCAATATCAAAATCAAATTGATAAGAAATATGGACTTTAAACTGCATATATGATCAAATATGGTTTTTTTTTAAATTAATACCCTAATTATTTAATTTATTTAAAATGATTTTTTATTAACTTGGTTGAATTATTTTTTAATTTTAAGAATCCAAACTTCCATGTTCTTAAGTTACTAATTAAAACCTTTATATCAAATTATTATTGATTTAAATATTTAGAAACATGTTTAAACATCTTTTAAATTTAAAAAATATCATAATAAAATATAAAATAAAAATATTGAAAAACTAAAATAAATAAGATCTTAGTCTATCATACCAGGCTCTAGGAGCTGGTTTTAGACCATATAAAGCTTTCTTAAGTTTGTACACATGGTTTGGTAATTTTTCATCTTTAAAAAGTGGTGGTTGTTCAACATATACTTCTTCTTTTACAAATCCATTTAAAAATGCACTTTTAACATCCATTTGAAATAATTTGAAATTATTATGATTTGCGAAAGCAAGTAGAATCCTAGTGGCTTCTAATCTTGCTACAGGAGCAAATGTTTCATCACAATCTATACCTTCTTCTTGACAATAACCTTGAGCGACTAATCGTGCTTTATTTCTAACGACCTCACCTTGTTCATTAATTTAGTTTTATAGACCCATTTAGTTCCAATTATAGTTTTATCTTCAGGTCTAGGAACAAGTTCCCAAACTTCATTTCTAGTGAATTGATTTAATTCTTCTTGCATAGCCAAAATCCATGAATCATCAGTTGATGTTTCTTTAGGATTTTTGGGTTAAATAGATGATATAAATGCTACATTACTCATTTTACTTAGTTGATTTCTAGTTGTAACAATAGATTGCATATCTCCTATTATATTTTCAATAGGATGATCTTTTAAAAGTTTAATCCTTTTATTAGGATGATTAATTTCATTATTAATTTCGGTTGATTCATGATTTTGAGTAATTAAATCTTCTTCATCATTTGTAATTTCAAAATCTTTTAAATTTTCATCAAACGAAACATGCATTTTTTCTTCGATGGTGTTAGATCTTAAATTAAAAACTCTATAAGCTTTACTTCTATTAGAATATCCGATAAAGATTCCTTTGTCGGATTTAGGATCAAATTTATCCAAATTATCTTTTGTATTTAAAATAAAGCATTTACTTCCAAAAATTATGAAGTGTTTTGGTAAATTACTATCTGAAAGCATAGTTCTCGCACACTCTTGTATCGTTCTATTTTTACGTTCAACTACTCCGTTTTGTTGTAGAGTTTTTGGAAATGAAAAATTGTGAGTTATTCCCTTTTTATTGCAGAATTCCTCAAACTTTTCATTTTCAAATTCACCACCGTGATCACTACGAATAGTTATAATTTTTAAAGATAATTGATTTTGAATCCTTTTTGTAAAGTTCTTAAAACATTCAAAAGTATCACTTTTATGTTTCAAAAATATTGTCCATGTAAATCTAGAATAATCATCTACAATTACAAAAACATATTTACTATGATTTATTGACTGAATTTGAGATGGACCAAATAAATCAAGATGAAGTATCTCAAGGAGTTTTGAAGTTGAAATCATGAATGAATGTATGCTTTTCTACTTAGTATAGTTGTAATAAATTAGTTGTAGATTTTATTTGAAAGAAAACACATTTTAAAAGACTTTTTAAAAAAAATTAGACTTGTATAACGATATTTATACTATGGTGTGTCGATATATGAACCAAAATATCAAAACTTATAAAAGAGATAAATTTCTATACCTAACTAAATGCATAGATATATATATATATATATATATATATATATATATATATTCCTAAATGCAACAATAAAGATGAAATAATAGTAAAGCGTACCAATTTTTGCACTCCATCTTTCTAATTTTGTTGTTCCTTTATTATCGTGAACCTCACATTTATATCTTTCTGAATTTGACGACCAGATCTGTTCTGTTGCGAAGGGCTCGTTTTTCTGATCATCGTAGTATATTCATTTGCTGCATTTGAAAACCGTATGAGAAAGATACGGATGATTTAGTAGATCAATCAACTTGGCGCCAAAAATTTGAATTTGAATTTTGAATGAATGGACACTTCAACCACTATAAATAGGCCCAACGGTCACCACTTTTTATAAAAATTCCTCTTCTTCTTTTTCTTCCCGTTTTTCTATATACTATCAAACTTCTAGAGGGCATATCTCCTTCGTTTCTTAACGGAATTGGATGAAACCAGCGGCAAATCGAAGAGGAAGGCAAGGACTACGATCTAGTAGTAGTTTGGTATCAAATTTGGACAGTATTGTGATGCAACAGGCCGAACAGTAGAAGAAATGTAAAAGATCCCGTACACAGTTTTTAAGTTTTGGATAGCCAACTTCAAACTGTCATATCTCACTCAATTTTGATCGGAATTTGATGATCCACCCATCAAAACGACCGCAAGAACAAGAACTACAATTTGAAAAGGATTGGGAGCAAAATACACAAATCTATGGATACAATTTGAAGAATACCTTTGACAGTTTTGCCTTCTTTTTCTCTTTGTTCACCAAAACTTCATTTGACCATAACTTGGTCATTTCTTGACGAATTCACACGCAACCAGTGGCATTGCAAAGCAAGTGGAGAGAAGTACAGTATCAAATCAAGTTGTAGATGAGAACCAAAAGTTTTGTATTGATCTGGTACCCATTTCTTTGTTGATTTCCAATATGTATCCACTTGTTCTTCTTGATCGATGAATGATTATCTGAAATCTTTTAACCAACAGTCATTAGACATAATTCTTCTCCTGCAAAACAAAATAATTTTTAAAGAATCAAGTGACTTTTCAAAATAACTAAATATAGTTTTAAACAAAAATATCGTGATGATTCTGTGACATATTCATATATGAAAATAGTGTTAATAAAATCCTAAAAATAGCCATTTTAAAAAAAAAACTTTTTCAAAATTCAGATTATGAAAACTTTGAAAACCTTGCTCTGATACCAATTGTTAGAATGCGGATTAAGGATCTTAAGGCTAGAATTAACACTAGAGGGGGGGGGGTGAATAGTGTTTTAAGAAATTTGTTAATCTTTTTGAATTTATCTTAATTTGTTAACAATGTATACACTAATCAGACACAGATATGAACACAGAATCAAACACAGATGCAAATATAATGTAAAAGCAGTAAAGGAAAGAACACACCAGATTTTATACTGATTCGGAGTTACCTTACATCCAGTCCCGCAACACAAGTACATATTTCCTTTCAAAAACAATTCTTACAAATACAACCCTCGGTTTCAAGGCTACGAGGTACACCCTCTAGAATCACAATCCTCTGGGTAGAGATACTTGATTTCCGAGGCAACAAGTTCACCCAATTGATTTCCAGGGCTACAATCACACCTTTTCCCTTTTGATTGATTTCCAAGGCTACTGTGATAACCCGGGTTTTGGAATATTTGTAACTGATAAATTAACTAGATTTATTAGTAGAAATACTGATTTATAAGTTAAATAAAATTTCTGGTAATGGATATATATATGAATAAGTATTGGTTTGATAATCCTCCTAGTATAATTATTTAAATTGGCAAAATTAATATTTCCAAACAATGATAATAATATGTTGTTTATATATATAGATATAAATAATTTTTAAATAGCAAAATAAATACCAAAGCTTTATAAAACATTTTAAATAAAATAAAGACAAGTGTTAAGATGTTAACACCCAAATTAACAAAAGTAAATCATTTAACATAAGGAATTTATAAATAAGGCTTTATATATTTGTAAGTTTTAAAATGCATATAATTAACATTTGTAATAAATAAATTCATTGTTTGACAATTGTAACTTTTATGCCATGCAATTTACAAGTGGCCAATATGTTTTCTTTTCAAATTTGCAATGAAAATAAAAAAATCAAAGGAATTAAACCAGGTTTTCATCTTCTTGCCACTTTCAAAAACCTGGAAATCAAAAGAAATAAAAAAAAAAAAACTGATTCAAACATCCGCCTGAAATCAAACAAATCATCAAGCAACTTCAGATCAGTTATGAAAGCCTTAAATCATCTCAGCAATTCAAAGATTCCAGTAAAAACAAGATCAAGTTTTCCAGTTAAAACTAATCAGGCTTCAACAATTCAAGTTTTCAAAGCTTCCCAGTAAAAATCAAGCCCTCTGCTTCTTTAATCTGTGAGTAATCTATTATTTTTAAAAAATAAATCTGTTTAAACTTTGATTCATGTGATTAATGTTTGAAATAATGTTGTGGTAAATGATTTCATAAATGTACAAAATTCTTGCATGTCTGTTTATATGTATGAGTGATTATGCATGTCTGTATATTGATATAAATGTCTCTGTTCTTAATGCAACATGCTAAGATAAGTCCAAAAATTTAAAATCTTTCTCTCTAATCTCTTATAGCTGGTGATGTAAAAACAAATTATGTTTGAATTAACAAGATCTAAAGTTTAAATATTTTTTTTAGTATATTTAGAAAGAAATTAACTGGAAAATAGAAATATACAGTGGAAGGTAAATTCAAGTAAAAATTTGATTGTTAAAATTCCAAGTCTTGACTGTATAATTGGATTCGTGTTTGAAAACCATGATTTTTGGTATGGAGTTCATGATTTTTAAGTTTGTGAATTAGGAAATTTTGTGTGTTGATCGGAGAATGAGATTTCATTGATTTCCGATGATCGGAGAGTGGTGGAAGGTCGAACTCGATGCTGGATGGTAGTTCGAGAGTAGAGGTGTTCAGGAAAAATGGTCTGAAGGTTCCAAATACACCGTGGAGGTGTAACGGGGCGGGTTTAGGGTTTAGTCTCAGTTTTTGGACTGGGATTTTCGCGGGGCGATCTCGTCATCGTGCTAGCAACGGGGTGAACCAGAGGTGGGAGAAAGGGAAGATGGAGACGAGGCGAAAGCTTGGTTGGAGTATCAGATTTTTCTGATGATCTGAGGTGGTGATTCTGGAGGTTCGTAGTGATATGGTGCTTTCTGTTGGGCGTTGAATTTGCTCGAATTAAAATCAGGGTGGTTAATGAGGGAAGTGGGTAGTTGGATGGATCGGGGTGATCAACGGCAACATGGGATGACGTCGAAGTTGGTCAGAACGGTACTGATGTCGTGTGCACGTACACGCGTGTACGATATTTTCTTGGGTTGGGGTTTCATTACTGGGTTGGATGAGGCTTTCGAAGAAGAACTCGAGAACGATGGAGTTTAGCTCGAGATAAGGTTCGTGATGGACTCGAGTGCGTACCGTTGAGTGTTGGTAGGAAGTGATGTAGGAAGAAGCAAATTTTGGGCCAGAAAGATTTTGGGCCAGGGAGATTATAGATTAGATTAAGTGAAGTAAGGAATTAAGGGAAAGAGAAAGTTTTTGCTTGAATGTTAACTCGGGGTTATGTGGGGTTGTGCTCGGGTTTCATTTGTAATAGTTAAGTTTAAATAAGGTAATTTTATTAACCAGTTTAATAAGGGAATAGACTAAGTTTATCAAACAAATATGAGATGTACAAGTTTCAAGTAGGTTATTAAACCAAGTTTCCAATTTAATTTATTGAACAAGTTTTTAATCAAGTTCAAAGATTTAATATTAGAGGTAAATGTTTAAAAAAAAAATTTGTTAAGAAGGTTATATGACTTGTTAACTTAAATTTGTAAAAATGCTTAATTTATGTTAAACTTAAATTAAATGATTTAATTAAGTAAGTTAATTATGAAGATAAATGTTTTAATATGATAATTACGAAATTAAATAAAGATAAACGGTTTATCTTAAGGTTAATTAAAACCTTGGATGATTAAGGATTAATCTATTGAGGATTTATTAATTTAATCAAGGTTAAATTAATTAATGATTAAGTTTAATTAATTGAGGAAAATTAACCAATGGAATAATTAGGATAATTACTCGATAAAAGTGATTAAAGGTAAATTACTTAAGGGAAGTAATTAAGGTTTAATTACTTAGTGTAATTAATTAAAGGGTTGATTAAATAATTAAGGAAATTTATTAAAGGTTAATAAATTAATAAATGTGATTAATTAAAGGATGATAAATCAATTGGTTTGTGATTAATTAATGTTAAGTAAGGATAATCTAAGTGATTAAAGATTAGTAATTAATTTAATTAGAGATAAATTGAATTAATTTTGGAAGTGATCAATCTTGCTTATGAATGATTGATTAATGATTAAATGCCTTGAATTGATTGATATCTCTGATATGAAGTGTTATGTGATGTAATATGTTTGGGTTAAAACAGTGACATCCTGTATTTAAAGTTTGAATTGTATTTCACTTGGATAGCTTGAGTTAAGATGACATTGGATTCGAAGAGACCGGAGTCGGGTATTAGTGAATACCCGAAACCACTTCGATTCTTTATAGATTGATATGTGAAATCAATAAGCTGGAATGGAATGATTTAAGTGAATTGGACCATTTAATCTAAGTTTTGGTACTTAGAAATTGGTGAGTGAAATAAATGATGTCTATAACAATTTGTGAATTTGTAAATTTATACAAGTTACCCCGGGTTATATATATATAAGTTGTAGGCTTTTGTAATTCATGTTAGATGGGTTTACTCACGCTGGTTTCCAGCCTGACCCGGGTGTTACTTTGATGTAATGCTCGGGTCAGACCGAGTATTACAGATTTCAGGTAAGGACGTTCTGGAGCTCAGGAGGCGAGCTGGATGACAGGAACGTATGGAGTATATTCCGTTGTGATATTATAGTTGTATGAGACATGTTAATTTTAACTGTCTAGTACATTTGTGAATGTTGTAACTCTGATGTATTAAAATGTAATTAACAAATACAGTTTTTCTTTGTATAACTGTTATTATTATTTGTTATTATATTTAATCCGCTGCGAATGTGAGATGTTGTGTTCTCTGTTCTTCTTTCTTCTTTCTGTTTCTTTCTTCTATCTCTTTCTTTTTCTTCTAACTATCTGGAATTTTCGGGTTCGAAAATTCCGGGTCGTTACAGCTACAATCACACCTTTTCTCGCTAATAGATTACAAAGAAGTCTATAACTCCGAATAGCACTGAGAACTTTGTAGAGATAGTGATGGAGAATCAAACTAGAAGTAATCGAGTATGATTCGATGTTGATTTCGGCAGAGTAATGGTATAAATTTGTATTAAGAAACGTGGAAGAAGAAGAGGAGTGAAAACCAGAAAAAAGTGATTAAAAATTCGTTGAAACTGACCCCTATTTATAGAAGAACAACAGCCATGACCATTCATGAAGAGTTATGGCGAATAGACACTTCTTTTGAAATTTGAATTTTGAATTAAACTGTCACCATGTCGACATGGTGCCTATGGGCATGTCGACATCCCTCAGCCAAATTTGATGTTTTGAATTTCTATAAAAATAATATTTATCTTATATTAAAACTTTATAAATATACTTGAATATAGTTGAAATTCATAAGTAAATATAAAGAACAATATATTTATATATTATTTAACTATAATTTAAATCAAAGTATAAATAATTTAAAAGTTAAATATATTATTTGAAAAGATAGTTTAAAATCAGGAGAAATTTTGACTCTGAAAATAAAGATGTTTTGAGGCTAAAATTATTTTAAAAATGAAATCGAGGGTTTTGAATCATTTTAAAAGGAAAGTTTTGAAATCATTTCGAAAACAAGATAATTTTGAAAAATCATATGAATTAAGCTTAGTGGATACAAAACAATGTCCCACTAGATTTTTGCAGGTTCCATCCTTCTTAGGGTTCCATCCCTTTAACGGGCTCGAAGTGGATTCCATTCCACGAATAAATTGGATATTAAGATGCCAGTGCTTTTCTACGAGTTTTAACAAATATTCCTAATAAAACAAACTTAACCTTGAAATCTTGAACTCTTGATAATCTTGATACTCATGAGTCTTCTATCTCTATATCTTGAATCTCTATACTGTACAGTCTTCATTCTTGATACCTGCATGGTTAGATCCTGCATATACATATATATCTAAACTTGTAATGTTAGTATTTATATTTTATAATCTATTCTAAGGTTGTTGTCATCAAAACCAACTCCTCAGGGACTAACAGCTTGAATGATTTCTTTATTCGGTTTGGTTGGATTCTCGTTTTGAAAAGCAGATAACATATGAAATGAAATACAAGGAACTCATGAAATTTTGTAGAGGGATCCAGATTTCTCGTCACTGTTGATTTTACTTTCATTTATATACTTATTGTATGAATTGTTAAATGCCAAAAGCTTGGTTTCTTCATCTTATTGGATGTGACTTTGATATTGGCTTGTTGTTGTTACACTTGTTACATTTATATGGAAAGCACTTGTTAAGCACTATGGTAGCTCTAGGCCTCATTATAGTATTTTGGAAATACTATTAATTGCTGTTTTTGGTTTGAAAATGGTTTTGATTCAGAGAATGATTTTAAAATGAGAATTCTGGAATTTTCTATGATATTTTATTTAGAAATGGTTTTTGAACTTCTCTATTTTACTCCATCCTTTTGTTAGTCTCTTCTAATTTATATGAAAATGTTTTAAAAGTATTTTGGGAAGTATTTATTTTACAGAAAAGCTAATATAATAATGGTTGTCTGTTATAATGGGGGAAATGGGGGTTTTTTCTTTTATAATGAAGTTATTCTATTTTAAAAGAAGATAGAAATATTTTGGAATAAATATTGATGAAATGTTGTATTTAAAACATTGTATATAAAGATAGATTTATAAATGGTATTTTATAAGTGAAAGAATAAATTCATAATTGATATTTTATAAAAGGGAAATGATATCAATTTGATAAATTGGAAAATAAATCACATTTGTGAATTTATAGTGATATATGGAATAAACTTTTATGGAAAGTATATGAGATTTAAATAAAAAGGAGATTCATAAAAGGAGTTTTATAAATAGAAAGGAGATGTATAAAAGGGAGTTTTACAAAAGAAATGAGATTTGATTTTTATAAATGATTATTTTAAATTACGGTGGTATGGAAAGTATTCTTTCCATATCTAACACCAAATTCCAAGGAAGTGAAACTTGTCCCTATCCTGAGAATTAAGAATGTATGTCGAGGAAATGATAGTTCTCTAACTTGTCTAACTTCGTTGTAAGTTGAGGGATAGTACAAGTTTTAAATCGGAAAGTGGTGGTAAATATATTTGGTCTAATTCCATACGATCCATTTGCTTACACCAAAAAGGAAAATGGTTTGGGTTTATAGTAAACAGTGTTTTTAAATGACATTTGTTTTAACACCAAATAAGTATGGTTTTAAAAGAAATCTTTCTTAAAATTTTGTTAATATACTTATACCGTTGAGATAAGTATATGGTTACGTATTTTAAGTATTGAAAGTGTAGTATTTTGTGAATATACTTAGACCAATGAGATAAGTATATGGATAGTTTTTCAAACATTGAAAGAGTATAAATGAATAGTGAATGAGTAGTATCCATATGTATATCTTTGTAAAAGTATTTGATATAAGTATTTACAAAGTGGTTTTAATTAACGATAGGATTAATTAAAGATACTTAGTGGTTGCTTATGTGCTTAATCATGCTTGGTTTCAATGTAAAATTAAATCTCTGGTTGGATTGTTTGTTTATTTGATAGTTAAAAAACCGACTATCAAAACTTGGCCAATTTTGAAACTGTCGATTGTTGGTTTGGAAAGACCAGACCAGATATGTTACCCGAAAACCACTTCAAACCAGCATAAGCGTTCGAATTAAAGACATCTTGAAGATGATGGAATCGAAGACAAAGTTGTTTGAAGTGCAAAAGCTACCTGGTACTAATCCTGAGGGTGATTCCAAAAAGGATGTAGTGAAGTAGTGCCTTCGGTTTGTTTATATCCTGAACAACTTGTATGGATGAATGCTGGCATTGCATTTTTGCCTAGAGAGTAGTGTTTGCATTCCAAATGGGATTTACTAAAAGAGTAAAACGTAGCCTCAAGCCTCACACCCCAGTAAGGACTAAAACATAGGATATGCTTCTGGGCTATGTGGTTCGCTACAATTAGTGTATGGTCATCATCCGATCTAGATTGGTATTTGTGGATTTATGTATGCTAGGCGTTGGTACGGTTGTTAATCGCAACCGGGGTGATGACATATTCGATACTATCCAGGAAGGGGTAGGCCGGTCCTGATCTGCAGGGAGTCAGCTAAGGCTCTCAATCTGTGCAGTTAATGCCTCGCTATAACTCCGATATATCTTATAGCGGATTCCTACCGCTACGATTTTTCCATATATCCCCAACATATAGCCTTTCCGCTTTAATCCCCGCTATTTCCGCTATATCCGTCATTTCCACTATATTCCGTTATTTCCGCTATATCTTCTATAAAAAATTGGATTGAAAAATGATATTTATACGCTATAAAAATTATGAAATTAATTAATTTCATTGAATTTTTGATATATGTTTAGAAATGATAATACTCTAATATTTTACTAAATTAAATTAAGTTATATAACAGTTTTACGTTCATTTACAATACATTTGCACATATTTTTATTTAAAATTATTTTTGTATTAATTATAATTCAATTGAATGTTAATTTTTCACATAATTACTATCTATATATTTGTAAAAACAACAAGTATGGGATTTATATGTTATTTTAGAGTAATCCGATATATCCCGCTATATCTTCGCTACATCCCCGCTATGACTTTTTGCACCTCTACCGCATTGAATCCACCGAGCGCTTTAACTACACAGCTCTCAATACATTTTTCTAGAGGTGTACTGTGGCAGGCGGTACCCTAGTAGCCTTGTCATTGATGTAATCCATTCTCCAAAACGTGCCTTTACGAACTTATTGTATACTAAATATGTTGTTGAATGTAATTAGTATAGCGACTATTTTAAACCCTAGACGTTATTGTAATATCACTGGATTTTCTAATAAAAATGGTTTGGTTATTGTAAGGTAAATCCCGATCGTGTTTATGTGCAGTGTGGTCTTACGAGATACCTTTATTTTTGAAAGGTTTTGTAACATTAAAAATCCATATGTTTGTGTTTCTCATGCTGGTTTACCAGACTGATCTGGGCATTATTTTCTTATAATGCTTGAATCAACCCCGAGTATATTTTATATTTAGTTATGGATGCTTTGGAGCTCCAGGAGACGAGCTGGATGTCTCTAAGACGTATTTACGTATTTTATTTCTGCTGCATTTCTTGTATTGTATTTATCAGCATATGTGAGGACAGACTGTTATAACTGTTCAAGCTAATGATATGTTAGTTTACTCTGATTGATGTATGTATATTGCAGTTTCTTTCGTAAAGATCATATGTATATTATATATTACTTGTCATGATGTGATATTCTATTCTATCTTTTATTTTTTTTCACCCGAACAAACTGTCTTTTCGGCACTCAGATGCTCGGTACGTGAATACCGTGGATGTATTATTGTCGACTTTTGAGGGTCGAAAAGGCAGGTCGTCACACTTGGTATCAAAGATTTGGTTGAGCAAACATCTAGGCCTTGGTAGGGTAAACTCATTAGAGATAGGGTTAGTAACACCCTAGAATGATTTGAGTGTATTATATATAAGAGAGCATATTTGTTAGTGCTATAAAAATGTTTTATATTGCGCTGATTGATTTGTTGAGTGGTTTATGAATTTTGGTCGATATAGAAAGTTCAACTATATTGATTTGGGTTTCTAAACACTTGGACAAGGCAAATCGACACAATATTGTTTTGAAATTTGGTAAATGAAATAATTTTACCTAGGATTATACTATATATAAAAGAATAATTCTCAAACAATTGATATAGTCTTTTATGATGTGTTTGTTTGTTAGGAAACGATAATATCCAATTATTATTATTTATTGTTCGATTAGTCATGCTCGTCCAGTTTAGGAACATTGACTATTGTTTGTTGATTGATTATTTATGCTCGGTCAGTTTATGGGCATTTATTGTTTGATTACATTAAATAAGAATAACTTGTGAATTCAGTTTCATGATTTGACCATAAGGCATTCATTAATAATGCAGGTTTAACAAGTTTACTTTATTAAAAGGGTTACTATAGTAGAGGAAGTTATTATATAAAGATAATTTTATAAATTTGGTTTATAAGATGTGTCTTATCAAATAAAAAGGAGTATTTTTGAGGATTTAAATTTCGGTGTCTTTGAAAAAGATTTCAAATAATTTTTGAGAAAAGTAATAATAGTATTACTTGAAAGAATTTACAAGTATAAATATTTTGAGCAGGATCTTGAGTAAGATACATTTTCTTTGAACAGTTCGGGGAAAACGTCTCGATTAGTTTTGTGGGAATATGAATAATCTTCTAAGTGACAATCAGATGTTTGCTTCCTCATACATTGCAGTGTACTTAGTAAATTATTCCCTTTATCATTGTATGGTCGAAACGAGTTCGAATCCGAACGAACACAAAGAAAGTGGTAATATATATTTTATTAAAACTATGTATATGATAATATATATATATATATATATCTATAGTATTGTTTCGAAAAAGGGATTTGAAAAGAAGGAAACGTATTTTTATGATAACTAGCTTGAGTGGTTCGAAAATGACTAAAAATGGGTAGGAAATGTGTTTAGATGGTAAGCATTTCTCTTTAGTATTTTCCTTCTTGGTAAGAGGATGTGTGATACTAGTTGGTAGGACCTATTTCCTTGGTATCATTTTGGGGTTACACGATATATATATATTTTTTGATGGATTAAAGTTATTTCAAATAATTTGTAATAAAATCGGGTATTTAGTTCTTGAATTTCTTTAAGGAGGTTTAATATAAAATAGAAGATTATTTCATAAATATAACTCTTGGATAGAGGTGAAATAATTTAATACAAGTTTAGTGGGTTAAATTTGATAGAAAGGACTTTGTTTATTTTTAAAACGATGTCTTATGTTTTGACATCTAAGTTGTGTAAACTATATGATGTTATTAGGCCAACTAATAAACGTCTTTACGTTAGAAATGTTTTAGGAAAAGTAGACTCTGAGACTGAGTAGGATACGAACATCCTACTCTTCTTAGCTACTTACCAGACTGGATGGGTAAAAAGGTCGAAGAGGCCGACTCGGTTTTAAGACCAAGATTTATTTTGAGCCTGCATCTAAATTTAAAAATAGAAGATTAAATCAGATAGTTGTATATACTCTCAGGATATAGTAGGGTATTATACAAGTTTTAAACTTAAGTACATTTTATGAAATGTTTTCATAAATAATTTTGGGAAGTAAAAAGAATTAATGTAGTTAAGAAACTAATAGAATAAATACGTAAGTTGTATATAGATCATTTTATTCGCATAACTATTCTTGATCCAGATGCAAGTATATGATTTCAAGGTGATTTATACCAATTTAAACAAGGATTTTTCATTCGATTCTTGATGGTGAACACTTGATATGGATTCTTGAAATGATTTTGAAGTTTTCTATCACAGTATCTGGCTATGTAAGAAGAACGGAGGTTTCTAATCAAGGAACCTAATTGAAGTCCACACTAAGGAAGTCCAGTGAGCGATACTAGTTTAGAAGAGAAGTTTATATAATCGAGCAAGTGATCGGATTTGATATGGCGTACAGATGACATATGTACATCATACGGGCTTTAATGTAGTTTTATGCTTCTTACATTAGAAATGCAAGTTACATGGTTTGATATTGCATGTTTATGTGAAAATGATTGCTATATATGATTTAGCAAGCTTAGATTCATGATAGATGATGGATGAGTTGTTGTATGGTTTCAATTGTCATGTTTAACTCTTTCTTTGGGTAATTTAAGCGAGTTACATATACATGAAAGCAAATGCTTGCTAGTTGCTTTTGGTTTCATGAGTAGGGTTAGTTTGCTTATAAATTGGTACGTCTTTATGCTTAACGGGTGTGTTTGCTATGTGACATACACACTCTATAAGGCATATCATACGTATATATTGTTGTTGTGTTGTCTCCAGATACGAGAGGTCCCAAATATGGGCTTATATTGATGTTGTGATTTTTTCGGACCTACCAGCGCAAAGGAGGTGCTGTTGAAATTTTCTATAATATAAGGGACTTTAAAAACCTAAGGGTAAGAAGACATTTTCTTACTTTGAGAATTTCAAGAACGAAATTTTTTCAAAGGCAAGGATGTAACGACCCGGAATTTTATCATTTTGATTATGAATATTTAATTAATTTTAAATATTTAAATAATTGATTTTAAAAGCTTAATAACCCTCTTTTAATTAATCAATAATGATGGTGAACTCGTTCTAAAAGTTTGTTTACAAAAATAAATAGTTTGGATTAATTCGATAATAAGACCAAAAATGTTTTTTCGATAAACGGTTTTGAAACACGTGAAATAATCATTTTGGGGCACTGTCTCGGATTTTGACGAAATTAATACCATCGGAACTGGAATAATAAGTTGATGTATGCCGAAGAGTTTCGTGGGGATCGGACGTCTCGTGTAATCGTGCGAGCTCGAAACATAAAACGATTAATTTGTGAAAATTAAAATAATACATATTTTTTATTATTTAAACACCGTATCATCACTCTTCTCTCACACTCTTCCTTTTTTTCCTCTTTCTCCTTTTCATTTATTTTACATGTAAGAAGAAACTCAACCGTCACAAACAATGAATTTTTCCCAGAGCTTCGGGGATCGTTAGAGGCTATGGATGGATCTGTTGCGTTCAGCATAGAGAGAGCTACACAGCTATGGTGTCGTAGTTGAGTGCGGCTAAGTTTGGCATGGTGGACTTACTATAGCCATGGACTAGTATTAAGGTTCGACGAAGCTGGGGGAGGTAGGAGGTGAAACAGAGAACGCCATTCTTCTTCTCTGCACGGAACGCACCTGTAGACGTCGACGGTTGGAGGTCCGATCATCCAAGGGAGGAAGTGACAGTTTGAACAGTGAACAAGCAATGTCAAGTTGGTTTTTGCTAGAGAGTGTCAAGTGTGATGAGCTTGGGTGGGATGCGAAGAGCACGCGGAGGAGAGTTCGTTGCAATTGTCGGTACATGATTTCGTCAAGTAGAGGAGGAGAAATCGATGATGGAAGAAGGCAGCTATGGGGTGATGTGCACGGCCATGTACATGCATATCAATTTGAATTGGGGAAGGAAATTATAAAGGTAATTAGTAAGATAATTAAGTAATTAATTAATATAATTAATTCAATTTTTTATAAAAATCGATAATTTCTGCATACGGGGTCCAAATCGAACGTGGTCTTTTGTGTCGTGCTCATAAGAGTGTTATCTACACATTAAAGTTGATTCCGTCAAGTTTGAAGCAAGTAGAATTTTTAGCTAAAATCGAAGATCGAGCAGGAACGCCTAAGCGTCGGCTGAAATTTTGGTGAATTAACTCACCTTTGAACGAACATTATATGATATATGTATTGACATAAATTATTTTTGCATGCTTGAATGATTTCTTTGTTTGGTTTGGTTGAATATCCATTTTGGAAAGCGGATAGCATATGAAATGAAATACAGGGAACTCATGAGATTTTGTAGAGAGATCCAGATTCCTCGCCACTATTGATTTTAATTTCATTTACATACTTATTGTATAAATTGCTAAATGTCAAAAGCTTTGTAGCTTGACCTTATTGGATGTGACTTTGATATTAGCCCTTATTATTGTTACGCTTGTTACATTTATGTGGTCAGCGCTATATTAGCTTTAGGTCTCATTATCGTATTTTGAAAACACTATTAATTACTGTTTTTGATTTAAAAATAATTTTGATTCAGAGAATGATTTTACAATGGAAATTTTGAAATTTTCTATGGCGTTTTATTTAGAAATGGTCTGTGAACTTCTCTATTTTACTTCATCCTTTTTGTTAGTCTCTTCTAATTTATATGGAAATGTTTTAAAAGTTTTATGAGAAGAATTTATTTTACAGAAAAGTTAATATAATAACGGTTGTTTATTATAAAGGGGAAAATGAGGGTTTTTTCTTTTATAATGAAGTTATTCTATTTTAAAAGAAGATAGAAATATTTTGAAATAAACATGGGTGAAATGTTGTATATAAAACGTTGTATTGAAAGATAGATTTATAAATGGTATTTTATAAGTGAAGAATAAATTTATAAATGATATTTTATAAAAGGGAAATTATATCATTTTGATAATTTGGAAAATAAATCACATTTGTGAATTTATAGTGATATATGGAAAAAACGTTTTATGGAAAGTATATGAGATTTAAATTAAAGAGATATATAAAAGAAGTTTTATAAATAGAAAGAAGATGTATAAAATGGAGTTTTATAAAACGAATTAGATTTGATTTCTATAAATGATCATTTTAAATTATGGTGGCATGGAAAGTATTTTTTCCATACTTAACACCAAATTTCGAGGAACAGAAACTCGTTCCTATCCTGAAAATTAAGAATGTATGTCGAGGAAATGATAGTTCTCTAACTTGTGGGACTTCATTTTAAATCGATGGATAGTACAAGTTTGAAATCGAAAAGTGGTGATAAGTATATTTGGTCTAATTTCCATATTATCCATTTGTTTACGCCAAAAAGGAAAGTGGTTTGGATTCATAACAAACAATGTTTTAAATGACATTTGTTTAACCCAAATAGGTTTGGTTTTTTCGAAGTGAAATCTTTCTTAAGATTTTGTGAATATACTCGTACCGTTAATATAAGTATATGGTTACATTTTCTAAGTATTAAAAGTATACTGGTTTGCGAATATACTTATACCATTGAGATAAGTATATGGTTACATTTTCTAAGTATTGAAAGTGCAATGTTTTGTGAATATACTTAGACCGTTGAGATAAGTATATGGATAGTTTTCCAAGCATTGAAAGAGTATAAATGAATAGTGAATGAGTAGTATACATATGTATATCTTTGTAAAAGTATTTGATACAAATATTTACAAAGTGGTATTAATTAATGAAAGGATTAATCAAAGAGGCTTAGTGGTTGCTTATGTGCTTAATCATGCTTGGTTTTCATGTAAAATTAAAATCTCGGATACATGCATTGTCATCTTTGCGGTACCCAGTAGCCTTGTTATTGATGAAATACATTCTCCAATACATAGCTCTATAGACATAGTTGTATACTAAATATACTGTTGAATGTAATTAATGTAACCATTACAACTAGTTTAAATATTTGTTTTAAACCCTAGACATTATTGTAATACCATTGGATTTTCTAATAAAAATGCCTTGGTTATTGTAAGGTAAAAACCGCCTATTTTATGTGCAGCGTGATCTTATGAGATACCATTATTTTTGAAAGGTTTTATAACTTTAAAAATCCATATGATTTGTGTTTCTCACTCTGGTTTACCAAACTGATCCGGACGTTATTTTCTTACAATGCTTGGGTCAGCCTCGAGTATATTTCAGATTTAGTTATGGATGCCTCCAAGATGTATTCATGTATTTTATTTCCACTGCATTTCTTGTATTGTATTTATCAGTGTTTGTACGAACATGCTGTTATAACTGTCTAGGCTAGTGATATGTTAGTTTACTCTGATTGATGTGTGTATATTACAGTTTCTTTCATAAAGATTATGTGTATATTATATATTACTTGTCACAATGTGAGATTCTATTCTATCTTTTATTTTCTTTCACCTAACAATCTGTCTTTCCGACACTCGGATGCTAGACACGTGAATACCATGGATGTATTAGTTCGATTTTTGAGGGTCGAAAAGGCGGGTCGTCACATCTGGTCTGGTGGTCCATGCCTCACTCTCCTTCCGACCAACTATGTTATTCAGTTGTTGCCGTTCAATGAAGGTCTTTGATCAATAGCAGCATTCTACCTCCCGCTCTTATGGACAAACTCGGCACATATTTCTGTGGCTGCGTGCTTGCATTCTGATCCGCACCTTTGGCTTCATTCCACCCCCTGTTCCTACAAGGAAGCTCTGATACATATTCCTCCGGTTGTTGTGCACTCACGTTCTAATTTGCATTTTTGGCTCTAGTTACATTCACTCCCAGCATTCCTGCTCGTCCCAAGCCTGAACCAACATTGCCCCGAGTAAATTTCTCTTGGTACCGAGAGGATTGGAGTCGGTACCGAGTGGTCCTGGTCATGGGGGCATTGTTCCTGGTCTTTGATTCTAAATTCCAACAACTCCAGTTATTCCTTGTCCTAACCTTTGGAAAAATCCATCTAGCATCGCCTGTTGTCGAGCCATTATGCATATTTTGCATCATTCTTTCCATCTTCTCTCTCTGGTCACACAGACGGAATGATTAGAATTTGAGGACACCTCCTGATTGTTCCATACTCTAGTTGACTTCCTTCAATCTTAGATCTAGTGTTAGGTCTCTTCAACTTCTCCAAACTTCAAATCCAAGCTTTAAGTTGTGAATTCTAGCTCTCTTTCGGTGAAAGCACTAAAATGTTGATGCAAAAATGGCACAACACCCAAAAACCAGTAGAAATATCAAGATATAGTAGAAAATATATGTAAAGCATTAAGAACACAAATATTTTTATAGTGGTTCGGCAATCTCCGGCCTACGTCCACTTTATATTTTATTTATTAAAGCTTTGAGAGAGATTGAAATCACAAATATAAGGAATATACGGGTTCTTAAGCATAGAACTGCCAACAATATCTGCTTTGGTGACTATTGTGAGGAGAGATAGGAGGTGAAGAAGAAGAAGTGCTCAAAAAGTCTTAGTTGCTATATGGTATGTATTTATAGGGGAAACTGCTCTGCAGGTCCAGAAACCGCATAGTACGAAGTCCAGATGCAAGCCCAGAGGTGTGGTAGGAAGCACGCCGACCCAAATACCAAAAAAGACCTCTCGGTATCAAAAGGTTTTGTTGGGTGAAAACCCATCTTTTTTCTTTGTTTTATCAGCTACATCCAGTTTGATGTGTTCCAAACTTTTTTTCATAAAGAGCGAATTGCCTCTGACATTTTCCTTGATACCGCTTGTCATATCCTGCTTTTTTTTCATCAATCCTGAAAATTGCTCTTCTATTTTCTGAAGAAAATACTTTACGATGATTGCTAGAGGCTGCGCATCAAGTATGAGGAGTTTGGGCAGCGCTAGGTGGAATAAATACCTCTTGGTACCGTGAGGTCCACTTAGCCTCATTTTGCTTGAAAATTGCTAAATGCCATTTTCATTACCTTTTGAGTTTTTTTCCAAGTTCGTGGGTCGTTTCGTCTTCATCTTCTGCTTGTCATATCCTGCTTTTTTCTCATCAATCCTAAAAATTGCTCTTCTATTTTCTGAAGAAAATACTTTACGATGATTGCTAGAGGCTGCGCATCAAGTATGAGGAGTTTGGGCAGCGCTAGGTGGAATAAATACCTCTTGGTACCGTGAGTTCCACTTAGCCTCATTTTGCTTGAAAATTGCTAAATGCCATTTTCATTACCTTTTGAGTTTTTTTCCAAGTTCGTGGGTCGTTTCGTCTTCATCTTCACCTTCTACTTCTATTTGAAATTTGCATAGTCAAAAGGTCGGCTAACACTTGCCCCCCAAAGTATGCCTTATGAATGTAAGGTGTGCTTTGCTCAAGAATAAGTTTCGACGGTAGTCGACTTTTGACGATCAAACTTTCCAGTTATCCATCAATCCAAATTATAGTGAATCATCTGGTTCCTTCGAATACTCCTGCAAACCAAAGGTCGTTTCAGACCCATTATAGGTTAGGACCCTAGCCCTTGCTTAAGTGTCAACCACGAGTTATAAACAGCCTGTCTTTATGAGGTATTATATTATATATCAAAATAATCCCATGTTCGGTCGAGATTTATCTATTTTACTCTGATTATTAGCCAATCAAATCCTTATCTTCATATCCATTCTAGGGTTCAATCTCATCGAATCATTTATCATCCAAACTAGGGTTCGATCTCTCCGGACCGTTTAATCATCTAATCTAGGGTTCGATATCTTTGGATCGTTTAACATCCAATGTAGGTTTGATCTCTCCAGATCCTTGCCGAGTCCAATCCGGTCGCTCTCTGTTGAGGAGAATCAACGACAAACAAGTCGATCGATAACTGGTACACCAGAGGTGCGTCCTTCCTCTCGTACTAGGAAAGGTCCTCTCAATGCTCTAACGCTCGCACCAGATATGAACCGAATTGTCTCACGACGTTCTGAACCCAGCTCACGTACCACTTTAATGGGCGAACAATCCAACCCTTGGAACATACTGCAGCCACAGGTGGCGAAGAGCCGACATCGAGGTGCCAACCTTCTCATCAATGTGAACTCTTGGGGAAGATCAGGCTGTTATCCCTAGAGTAGCTTTTATCTGTTAAGCGATGATCCTTCCACTCGGCACCGTCGAATCGCTAAGACCGATTTTCGTCCCCTTACTCTTTGGTGAGGAGACTTACTTTTGATCTCTCTAGATCCTGGCTGAGCCCAATCCGCTTGCTCTCCGGCGAGGGGACTAAAAAACAAGCAGGTCCATCCGCTCACTCTCTGGTAAGGGGACTTACTTTTGATCTCTCCGAATCCTTGCTGAGCCTAATCCGCCCGCTCTATGGCGAGGGGACTCAATGACAAGTATGTCCATTCACTTACTCTTTGGTAATAGGACTTACTTCCTACGGTTACTGCCCCGTCTCTTATGATGGGAATACCATGATCAATATCAGTCATCATGTTCAAGTGGATTTCAAAAATCAATATTTAAATCAAAGCGAGTAAGCAAACATCCTAAATATTCATCTCAAACATCTGACTCAGAGTGTGCCTTGAGACTAATTGATCTCTCGTGCACGTGTAAGTGGTCCCAGATTATTATCATCTTAACTATTTAAAACGGAAAGCAAAGCATGGGAAACAAACCTATTTCTTGTCCATCTCGGTCATGGGATTGCCAGTCTCGACTCAGATCCCTGGTCATGTCTTGATACATTCGCTGCAGATGGTGGCTGCTCTGGCTGCACCATTGCAGTTTGATTCTTTACATACTATTGTAGCTGGTCACTCCGAACCAATTCCTTTATCAAATAGTGAAGGTATATGCACTTGTTTGTTTTATGTCCATCTAACTCATGAAACAAGCAAAACTTTCCAGAATTTTTCTCTTGTTCCGTTGGTTTCCTCCTAGCTGGCCTTCGATAGGGGATCTACCCCATAGTATCTAGGTATATCCTTTCCGGGGATTCGATGAGGTCGGTGTAAGAGGAGAAATTTGATTCTATCCCTGTGTGCTTCGGTCCTCCGAAGTTACCTTGAGCTTTCCACTTTCCTTTATCTTTATCATTATCATATCCTTTCATGAACGGTCCTCCGTCATTAACAACATTAACATCAGCATTACCAGCCTCAACGTCCCTCTTGACGTAGATACCTTTTAGCTTCGTGATAAAACTCTACAAGATCCATCGATGAATCCCTTTCCAATGCAATTTTGAAGTCGGTCTTTCCTATAACTCAAAATACCGCCTCCATCAGGATTATCGATGAATTTTTCTTATCGACTACAGCGACTGCCACATTAAATCTCATCAGATAACTTTTCAACGTCTCTTATCAGATGAACTGTTGGACATCATACATTTCCAACGTTGGAAACTTGAAATCGGAAGAATTACTCTCATTTCGGATGTTAGGAGTAAATAGATTCCTGTTTACGTCTTCCAAACTATGGTCTATTGGCCACCCCTCACTATCCTTTTGACCAGCTCAACTATTCGGTTGTTGCCGTCCAATGAAGGTCTTCGATCAATAGCTACATTCTGCCCTCCGCTCTTATGAGGGAAATTTGGCACATGTTCCTCTGGTTGTGCGCTTACATTCTGATCCATATCTCTGGTTTCATTCTACCCCATGTTCCTACGGGGAAGCTCTGGCACATACTTCTCTGGTTGCTATGCACTCACATTCTGATTTGCGTTTTTGGCTCCAGTTATGTTAGCTCCTGACATTCCAGCTCATCCCAAGCCTAAACCGATTTTTCCTCCAAGTGAATTCCTCTCGGTACCGAGAAGGTTGAGGTCGGTACTGAATGGTCTTGGTCATAAGGCATTGTTCTAGTTTGCTTTGCTCCAACTCCTGATGCTCCTACATTAGTTTTTGGTACTTGGTTCTAAATTCCAACAACTCCAGCTATTCCTTATTGTCCAAACCTTTGGAAAAATAAATTTAGCATCTTTTGTTGTCGAGCCATTATTCCATCTCGCATTTCTTTCATCATTCTCTTAATCTTCTCTCTGGTCATGTAGATGGAATGATTGATTTTGAGGACACCTCCTGGCTACTCTCATGCTCTGGTTGATTCTCTTCAATCATATATCTGGTGTTAGTCCCTTCATCTTCTTCAAACTTCAGATCCAAGCTTTAGTTTGTGAAATCCATCTATCTCTCGGTGAAAGCACCAAAATATGAATGCCAAAAATGGCAAAACATCCAAAAATCTGTAAAAATATCAAGATTTAGCAGAAAATAAATGTATATCAGTAAGAACATCAAGGTTTTTATAATGGTTTGACAATCTTCAACCTACGTCCACTTTATATTTTATTTACTATAGGTTTAAAAGAGATTGAAATCACAAATACAAAAAATTGACACGTTCTTAAACCTATAACTGCCAACAATGTCTGCCTTGGTGACTATTATGAGGAGAGATGGGAGGTGAAGAAAAGGAAGTGCCCAAAAAGTCATTTCTTGGTTGCTATAAGGTATGTATTTATAAGGGAAACTGCTTTGCAAATCCAGAAGCCCGCATAGTATGAAGTCCAAGCCCAGAGGTGTGGAAGAAAACACGTCGGGCTAAATACCAAAAAAGACCTCTCGGTACTAAGAGGTTTTGTTAAGTGAAAACCGATCTTTTTTCTTTGTTTTTTCTTTCATTTTCCTTTTTTTCTCCAAACACTAAGAAGTCATTGCCGTAAAAATCAAAACTCTGTTCACAATTAGGTTATTGGTTCTATTTTTGTTTTTTACATTTATTTCGTAGCAATATAAATGGCGGTTAGATGGAGTCTTGTGTGTTAGTTTTTTTATTTCTTTGTGTTTTGTAACCATCATCACCGTTGTTTGTATTCAAATATCATTATTTATGCCTATTATTATTCCTTTGTGACTTTGGTGATTTAAGATTCCATGATATGCCTCCATAACATTTTTATCCTTTGTCGGGTTTTGCATCGAAAACCTAATAGTAGGTATCCATTAAATTGCTGTTGTGTTATGATAATTGAACAAATGTAACAACAGCACGTTAACTAGAAGAAAATGGAGGACAAAGAAAATCACGTGACCTTTTTTCCTTCTCTCTCTCCCACTCCGAAATCAAATCACTCTAATTTTTTTAATTCGATCAAAGATTTCTCAGACCTCTCATATCTTCAGCCGTCCTCTCATCTAATATTGTGGAGACAAATGGAAAAATTACCTATGCTCCGGCCATCATATCAAATCAAACAAAATATTTACCTCCTCCTAAAATATGAAAGATTTATTCGGTCCCAAGGAAAATCAAACAAATAAAAGTGAAAAAACTTTGTTTCGGGTGCGGAATGGCAAATCATATTTCTAAAGATTGTTGCAACAATGTTCTTTGCTTCTATTATAATGAATTTGGGCATAAATCCATTCAATGTCCTCGATGCTCTAAGAATTGGAGAAAGAAAGGGAAGGAAATTGCTACAACTGCAGATTTGGGAGATAAAAGATCTGGCAGTGCTGAAAGAGACCTCGAAAAAGGCATGCATGTAAGTGGAGTTGATTCTAACAAATCACTTTCGGTCGTTCTTGACAATTCTGATTTTTGGCTAGAGCTTATAAAAGGAGTAGAAGATGCGTGATTATTACTATACCTAGAGGAGAATTCACGGTAAATGAGATTGCTGAATTGCTAACATACCATTTTGGTAATCATAGTTGGAAGATTAAAAAGTTCTTTAATGAATTTAAGGTTAAGTTTCCTACATTCAACCTAGCTCTGGAGGCTGCCATGCGAAAACAAATTAAAATTCTTGGAAAATCTATTAATATTAGACTGTGGAATTTGAATGAAGGAAAAACTGACATAAATTTGAATTCTAAAGAGTGGATTAGGCTTACAAATCTTCCAGAATTATGTTGGGATTTTGAAATTTTGGAAGAAGTGTTGTCTGGCATCGGTATCTTACTTCAGATGGATTTGGCTAATGGTAGAAAGTTCGATCACTCCTATCTTGATGTTGAGATAGAGAGAGATGATTCTATTCCTATTCCGAAGACGATTGATATTATTGTTGGAAATGCAAGCTACATTGTATCAGTGAAGCCTACTTCAATGGTGGGGGATTTGGAGGTAAATGAATGGAATAGCATGAAATTTGGTCCAAACTCTGGAAAGGTTTGGAGAGGGAAAGATACTGCTGCTAATACTGATAACAATTTGATATACCTTAATATTACTTATGAGGGTGTGGTGGTTTCACATGTTAATGATGTCAGTGGTTAGAAGGGGCTGCAAGGAAGTAATATAATTAGTGAAGAAATTCATACCGCGAATCCATTCAATATACTCGATCAAGTCATTGTGGAAGATGCAGAGACTAACTTTGATGATGCTAACGCTTTTGTATTTAGGGCCAACAACCAAGAGGAAGTCGATGAATTCATTAGAAATTCTGAGATTATCAAGACAGGTGGTCATATTACTACAGAAGATGGTGGTGTTCATATTTCTGAGGAGGACAGTGTTCAGATCATTGCTGGTGACACTATTTCTGAAGATAGCAGCGTTCAGATTGTTGAAACTACTAAAGATCATGTGCCTATTATTGAAGTTAGTGATAATTTTCTATCTCAGGATGAAGGTGTTAGCAGAATTAGAAGGAGTGCAAGGCTGATTGGAAGAAAGGAGGATACTTTGAGCAGAGCTGGAAAGAGAGCTGAAGTCAGATCCTTGGAGTGCACCACTACTTCATCTAGTAAGTCTACTCATCCTTTTTATGGCAGTATACATGTTCCTGCTGTATTAAATTCATTTTCTTCTAAGCATTTGTGCGAAACTGCTAAGAAAATGAGTTTAATTTTTAGAAATGGTGAATCTGATATTGATAACATTAAGGCTTTATAAGTTTTGAGGGGTTTTAATAGTGATCAATGAAGATTTTGTCTTGGAATGTTAGGAGACTGGGCACTCCCAAAAATGTGCCAGGGTGAAGAATTTAATCTGTTCCTTATATGTTGATATTGTACTTTTTCAAGAGATAAAAATTGCTAAGTCATAGTGATTTTTTGGTTCTATTAGGGGAAATTTGTTGGATGAATGGAGAGCTGTTAATTCTATTGGGAGTTGTGGTGGTCTTTTTATTAGGTGGAAAGGTGATAAGTGGATTTTGGTGGAGGAATGTAGTTGTGATAATATAATTCATATTGTTCTTGAAGATGTTAGAGATAAAAGTAAGATTTATATTATAAATGTGTATGTTCCATGTGATAAAAAGGATAAAGAGGAATTCTGTGAGAGTTGCACTAGTTATATTAGTGATATTAAGGGTCCATGGGCTGTTGGAGGAGCCTTTAATATTTCTAGATATATTGATGAAAGAAGTGGTAGGGAAGGAAATGTCAATGATATGATGATGTCTGATGAATTTGTTAATGAGTGTGGTTTGATTGATTTTCCATTAAGTAACAGGAAGTATACTTGGAGTAATGGTAGGGAGGTCCCAGTTATGGCTAGGCTTGATAGATTTTTTATTAATAACAAATGGGATGAAAAATTTCCTCTTACTTCTCAATGTGGACATGCTAGAATTCTATCTGATCATTGTCCAATTATTTTGGATACCGGAGATGATGTTAAAATTAAAAGACGTTTTAGATTTGAGAAGATGTGGTGTTTGGAGAGTGGTTTTAACAACTTGGTTGAGGAAAAGTGGAGAAGTTTTAAAAGTGAGAATAATGCTGCTAAAAATATAATTGTCAAATTGAGAGATTTAAGAATTTTTCTGAAAAGTTGGGAAAAAAGATGTTTTGGGAGTATTAAAGAGAGGAAAGTTTACTTTGTGAGGATATTTTGAGTCTTAATAATAAAGAAGAATTAGGAGTTATTACTGTAGATGAAATGGATACTCTTAAAAAGAAGGAGGAAGATTTAATGCTTGTGATTGATCAAGATGAAATTATGTGGAGACAGAGGTCTAGGGTGAGTTGGTTAAATAATAAAGATTCAAATATTGCTTATTTTCATAAAATTGCTAATGGTAGAAGAAGGAAGAATATGATAAATCATCTAGTTATTGAAGGCGTGGAGATTTATAAATAGAAAACTATTTTATAGGAATTTTTTAGTTATTACAAAGATCTTTTTGGCTCTTCTCATAATAGTGTTTCAACTTTAGATTGGGATTTGATCTATAGGAAAAATAATGAGTTAGATTTAAATAGTTTGGAGATGCCTTTTGAAGAACAGGAAACCAAAACAGCTGTGTTTGAATTGCATGCTGATAAGTCACCTGGACCTGATGGATTCCCATCACTTTTCTTTCAGAAGTATTGGAATATAGTTAAATCTGATATTATGGCTCTTTTTACCGATTTATTCAATGGAAATCTGGAATATTGTCGTTTAAATCATGCTTTAGTGGTTTTGATAGCTAAGTGTGATGGTGCAGAAAATGTTAAAGATTTTAGACCAATTAGCCTTCTCAATTGTGTTTTCAAGATTATCACCAAGGTACTTGCTAATAGACTTAGAGGGATAATGGACTCTTTGGTTCTTAACAGTCAGTCAGCTTTTATTAAGGACATAAGTATTATGGAGAATGTTGATGTTGTTCATAAAGTGATCTGTCACTGTATTAAAAATAAGAAACAGTCTGTTATACTTAAGCTTGATTTCTCAAAAGCTTTTGACTCCATAAATTGGGATTTTTTGCTTGAGGTTATGAAGGCTAGAGGTTTTGGAGAAAAATAGAGGAATTGGATTAAAGGAATTTTATATAGTGGAGTTTCTTCTATCATGGTTAATGGCTGCGAGAGTAGCAAAATTTTATCCAAGAGAGGACTAAGGCAGGGCGATCCTCTATCCCCACTCCATTTTAATATTGCTGTGGATGTCTTTGCTAGGCTAATAAATGCGGTTGTTCAACAAAATCTGGTAGATGACATAGGTAGTTCTTTTGTCAAAGGTGGGATTTCATCATTGCAGTATGCTGATGATATAATTATTTTTAGCTCTCCATTACCTCATCACTTAGCTGTTTTAAAGTTAATTCTTTATGGTTTTGAGAATTTATCTGGATTGAAAATTAAATTTAAGAATAGTTCTGTCATTGCAGTTGGAGATCTGAACTTTAATATTAAAAGTGTTGCTTCGACTTTAAATTTTCACGATGGAGTTTTTCCTCTATCCTATCTGGGTATGGTAATTAGGCCAACTGCTTTATTACATGATGATTGGTTACCATTAATTGATAAAGTGGGTTCTAGATTTTCTAGATGGAAAAGTCATGCTCTTTCAAGGGCAGGTAGACTTGTTTTGATGAATTCAATTTTGTCAGCCTTACTTTTGTATTGGATGTCTTTTTATAAACTACCTAAGTGGGTTATTAAAAAAATTGATGGTATTAGGAAAAAAATTCTTTGGAAAGGAAGTAGAAAATGGTAGTAGCATGAATAATCTTGTGGCATGGGAGGTTGTGTGCAAATCTAAATATCAAGGAGGTTTAGGAGCTATTTCACTTGGAGAGTTAAATTGTGCATTATTATGTAAGTGACTATGGAGAATAGTTGGTGTGGGAGACTCACTGTGGAAACAATGGATGGATTATTATAATGGACAGTTCATAGTGGGTTCTCCAGTTCGTATTCAAGTTTCAAGTTTCTAGAAATCTATAATAAAACAGCAAGACATCTTTAATATAGGGTTAAAATGGAATGTGGGTGATGGTAGGAAAATTTTATTTTGGCATAACAAATGGATATCTGACATTGCTTTGAAATATTTATATCCCGATCTTTATTCAATTTCTTCTAATCAAAATGCAAAGGTGACTGACTTGTATATTCATAAAGAAAGTGAGTTTAAATGGAGATTAAATTTTAATAGAATGCTCGAGGGTTAAAGTCTTATTCAGTACTTTAAGATAGTCAGTTTACTTGATCAAGTTTCTCTTGGTGATAGTTTGGATAAAGCAAAATGGTTGTTAGACTGCAGTAAGAAATTTAAAGTGAGTTCTATCTACAGACTTATGAACTTTGGAGGCAGGAAAGTCAAGTATCATAAAATATTGTGGAAAGCTCATGCTCCACCAAAGATAAAGATGCATACGTGGCTAGTTATTAATAAGAAGTTGAATACTAAAATTCTTCTCAATCACAAAGGAATGACCTTAGATACAAAATGTGTTTTCTGTTGTTATAGGGATGAAGATATTGATCATCTCTACTTTCAATGCCCCTTTACCTACCTTCTCTGGATCAATTGCCTGCACTGTCTTCATATTAACAGTATTCCGCACTTTCATGATCAATATTGGTATTGGGAGGAAGGCAGAAAGTTTATTTCTGATACAGTTGAAAGATGTTTAGTAGATTTGCTTAATTTGAGCTTGTCTTGGACTATATGAATTGAAAGAAATAATAGGTATTTTAAATAAACTTCTAAGCCTTTTGACATTTTAATTAGAAATGCTATTTCTAATATTGCATTCTAGATAGGTGGTACTTTTGTCTATATGGCCAGGAATGGATGCTCATTCTCCGTGAGCTGCAGAGAAGAGTTAAAGAGAGTCTGGACACTATCGGCAAGAGGGTGGCTAAGAGAAGAAGAGGAAATGAAGGAGATATCTAAAGCTCTATTTCAGCCTGGCTTTGATCTTTTTTGTTGTTTATGTTATGGGTCTATATATATTTTGGCTGCGATTGTTGTATGTAGTGCATGTTGCTCTGTTATATTTTTTTGCTGGGTAAAACTTGGGGTTGATGTGTTGATAAGGCCGGCCTGGGGGGAAGCCCACCAAGCCCATGGGCTGGGGCAACCCCCAGGCTTAGGGCAAAAAAAAACAGTGCAGCAGAAAAAAATTAAAAATAGATGCAGCCCTGCTCCACTTTGCTGCTTGAATATAAACTCACGTTCTTCCTCTTTGAACAGCTCACGTTCAATTAGGGTTACTTCAACTTGTCACAAAAAAAACAAGCAAGCACAAGCGATCGACTGGCGCCAGCCTCCAGCCTCCACTGATTGCTGCTCCTAAGCTCCAAAACTCCGACGCCAGCCTCCAGCCAGGGCAGCAGTGCTCCATCTCCCCTTGCAAGGCAGCAACTGCAGAGGTAACTAAAAGGTCAAAACTGATTTCTGAAATAAATTGGTTGCTTAAAACTTAGAATTGGTTGTTAGTGGATAATATGACAATCATAAATTTTGATTTGGGTAGGAATTTTGATTAGAAATTTACAAATCATGAATTTTGATTTAGGTAGCTGCTAATTATAATTTTTACAGTTTGATGTCAACACTATGCTACCACATACCTTTACAAAAGCATTGCTGTATCTCATGATTTTCATCCACATTGAGACCTGCCAATATTCAAATTTTATTTGATGTTAGTGAATTAGCCAAACAGACTGTTTAGTGTTTTTCCCTATATTAAAAGTTAATTTGTGACATAACTTGATTAACCAACTTTTCCAAACTAAATATATATTTTTAGATTAAAAGGAGTAACATAATTTAATTTAATTATGTTATTAGATAGTGGATAGTATGACAAAAGAAGAAGACGATAAGAAACGCGTGAGAAATAGAAAGCAAAACTCCGGTGCTTATAATAGAAGACTGAAACAACGTCAAGATGCAACATCTACATCATTAGTCGGTTCAATTTCTAAACTATTCAATGCAAAAGCACAACATTCAATTGTTTCAAGTCAAGTCGGAGAAACAAGTGAAGCTATTGATGAAAATGTTGACGATGTTATAGAAACATATAAAGATCATGAAATTCATATCAATGAAGATGTTTATGTGAATGAAATTGTTGATGAAGAAACAAACAATGATAATCGTGAAGAACATGTAAATGAAGAAAGCATGCTTGATTTAAACAAAGATGTTGATGTGGATCATGATCCGGGTTTATGGGGACCTATTAATGATGCTAAAAGAATAATAATAGTTCAAAGGGGCCCAATCAAAATCCTTAAAAAAATGACAAATTTTCAAGCGTCATAAAGTTTGGAAAAAGTAGAAGTTTTTCATCTAAGCATTATATTCGTCGTTTTTCAAATGGTGAGGAACATGAAAGGAAGTGGCTTATATATTCTAATACATTGAATAAAGTATTTTGTTTTTGTTGCAAGCTATTTAAAAATAAATTAATGGCAAGCAAATTGTCGGAAGATGGAATTGATGATTGGCATAACCTTCCACACAAACTTAGAGAGCATGAAACTAATATGGAACATTGTGAAAATGTTGTGAAGTGGGTTGATTTACAAAATGGACTAAACTTGAAAGCAACGGTTGATAAAAAAATGGAAGCTCAAATTGAGAAGGAGAAAGTTCGTTGGAAGATGATATTAATTCGGATAATCGAAGTTGTGAAAACACTTTGTAGGAATATTTTGCCATTTCGTGGAAGCAATGAGAAAATATATGAAAAAAATAATGGACTTTTCTGCCAATTTATTAAGTTTCTTGCAAAATTTGATCTGATTATGCAAGATCATCTTCGTCGTGTGGTAGATAAAGAAATTCAACATCATTATCTTAGTCATAAGATTCAAAATGAGATAATACTTCAATTATCGAATGAGAATAAAGTCAAAATAATAACCAAGATCTTAAAAGCAAAATATTTTTCGGTTATTCTTGATTGCACACCGGATTTAAGTCATGAAGAACAAATGTCGATTATTATAAGATGTGTGGATATTGAAGATATTAATGAAGTGAAGGTAGAAGAGTTTTTTCTTGGATTTATAGTAGTTGATGATACATCGGGGTTTGGCCTTTTCAAACAACTTGAAAATGTTTTGCATGAGCTTAAACTTAACATTGATGATATAAGAGGTCAAGGCTATGACAATGGATCCAATATGAAAGGTAAGCATCAAGGTGTACAAAAAAGACTTCTTGATATAAATCCTCGAGCATTTTATATGCCATGTGGTTGTCATAGTTTAATCTTGCTTTATGTGATATGACTAAATCTTGTGTTAAAGCGAGAAGCTTTTTTGCATTCGTACAAAAGATTTATACATTATTTTCAGGATCTACTCATCGGTGGGATGTTCTTAAAAAATATGTGAAAGGTTTAACACCAAAATCATTATCCGCTACTCGATGGGAAAGTCATGTTGAAAGTGTAAGAGCTATTCGATTTCAACCATCAATGTTAAGAGATGCTTTAATTGAAATTGCAAACAATTCTAAAGAGGATATTGTGATGACGGAAGCTAGAGGCTTATGTGTTAATGTTTTGGAGAATTTTGAATTTTTAGTAAGTCTTTGTATTTGGTACAAGTTGTTAAATAAAGTGAATCAAGTAAACAAAGCACTTCAACATGAGGATATGAATTTAGAGGATGCAATCACAAGATTAAAACAACTTATTGATTTTTTTCCAAAGCTTTAGAGAACATGAGTTTGAAGAAATGATGAATGAAGCAAATGAACTTGCTATCGATGTTGGTATTGAACCAAAATTTGAGGTGAAAAGAGTTATTCGTAGAAAAAAACTATTAGATGAGGATAATGAAATTAGTAATGAAGAAAGTCGTTCGTCGGAAGAAATTTTTAGAGTCTCGTATTTCATTCATATCATAGACCAAGCTCTTACATCATTCAAAGATCGATTTGAACAAATTGAACTTTATGACAATATCTTTGGATTTTTGTTGAAAGCAAAGTTTATGAATCTTGGTAAAGAAGAGTTAATGGAACATTGTATTCGTTTAGAAAGTTACTTGAAATACAATGAACAATATGATATATATGGAAAAGATTTATTTCAAGATTTAAAAGCTTTGCAAACTATGTTACCTAAAGAAATAGTTAAATCGATCGAAATTCTTCACTTCATAAGTTCTTATGTAGAAAAAGGCGGTTTTCAATGTGCATGGATTGCTTATCGGATTTTGTTAACTATTCCTGCTACGGTTGCTTCCACGGAGAGAAGTTTTTCTAAATTGAAATTGATTAAAAACTATCTTCGAACTAGCATGTCACAAGAACGACTGAATGGGCTAGCAATGATTTCAATAGAAAGTGAATTTTTAGAGAAGCTTAATTATGACAATTTGATCGAAGAATTTGCAATAAAAAATGCAAGAAGAAGCATTTTTTTTTGAACTTTTTGAAGAAAGTTGGTTGTTATTTTGTATGAAAAGTTGATGTTTAGTTTATTTATTTTTTGAATTGAATATTGTAACCTTCCTCATGCAGTGTATTTTGAATAGAAAGTGAACATTTTGTATGTTATAATCTAAGCATGTTATGTTATACTTAATATTAAAAAAAAATATTGAAATTTTATGTAGCAGTGGGCAACAAAATTCGACTGTGGCTTGGGCAATAAATTCTTTGGGCCGGCACTGTGTGTTGATATTGTAATATGGTGTGTATGCAACTATTGTAAATCTATGATGGTTATGATATTTATAGGCTGGGCTTATCCCTTCCTTTTGTCTCAAAAAAAAAAAAAATTGAACAAATGTTCTACTTGACTGAGTCACTCCATCATACCTGTATTTTGCAACAGCCTTGGAGTAGGTAAGATTCCATTTTGGTTTTTTGCTGCATCATGATGAAGCTGAGTGGTATTTCTTGATGAAGCCTTGTTGTATTTCTCTGAAATGGTGGTAAGTATGGAGTTGATCTTGCAGTAAAACCATTATGAGAGAGATTTTTTTAAGGCTAATTCTCTGATATATGGGTTTCTTGTGGTGCTTAGGTATTACTATTCTTGATACTCTTGATTTCCTTTTATTCTTTCGCAATAATATTAAGCACTTCTGATTAGTTGCCAATCTTAGCATTCATGCCCTGAGTAATATCTTGATGATTCCTTTTTTTTTCTTTCTTAAAATTCTGGATTCTTGAAGCTCTCCAATGGTAACTGAAGTTCTTGTGTTTATTTGTTCCACGTCTAGCCCACATTTGAGTTTCTTCTTGCGGGGATGGCATATTGTTGATCATATCAACCTTTTCCAGTTCAGAACTTGAGTGGTGCTCTGGTGAATTGTTTAGCTTTGGTACCAAAGTGTTACGACTTTCTTCTTTTCCATGAACCCGGCGGCAATAAAAAATGTCCTTGATGGAGTTAAAGTGATGATAGGTCAATTTTCAGGGAGAGAGGAACAACAAATGTAAGGGTTTGCAGATAAATGTGGAGAAATGAAGGAGTATTGTTCAGAGAAAGAGAAGAAGGGGAAGAAACAGTATCGGATGTGAAGAAGAGTAAGGGACAGATTTGGAATCAAGAGTGAAGGAGTAGCTAGCAACAGGAACATCAACAAATTTTTGAAAAGAAGAAATAATTTTTATATAATCACAAACTTGATGGTTTACATTTAACCGTCCTCCTATACAAGTTAAGAGCTGAATCATTTATAAAGCCCACTAAAACAATCATCAATTTACCCAGAAATTGCAGATTTATACAAGTTCAGAAGTTTATGTTGTGATACAAAGCTATTAAATATGTTAAATTAGAAATAAATAAATAAATTAGAAAGCGTTCAGATATAAAGAAACAATATATATGATCATTTTTTTTAAAAGCTTTTCTTGGTGATGTTTTTGTTTGATGGAACAAACAAGCGAGCAATATAAACATAGAAGACCTTATTGAGTATATTAAACATTAAATTAGAATGATAATTAAGGTTAATTTACAAAATAATTATGATTGACGATCTTATATAAAAAGCTATCAAATACGACGAAATAACCAATCATATCAAGTTCTCTATACTTTTGTATAAATTATAATGATTTTGTAGTAACAACGAAGAACCGAATAAGAATGATTTTATTGTAACTGTGAAGAACTGATTTAGGTTTTCGCCTTACGTACCCTTGAAAAATTAAGTTTATATTAACATCTACTTTCAAGTATTTCTTTAATTTTAGTTTAGGTACGATCGCATGGTCAATATTGTTTTTGTACGACTTCTATGTTTTAACTAGTTTGGTTCAGCATTGTGAACATTAACATTTAGTGAAATCGGGTATATACAAGATATATTTACATGCGTTGCTTATTGTATATTTTGTAACAGGAAAACCAAAATAATGTATGTCCGGAGCAACAAAAATATAGGGCCAGTCCCACTTGTGTTTTTTTTTCTTTAATCTTTAGCGATATGCTTTAAATATGTGTGCCTACTATGCTTTATTCATGCACGGAATCGATTTCTGTGGGGACTTGATCTAATAATCAAGTGATGGAAATAATTTATCCGGGAAATGGAAGTAAGACTGGGTGCAACTTGCCAATTCCAAATCTCATTCAAGAATTTTATTTATGTATTTTCACTTTCAGACAGAGATGGTTCGCATGTGTACCATACCGACAACCCAAATCTCCTGGATATCACACTCTTATAAGACACATTGGCAGAAGTATAATAATTCAAGCAGGTGATGCTTAATGCAAATAAACTGTAAAACTGTAAGCATCCCATGGTTGTAGGTGTCACTCATGGCAGAAAACGTGTGTCCTTTACATAGAGTTAGATGGTTTAATTAGGGACCTGTTTTTATCATTATGTGAAAAGAATATAATATAGTCCCAAGATTATGATCTGTTCTATAGTGGGATTCATTCGAGTATGGATGATTGAGAATAAGTTATTTTAACATGTTTGGCTAAAGATATGCATAAACCCTCTGTTTAATTATGTGAATACAAAGAAGCAAATTCATGTTCTATCTTTACTACAAATTAATTCTGATTTAATTTTAGAATTTGAGAACTTGGTCAGTTTTTAATGGGACTCGTGAACTAACTGTGGTTTGAAAATTTTCTTTTGGATAGAATTGTTTGTCTTGGCCTGCTGAATGTAGAAGTATAGACTATATAATTTTGTCATCAATGTTTACTCAAGCTCAAGTGATAGTAAATTACTTTGTTTGTCTAATTCTCCTCGGTCCAGCTTCATATCTCAAGTAAAATAATTGGTACATGCTACTGTTTGCTATTGGAAGGTAAAGTTCCAACTCCATCAAGTGGTCCTATTAAAATCATTAACGACCTCCCTCAGCCATCATTGCTGAAAGTTATGGTTATATTGTAGGCTTTACCATATATTAAATTTGTGTTTTCTTGCCGGTAACTAGGACCCAATGAAATTTGTTGGCTTTAGCTTTTACCTTAGGTTCTTTCGTCCAACTGATAGGTTACAACCTGTGATATTACCCTAGTTTGGTTTCTGTTTTATGACACCCTGATTAATGACTGACATGCCCAGCCACTTCGTGTCAGGTCTGTTTTTCTTGATATGTTATTCTTAGGATGGTTGTCAAATAATAGCTCTTTACTTGTTAATTTGATGAAAGAATTCGAGGGTTAAGGCTTTTATTCTTTGGGTTTCAAAGCGACTATAAGATATCTGTAAATATGTTTACCAAGTGTTAAGCAAAAAATTGTAATTAAGACCGAAATGTAGGAGTCACCGGCTTAACAACCCAAGGAACTCCATTAGGAACCACGTACTTTTCGTTAGGCAATGGAGGCAGTGATTTCTGCTATTGCGTGCTTCCACTAAAATATCATCGGATAAATGTCGTGAGTTTATTTATGATACAATTTGGGACCATACAGACCTAATTGTCAGGTTCCAATTAAGCATTGTATAGAACCCTATTTACACGGATAAGTTTTATTTAATACCTGGAATTAAGTTGGCAATTGAAGACATAAAAATAAACATTAAAATATTCTTTAGGACAAGATTATAGGCTTTTTTTATTATCTAGAACAGCCCATCGATATTTCATTTCTAAGAATAAAAACGTTAAAATATTTTAAAAAGCACTAAGTGTCGCCGCGTGCTTTCTCACTTTCTTCTTCGATCTCGTTCTTCTTCTTCTTTACTTTTTCCTCGCTCTCTCTTCTACGCATTCAAATTTAAATTCACTACCTCATTCTTTTATATTCTCGTGCGCGATCCATTCGTATTATTTTGATTTCGATTCTTGTTTCTTTCTATTCAACACTAGAAATTTTCATATTTAAGTATAATTTTTTTTCTTTTTCTTCTATCGGAGTTTTAATTTTGTTATTTTTAACATTCTCTTGTTTTTTTATTTTTAAAAATTGAATTTAGTTTTGTTGCTATGTTTTCTTCTTTCATAACCTATGACAAATCCGGGCACTAGCACTAGGTATCTTCTGTTTTCTTAACTTTTTTATGTGGCAATGTTTTCTTACTTATTTTAAATTGAATATTATTTAGTTTTTGTTGGTTGATGTATATCTTGGATTCATATTGGTTTGGATCAAAATTGAATTAGTGTTTTGTTAGTATCTGGCATTCAATGAACTCTGTTTGAGTATCATTTTTGTTATTAATTTGACGATCAGATTTTAGGTATCAGTTTTAGAGTCTAACGTATCATTTAAAAAAAATTGTTATTTTTTTGTTTCTGATTTTTGTTGTATGAAGAAAATTATTATACTATAATAAAATGGCAATTTGAAGCAAATATTTTTCTAATTGATGTTTCTTTTTTTGCATTCATATTGGTTTAACTGAAAATGTATTGTTGTGTTGAGTTCGGTGAGCATCGGTTTTTAGGTATCGTTTTTTGTTTTTTTTAATACCATTTTTCGCAATAATGCGATGTGGAATTTTTTTTTTATGTTTTGTTTCTTTGAGTATATAAAAAAATGAAGTTGTTACAGAGTAAATATGATGATATGCACCAAACAATCAATGAGTTGAATTAATGTTTTGGTATCAAAGATTTAATGAAGTCTATTTGAGTATCAGTTTTACTATTAATTTGAGGGTCAGTTTTTCGGTATCATTTTTGATAAAATTGTTTTATTTTTTTTTCTGATTTTTGTTGTATAAAGGAAATTACTCTAGCTGAGTAAAATGACAATCTGAACCAAATATTTTTTTACTGATGTTTTTTTCTTTTGCAGTGGTGAGAATAACCTTCTTGTTTTGTTTGTATTCGATGATAATACTTTTAGTGCTCGATTGTCCGTTTATTGTTCTTTTTATGATTTGAAGAATGAAGTTTGTCGGTATTGGTCTCAACTTACTCTTTCGTCCATTGAGATTTCTTATGTGCTTGAAAATAAAGTTATCGTGGTTGATACCGATTTCGATCTTCAAAGCATAATTTGTTTTCAATTATATAAGAAAAGTGTATTCTTTCATTTGTCAAGGTTAAGAGTTATCTATTGGAAAATGATGGTCGTAATTCTATTTTGATTTCATCTACTCTTCCTAGTTATTCATCTTCTAGTGGATCTTTGTGTTCCGATGTTGTTGTCCATAATAAAGTTATTTGAAGGATATGTCGAGAGGTTCGACCTTATCTATTTTTGATTTTGTTGGTTTTTGTTTTGGATGGGCTAATGATTTTAGAGAAGTTTTTATGGCATACCAACTTCAAAATGGATATGAATTAGTTTTTTTTTGAAGAATTGTACTACGAGAATTACTGCTATTTGCTCTTCTTCTAAGGATGGTTGTCTTTTTAAAGTGCATGTATTTTGTGGTTCGGGATAGCTAAATAGGTTTTTCATTAGACATATGGTTAGTGATCATTCTTATGGGGCTGGTCTTGGAAATGTGAACAATCCACATCTTTCTAGTGCATTTATTAAGTCATTGATCACTTATGAGATTCGTGATTGTCATAGTAAGAAGCCTAAAGATATAATAGATGATTTTAAAAGAGAATGCAATTTTATTTTGTCTTATTCTTTTGCTTATTCCGAAAAACAACTTGCTTTGATGGAATTGCATAGTAATGATGCTATGTTTAAACAATAAGTTGAGTTGGTATTTGGAAGCATTGAAGAAGTATAATCCAGGTAGTTATGTCGAGATGGATATTAATTCTTGCAATAATCAACTTGAGAGGGTGTTTGTTGCTTTTGGTGCTTGTATACTTGGTTTCAAGCATTGTCGAGTTATGATTTTTTTATTTGCTGCTCATTTAAGGGGACGTCCAAGTGTTTTGATGGGTGCTACCGCGAAAAATGATAATTAAGGTAAGTTTTATTTTTGTTTGTTTATGAGTTATGTGGTTATGTTGTGCTATTATTGTGAAAACTAACTAGCATCAGTTTTTCTGGTTTTGTTGGTATCGGTTTTTCAGGTTTTGTTAGTATCATTTTATCTTAGTATTAGTTATTGTGCAAAAAATGATATTTTGTTGTATTGCATTTGTGGTATTGGTGTGTATTAGATTATTGTTTAGTATCAATTTCTAGGTGTCAGAATTTAAACATGTTTTAACGTACAATATTAGAATGTAGTTATCAGTTTTTAGGTATTAGTTTTTCGGGTAGTAGTTTTTAGGTAACAATTTTAAGTTGGCAGTTGATTAGATTTTATTTTAATGATTTTTTTTGTTTGTAGGTTTTTTCCCTTTAGATATGGATATAGTTTCTCTAGAGAAATGTGGATAATTGAAAATGATTTTGAATCATTTAAAACAAATGCTTCAAGAAGACCGTGATTTGATTTTAGGCGTTCGTGAAGTTTTTCCTTTATCATTTCATAGTCACTACTATCTTTATATGGAATTGAATCTTCTTTCAGCTGTAGAGGCAAAGAATGCCAATTCATCTATTGTTGATTTGTTCAAAATGTGTTATAGAGCTTCTAATTTGTATAAATTCGAAGAAGCATGTTTTAAATTTTATGAAATATGTGGTGTTGTTGCTATGAATTTTTTGAAGGATAAGTCTTATGATAAGTGGACTGATTTGTTTTTTGGGGGAAATGTTATGGTGAATATAGTTCAAATGTTGTTGAAAGTTTTAATAGTTTGATTTTGAATGAATGAGCATTGCATATTACAGCATGTTTAGATGGTATTCGTGTTAAAGTTATGGAACAAATGGCTAGAAAAAGGGAGGAGCATCGTTTGTGGAATACTACTCTTTGTCATTCTATTGAGTTTAATTTAAGTGAATTTACAGAAGAAGGATTTGGATGGGATATATACAAGTCTTAAGAGTTTGTTTTTAAAGTGAATTCGTCAAACTCTCATCGTCTTGATCATAAAGAACGAATTTGTAGTTGCAATCAATGGAAAGTTATAAGATTTTCTTATGCTCACGCTATTAAGTACATGAACAAGTCAAAATTGTCTGTTTATGATTTTGTTGAGTATTATTTCACCGTGGATGCTTTTCGTTCTTCTTATGCTAATGCTATCAATCTTATTCTTAATTTTGACAAGCCTATTGTTGATGCAAGTGTTGAAGATGTTATTAAGCTACCTAAGAAGAAACGAGGTGCCAGTAGACCTTCTATAAAATGGAAAGGGGGATTTGCATATTTTCAAAATAAGCAAAATAGATGTTGTGTATGCAAACAATATGATCACAATAAGCGTAACTGTCAAGCTCATAAGAAGATATGATTTGATTTTCATGTTTTTATGAATTTGTTGAGAGTTATACTTGGCTGTATGTCTTTTTTGGCAATTTTAGGTAATTGAACTTGGTTATAAAAGTATATTGGTTTAGAATATACTAAATTTGACATTGATTTGCTCTTTGTAGTTGAACTTTATTATATATCATCAATTTTAGTCGACTGTTATGTGTTCTGGAATATATAGGTAGCATAGGAAGTGGTGTGTCATCATGTTTTTATACTATTCAGTTTATTCATTATTATTTGTTGTTTGTTATTAGTTTTTGGTACTACTAGTGTCGGTTTCAAGCATGAAAAAATATGGTACCAGTTTTTGAATGTTATTAGTATCAGTTTCAGGTATTACAAATTACGATATCGGTTTTTGTATGCTTTTAATATCAGTTTCAAGTATAAACATTCATGGTATCATTTTTTGCATGCTATTATTTTCATTTTTACATGGTGGTTTTTATTTTCTTTCTAGTTTTGAAGTGATTGAAATTATTTGTTTGCTGAGTTGTGAAGTGCAAAACTATAAGAAGAATTATGAGCTTAAATGTCAATATATAATGTAGACTATGTAATGGTGAATAGCTGCAACTCAATATATGATTTAAAAGTGTAAAAGTGTTGTTTGGCATAGCGTTGTTGTCAAATTATATCAAACAGCTACTGGGTATCAGTTTTGCATATATGTAGGTATCAATTTTGTTATAAATAATAGTCAAAATAATTTATAAAATAACCAAGCATGAATTACAAGCAAATAGCTACTAGGTATGAGTTTGCACTCTTTTGGTATCACTTTTGTCATACATGACAGTGAAAATAATTAAATTTATAGAGCATCATAGTATATCAAACAGCTACTGGGTATCATTTTTGCATATATAGGTACTAGTTTCATTTTTAATCATATTTAAAATAATTTATAAAATAACCAAGCATGAATTCCAATCAAACATGTACTAGGTATGAGTTTTGCACTATTTTAATATAACTTTTGTCATACATGACAGTTGTTACCACCAATTCTCACTTTAACCTTATCGAAACCAAGATGAATAGAAGAGAAGGAAGAACAATAGATAATAGCACCAACGAGGCCTTTCGAAGGAGTTGAAGGTATGCTATAGTCAATGGTCAGATGTGTTACAAGCTTTCGAAGGGGTCGAAAGCATCCTTGCGCTTCAATTCCTTCCTTTTGAAAGAGATGCTTTTGCATGCATGAAGATGTTTCGAATGGGTTGAGGAATACCTTTTGAAGGCAGCTAGTAACAACCACAGATATGCGTGCCAAACCTTTCAAAATCAAAGGTTTCGCCTTCATTCAAATTACTCAGAAAAATATTTTGTTGGAACAACCCCTTCGAAAGCATAACTAAGCCTTTCGAACCGGTCGAAACCTTTCACAACTAAGAGGGGTTTCACATCTATCCCCAAGTACGTCTTCGGAAGCTACCTTCCACGTCGAAACCCAGAGTATTTAAATACCTTCGGAAACCTAAGGATGTATCTGTTGACATTGTCGAAAGCTCATGCTCCTTCTCACTTGCAACAATAAAGAAACACAAGGGAAAAATGCGCATCTACCCTTTTCCATGAAAACGAAGGCATTCAAATCTATTCAAATGCAATGTAGAGGGATGCACAAGTATCAAAGGTGACGAAAGGTCTACAAAGCCACCTTTCGACCAGGTTGAAAGCACTAAATCGAAAGGTGCCAACCCTCACCCATAAATAAGACCATAGGGGTCTGATTTTGGGGATCCAAATTCTTTGACTCTATTCTTAAACTTCCTTAAATTTGTAAATTTGTAAACACTAATTTGGAAATCAGATTGTGGAATTGATCAGTTTGTATATCATTTGTGTAAGGAATGCGATATTTTGATGCTTTTGGTTATACAACTATTTTGATACTTTTATTGGATTCGACTATGTTCTGCTTGTGTCGACTTAATCGAAAGAAAACCTTCCGAGTGAGTCGAAACCCCATACTTTACCAATATACTTAGGTTCTTAGCTCCAAACCACAATTCACCAAAAGCTCACCTTTTTAGTGAGTTGGAACCTAAAACTCGGCCAAAGTCCCTAGACTTAATGGTGTAAACCAAAGCCATTAAAGAGGCAAGCTTTCAATGAATTCGAAACCTATTATTTAGTCAATATCCTATAACATTAGAGCCAACCATTAGATTACCACTATTATTTCAATAGGGGGTTTCAAATCGATTAAAAAGCCAACTAGGTTGGTTTGAAAGACTTAAAAAGAAAGGGATATAAGTGTTTCAACTGGGTCAAAAGGTTGGACAAGGAGGGGTTTTCACAACAAAGACCAATACAAAAGGTGAATCAAAGGAAGCAATAAGATCCTGTCTTTCCCCACTTAATCAAAAGTGGTTTAAAAAGACATACCTGCACTTTTAACTCTACTTTAGGGGTGTTGACAAGTTTTCTTGTTAATATTTTGGCACTAGAAGGAGGGCTTGAACCTTCAATCTTATTAAACTTCCAACATCATTTTGCTCCAACCCAATTTTATTCCGAGCTTATCCACTTTAGACTTTACTTAACCATGATTGGCAAAGTCAAAAGATCCGAGCAAGGTTCCTCGGAGCTACATCTAATTGGATTCTCCCATGAAATAGTTAATGATACAAATCCACGTGAAGAACATTTGTTAAGAATGGAGGCTTTAAGGATCATAAGGAAAAAGAAAGTTGAGTAAAATGGAGTTTAAACCCTTTTCATATTGGCTCCACCCCATCTTTGCCTTAGGAGAAATGAAAAATGAAAGTGATAACTTGTTTGATCAGATGAGGAAAACAATTCAGCTCTACACCAAAGGCACAATCTTTAAAGATGGAATGATGGCTGATTACAATGCCTTTGCACACAAATGGCATCAAGAAACAAGTAGGACACTGCCTACACAGGAACTCCAAAGGGTTTTAAAAATAAAACCATTCGTTGGGGGTGAAACTCTAGAACCAAATAATAAAAGATCTAGAAACCATTCTCGAGAAACAAGCTTTAAGTCAAGACTTCCTAAAGGATGCAACTTAACAACATCTATAGAGAACGTTTACTTGCTAACCAAGGATGAACTCAATTATTGGTCATCCAAAAGAAAAAGCCTAAATATGAAAGGAAATTGGGATGATCCTATTGCTACTACCATATGATGAATGGTCATGAAACAAATCAATGCAAAGAACTCGAAGGAATGATAATCAACTTTTTCAGACAAGGCAAGACTAGTGGGTTTGTAAAAAGATCCTAAATGAAGTCAATAAAGAACTACTTTACTAAGGAAAATCCACATGGTTGGGAGTGAAATTCTCCTTGCTCTTGGACATCACCTTAAACGGTCAAAGCCTTTGTCCACGCCGAGTTGGTCAGGTCAAAGCGCCTGCTAGAGGGAGGTTAGAGTAAGCCTTTATCTACGCAACGCTATGGCCAGGTTAAAGCATCGACAAGCCCTTGGCCGCACCACGCTATGGCCAGGTTAAGGCGCCTCCTGGAGGGAGGTTAGAGTAAGACTTTATTCACGCCACACTATGGCCAGGTTAGAGCATCAACAAGCCCTTCGCCGCACCACGCTATGGCCAGGTCAAGGCGCCTCCTGGAGGGAGGTTGGGTAAGTCCTTGGGTCCTACTTGTGGATAAGCTAACCAAGCGCACCAGACAACAATGGACTAAGACATATAATCCCAAGAAGCGGCATATCAAACAATGAACTAAGACATCCAAGCCCAAGAAGCGGCATATCAAACAATATGCTAAGACGTCCAAGCCCAAAGAAGCGACATACCAAACAATGGACTAAGACGTCCAAGCCTAAGAAGCGGCATATCAAATGATGAATTAAGACGTCCAAGCTCGAGAAGCAGCAACTCAAACATCGACTACATACAAGGCCTAAAGGGTTGACACATGTCAAAAGAGACAAAACCCAAAGAGCGGTGCAAGGCAGAAGGCTTAAATGAGAATCTACAGCCTTCAATTTATTCCCAATAAGAGAATTTCTGAACTTCATTTATTAATACCCGGATCTGGGTTTCAGGTCATTCATTATTCATAACTTCACCCATTATGCCCGAATCTGGGCTAAAGATCTTTATTAAGCAGATTACTATTAAGGACTTCCGGTTATCATCCCCTGATAACCAAATCTCGATTTTGAATCGTTTAACTTTCGGAATTTCACTCGTTAATGCCCGAATCTGGGTTCCAAAGCAATTAATGTTTAAGATCTATTTTACTAATGCCCAAATTAGGGTCGCTGGCCTTCCACTACAAACTTTCAAACAATGATTTCTGGACTTCAATTACATGATTAATTGCTGGTTTTCCATTAGCTATCTCCAGAAGATAAATTTCTAAACTTCTATGATTGGATGTTTGGTATTCTGTCAATATGATAAAAGTCGGATGCCTGGCTTTCTCTCTTATCATTATCAAAGATGGGTTTCATGGCACTCAACCGAATTCCATTATTGAATTGCTTTTCACTTACTATCATATGTTAACATAATTACCTGTTAACCTCCGCAAGTAATGTGGATAAACTTCTATATAGATTTCAAGTTAACAATAAGGAATATTGTTTACTTCATGTTTTTCAGGGAAAAGAGATTGGTAAAAAGGATTGGAAGATCCGACAAATACAAAATTCATAGTGCAAGTTACCAGAAAGCTAATTCAGAAACAACATTATAAGAAAGGATTACAACCAGGTGATATTTTCAAAATTTTCATAATTTATGAAATTATTTATAAGTATACGACACAAATATATGCATTTCACAAATCTTGAGCAGCTTTGTCTAGATTTTCGGCAATTAAAGGATCAATGATATGATGAATTGCGATACAAAGAACTTCCTTAAGCTTCTTCTCTTTTTTCTTTATCTTATCGACATCATCAATAGATTCGATATGCGTCTTCAAAGCACGATTGAAGGCTTCGTTTGCACCCTTGAGAGTTTTGTTTTCCCTTTCTAAATCAGCGATACGCTTCTAAAGAAGATACTTTTGCGTTCAAGTTATTGAATCTTAGCTGCATATTCATTTATGCGTTGATAGTATCTCATTCTTTGTTGTTCATCGAAATACTTCATCATCTCAAATTTGACTTTCCTACACCATTCTCCTACTACTTTTTCATCTAAGCCAGGAGGAGGACTAGTCGCAGCAGGGAACTTTTGGATGGCAAGAGAAGTAGACCTTGTTAATTTTGCAACAGATGGAATAATGGGAGAAGTTGGTGAATCGATGTTTGAAATATTATTTCCCATAATGAATTCAAATGATTCACGCTGAGCTTGACTATCTTTTAACTTAATCTCCAAATCACTAATTTGCTGGAGAAGTTCGGACATCTTATGATCAAAATCAATTGAAGGATTTGTAATTTGACGCTTCAATATGGAAATCGTTTCATTCTTGCTCTTAATATCTGTTTCTAGATTGGCAATCTGATCATTGAGATTTCTAACAATTGTCTTTTGAAGCAAATATCTTCTGTGCCATTCTAGAGCTTCGACATTTTTTTGAAAGTGAGTAGACAAAGGATCGTTGAGAAGCTTTCTCTTTTCAATATCCGCTAGCAACATATCTCTAATATTGATGAAACGAGAAGTTGAATCTAGCGAGAGTGGCGTTGCAGATAATTGTAGTTGCTATGTAAACAATTAAAAAGAAAATAAAGTCAAGACTCGAGTAATCAATCTCTTTTTATTATAGCAATAAAAGATTACAACTTAAGTAAAACTGAAATGAAAAAGTACAATTATACACTTGTTTCATATCTAAAGTTGGGAAACTGCATTTCTAACTTTACTCAAGGAATTAGCTAAAAGAATAACTATTGAGTCAAAAGAAACATTAAATCCTTCTAGGGTAATAACTGGAGGATATTTGTTATAGTCCCACTCTCCGGCAGGAGGACTATAACAACCACATATTAATTTGGTATGATATGTCCAGATTTTCTTAAGAAGCTTTTCTTTTTCTTCACCACGAAAATTGAAACGAAGACGAGGATGTTCTATGTAAAGTCTTTGAAAATCTCTAAGAAAGCAATATCTGGCTAATTTTGAAGATTTCAAAAGTGAAGCCTTTTCTAGATATTCTCTTCTTAGTTTAACATACTTGCTTAAATAATCTCTAGAAACAAAGCTGCCCGGGGGACATTCATTCTGTGATAATGTAATAAAATACAACTAAGTATAAAAGGAAATTAAAATAAGAAATTCATAAACCAATATTATTACATAATTATGATTGATCATCTGGTTCATACAAAATTGACTTTTTGAATAATTCTGAAATGAATTTGTCCTTATAGTATTCAAGTTTCTCAAGAGGCAGCTCTTGGGGAATCAGTTTGACTCATGGTAAGTTCCAACAGGCTCCCGGATGTGGATCAGATCCAAATTCGTCCAAATATCTCTTGTGTAAATGCCTAAGTATACCACCACTAAAATCATCTAAGTATGAGAAATCTACAGTTGGGTGTCTATAATAGGCTTTGTAAAAGAAGTCTACAAGAATGTTCCTTTCTTCAATCAACATCAAAAAGAGCATAATTAACTCCTAATTCTCTTTCAAAAGGCTATCATATCGAAGGCGCACTCTCCTCAGTCGTGGGGCAACTTCTTAATTTTTGAAAGACGCTAACACTGCTGCACTTCTATTAAGTCTATGATACTTATCGAAAAGAATATTGTGTTCTTTCAATTGTTTATCTAACACTCTATACAAGTTATTTATTTATGCTTGTTTTCTTTCAAGCTTAGTTTTATAAGGGTGAATGAGTTTCCACCTTATCTAAAATAAAGGACGTAAACTATTATTATCTTGGAAGTGAAAGCCGTTTAAACAAAGAATCCCATACCCGAGAAACGGGAACTGTTGATTGAGGGAACTACTTCTTCTCTTTTGGTTCTTCCACGTTAATGTTAGCAGTCCCCTCTTGGGGTTAGAAGGCGCGGGAGGTTCAGGTTGGCTCGCTTCATGGATGATTGGATCGGGGTTAACCTTTTCTGAAGCCCCGGTATTGTCATGCCATCTTTTTCATGAGCATCGGAGTGACCACCCCCATCGCCACATGAACCTTCACCTCCATCTACATAATCATCATTATTGTCATCATCATCATCGTTATCATGATCATTATCATCATTACCGCCCTCTTCCTCGGCGGCTTCATCTTTATCACCTTCATCTTTAGAATCAGAATCTACTTCGAAAGAAGGGACTTCGAAGGATAAGATTTTGGAGGCATCAACCTCCTCTCTTTCAGGAACTTCAACCCCATGCTCCATTCTTTTAACTTTGTCCATGAATCTGTTGGCAAGAGCGGGGTCGAGAGAATGGAAGCTCAAATCTGGGCATTTTTCTATATTGTCGGCGTAAGCAAGCATCATGGCGTCTTCAAAAGAATTAACAATAATATCATCAAGGGAAGTATTTAGAAATTGACACCCATTGCTTTGCATCGGAGATGAAATTGACGGCCAGCATTAGGGAATTCTTCTTTCTCTCCAACATTTTTACTAGAGAAGATCGTTTAGCCGCCATTTGAGCATTTTCATCCTAGGACTCTTTCAGAGCCATTTTCAGAGCCAAATTTTAATCAGTTAAGCGTTGACGTGCTTCTCCTTCCTCAGAAACAATAGACTCTGATTGAGCAAGAGAGGCTCTCAATCTCTCCAGTTCCATTGTAGCTTCATTTTTACTAGCGGTTAAAGAGATGACTTGGCTGTTCAAGTTTAAAATTTCTTCTTGAAGCTTGGACGATTCAACGGAGGATTTTAATGCATTTTCTTGCAAAGAGAGCCATCTTTTGGAAATCTAAAAAAGAAAAGCATGATGCAAATTAGCATTCAAAGAGAAACAATGAAAATAAGGAAATAAAGTGAAACGTACCAAGAGTTGTTGTTCTATAAGAGACCGGTAGTGACCAGCCAGATCAGGAATATAGGAAGGCAGATGAATAAAGGTAAAAGATGACAAATTCAAAATAGATTGGACTATCTTTTCCAAATCACTCGGAGGCACGGGTGATGTAGATCTGGAAGAGTGCAACTCCTGAGAGGGGGTCGAAGTCCCCATGTCTTTTTGCATTTGCTCAATCACATGAGGAGAGCAAAAGATGACAATGCGTGATAGGGGATCGACCTTTGAGGGAGTCTTCTTGGGTCGATCAAGAGAGGTTTCAACAGTTGAACTCTCTAGAGTTTTATGAATATCAACAGTCTCCCCCTCTTCTAGTAGCGGAGAATCGGGAACTTCAATGATCTTGACCTTCTTAGGGGATGGTTCCACCATGGCCACTTTACCTAGTTTTCTTTTAGCAGCCATCTTTGACCTAGCAATGGCCTGAGTCAAAGATGATGCACGAGGTGTAGGAGTTGGGAGAGTCAGATCACTTGTGATTACATCAACCTGAGGAGCAGTTGCCGAAGATTCAAAAACATTATAAGTCAGAGAAGTAATTTGAAAAATAACAAACTACAAGTACTATGTTAAAACCTAACGGAGTGATCAGGAAAAATTGGCGACATCAGGGAGAAGTTCTTCGGATCACCCAAAGATAGGAAGCGCTTTCTCCGAGAAGTGTGCTAAATAAAGGGAGGCTAACCCAGTATCCTTTGACATGTTGGTAGGAAGGAGTGCTTACAAAGGTTTGATGGGTTCAGCAAAGTGAGCCTATTCCCAATGTTATTCGAAGCATCAATTAATAATTTGACAGTTCTTTTATCCTAGTCATTCAGATCTTTAGTGGAAGGACCTGACAAAGAAACGTAAATTAGCAAAAGAAGGTAACTAAATAAAAATAAAGACTGTGATCAACTTATGAGGGGAAGAGAAGACCCCACTAATGTTGGGAAAGCATTTAACAAAGAAGAACAACGTTTCCCAGTCTTTGAGTTTGTTTACTCCCTTGGATATTAGCTTTTTGGAGGGATTGGCTCTAAAAATCTTATTATTCAGATTGCTGAGTTTAACTAATCGAACTAGGTGGTTCAAAACTTCAGCATTTAGTGATGGGATACCAGACTCCAGTGCCATGAGTTCGAAGGATAAAAGATACGTGTATACATTGGGAGATAGCTGTATAGGAGCAATGCCCAGATAAGTCAAGAATTTGGCTAAGAAGTCCGGGAAAGGTAAGAAGCCTCCATGCCAAATATGATAGCGATATAGGCAAAATATCCTTCAGGAGGGCTTTGGATGATGTCACTATCACTTGGGGGAATAGCTTCCAACCCTGTAATTCCAAAGTCATTGAGAATTGCATCCACCTCATCCTGAGAGGATATTAGAGAATGTTTAGAGATTACTTCCATATTCTTTGGAGAAGATTCCATCGTCGGTACTGTATCCTTTTTTGGTTTTTGAGAAGTCTTTTTCATGCCCATGATCCTGCCAGGTGAAATCATTTTAATAAAAAGTTATAATTTGTTATGCAATCAACATTTTTCAAGGATATCAAAAAACTTATTACAATAATTCAAATATCAACCAAAACATGAAATTTCATATCCTTGAAAAAATGTTAGAGTTGGTTTTGGGAAATGAAATTTGTTGAACTTTCGACAGTGTCAAAAGGAAAGATGGAAGTGGACCTTCAACAAACACCCTTCAACAGTGTTGAAAGCTCAAGGAAAACCTTGTTGATGAAAGGAATAGTTAAAGTTTACACAACTAATTCAGATGTAAATATACACCAACAACTTTCAATGATCAAGACAAGTAAACCTCTCGACACCGTCGAAACCCATAAACTTTGTTTTACTAAGGGAATATGAATACTGTCGAAACCCTGTATGTCAACTGAGTCGAAAGGTTTGGATTTTTTTTAGAGTAAAACGGATGTGTAGCGCGAGACTACACAGCCGGTTAGATATCATAGCTAAATATAAATAGTGCGATCAACAAGCCTGACCGCTGGCCAAGATGAAATAGTTAAACATTGCAGTTATACAACATTAAGTAAGGTAACTGCCCGGATACTGGGCTACAAAATATGATGGAGTGTACGATCACCGTCAATGCTGGTGGTTTCCAGGGACAGCTGAGGAGCTTCCAGTAGATTCAACAGAAGAAGACCTAGTGTGAGGCAGCCTAAGTCTGAAGGGCGCCGAGAAGCAATGACCTGTTGAGGATGAATAAAAGTAAATAATCCGCTTGCAGATACCCTCAAATAGTAACTTGGGTTTTTGAACACATAAGCGTTTCGTTCGATCCAGATGCACCAACTAAAGATAGCTATAAAATGATCCAATCGTTTGTTCGGAGTGTTGAATTGCTAAAAGTCATAAAATGAAGTTATTGTTGGGATGAAACCAAGCAGGTGTGCAGCGGTTGTAGCCTAAACCTTGACCGAGAAGTCGCAGTCGAAAAAGAGGTGATGTATGCTTTCAGTTGCATTAGAACAAAGGGCATAGTCAGAAGCCCGCGTGATATTTAGTTGGAATAGTCTATCTTTGGTGTTGATGCGACCATGTATAAGACACCATTGGAAGAATGCGATACGAGGCTGGAGCTTGCAGTTCCAAAGTCTGGGAAAGTTGAAAAGGCGACCCAGGTTGTTTAGGTAGGAATAACAGGAAGCGATGGAGAAGCCGGTTGCAGGGTTTAAGGCCCAAAGGATTTTGTCTGGGGACTGGGAGAGACGGATGGATTGGAGAGAGGAGGCAGCATGCAGCAGCTCCGAAAATGTAGTGAGGTCGAAGTACGAAGGTGGGAGGAGATGGTCGGGGCCGAGAAGGAGGGAATCAGAGATTGTAATGCGTTGGGAGGCTGCATTGAAGAAGAGGTTGGGAAGGGTGGAGGAGAGTGGAAGTTGGTCGGACCATGTATCTAACCAGAAGAGACAGTTCGACCCATTGCCCACTATGACATTAAAAAGGGATTTAACTCGGGGTATGCTGGAGAGGACACCGGACTAGAAAGGGGAGGACCTGGGGTTGGGAGTGGCATGGAGGGCAAGATGAGGGTTCGAGTGGTAATGTAGGGAGGCAATCCATGATTTCCAAAGGAAGTTTTCAGGGGATAAAAATCTCCATAGCCATTTGGCTAGAAGAGCAAGATTGAAGTGATGAATATTGACTATACCAAGGCCTCCATTAGAAGTGTGTGTGCAAACGGTTCGCCAGTTGACGAGTTTCCTTATTCTGCCACCATTCCATAGGAAAAAACTCATAATCTTATCAATTCTGTTGATTACCCAACATGGAACCTTGTAGAATGCCATCCAGTAGGATGGGATGACCGAGAGGACAGATTTGACGAGGACAAGACGACTAGTAGAGGAGAGGGAGTGTGCCTTCCAGGAAAGGAGTCTATTTTCTATTTTTGAGATGAGGGGGAGCCAGTCAGTTTTGAGGAGCTTGGTTGGTCTGAGAGGGATACCGAGGTAAGAGATAGGGAATTGGGTGATAGAGCAATTGAGCAAGTTGGAATATGTGGGTCCGAGATGATCAGAATTCCCGAGCATGATGATTGAGCTTTTATTGAAATTGATAGATAGACCAGATATAAGTTCGAAGGAATACAAAGCAACTTTGAGACATCGAAGGTGGTTGACGTTGGGGGACGCAAACAGAATTGTGTCATCGGCGAAGTGAAGGTTGGCTATGGACAAGTTGGAATTGGGGAGTTTAATGCCCTCGAAGATGTTGTTAGACATAGCTAATTTGATCATACGATTGAAGACGTCGGCCATGAGGACAAAAAGCAGGGGAGAGAGTGGGTCACCTTGTCGTAAACCCCTAGCGGATTTAATTAGACCCCCAGTGGAGCCGTTGATAGAAATTGAGGAAAAACTAGTGCTAAGGATGTGACAGATCCAATTGCACCATTTTGGTGGGAAGCCTCTGTGTTCCAAGAGATCAAGGATGAATTGCCAATTGACAGTATCAAAGGCCTTAGAGAAGTCTAACTTAAGGAGAATGCCTGGAGTTGAAGTTTGGTGGCAGAACGAAATAACCTCTTGGGTGGTTGCAACACAGTCCATGATGTTACGGCCAAGAATAAATGCAGATTGCTCAATCCCAATGAGAGGGTCTATGACTGATTGAAGGCGGTTGGCCAGAACTTTGGTGATAATTTTGAGAGTGGTGTTCAGTAGACTGATGGGGCGAAAAGAGGAAAGAGAAGTGGCTCCATAGGACTTGGGAAGGAGGATGATATTGGCATAGTTTAGACGAGCCACTGATGATGGGTCCTCATAAAATTCAACACACATCTCCATAATATCGTGTTTGACGGTTTCCCAGAAGTGTTTAAAGAAGAGGGGGCCGAAACCATCAGGACCCGGGGCTTTGTCGTCTGACATCTCCTTCAGTGCAGACCAGATTTCTTCCTCCGAGAATGGTTGATCAATAGGAATGGGGGAACTATCAGGGTAGAGGAGGTTCCAGTCAATGTGTGGGATTGAGGGGGAATGTTTGCCCAGGATATTCCGGTAGTAGGTGGAGAATAGTTCGAGGATAGCGGACTGGTCAGTGATAGATACATCGTTGTGGATGATTTCAGGGATAAAAGTGGATCTACGCCTGCCATTGGCACAGCGATGGAAATAAGCTGTGTTTTTGTCACCCTCCTCAATCCATTTCGCTTTGGAACGTTGCTTCTAGCCATTCTCCTCTTGAAGGGACAGTCTATCAAGTTCCACTTCCAAGTTTCTCAAACGAGCTCGGTCCGATTCGGTGAGGGGGTGAGATTCTTCAAGAATGTTAAGATCTAAAATTTCATCCTGTATTGCTGAGATGCGTGAGCGAATTGAACCCCAGACTGACTTGGCCCAGGGTTTGATAAGTTTCCGAAGGGCTCTGAGTTTGGTGACGATTCTGGCGGAGGCAGAGGCGATTGGGAAAGGCTGAGACCAGATGTTTTTGATGAAAGGGTCGAATGAAGGTTCAAGGAGCCAAAGTCGCTCGAAGCGAAAGGGACTGGGAGGACGGATGGATGAACTGGAGTCAAGGAGGATTGGACAGTGGTCGGAGATGATGGAGGCGAGGCCAGAGACCAGCGTGAGTGGGTATAAATCTTCCCAGGAAGGATTGAATAGGAAGCGGTCCAGTTTGGCCAAGGAGGGATCTGATCTGCGGTTGGACCAAGTGAACGTTCGATTACTGATGGGAGGGTCGATCAAGGAACATTGGTTGATAAAAGAGTTGAAAGATTCGGAATCTTGAGAAAGTTTGCCAGAGTTTCTTTCGGTGGAGAAACGGGTGGTGTTGAAGTCTCCACCGATAACCCAAGGCCCATTGATATGAGAGGCGAATGTAATGCAGTTTGACCATAACACACTGCGGTCGGGAGTGTTTAGGGGGCCGTATATATTGGAGAAGAAAAAGATCGTTCCAGTTTGTAAATGCCTAAGTGCTACATGTAAAGCAGAAGAGTGATAAAAAGTTTGGCAGTGGGACCATACGGATTCGTTCCAGGCTGTCACGATACCCCCACTAGAGCCATTTGCGTTAAGGTGGGCCCACCCAGTTAGGAATGTCCCACCGATTTGTCTAAGGAGATTGGGACTAGGGTCTGAAAGTTTAGATTCTTGCAGAAATAGAATATCCAAGTTGTAGGGGGCAATTATGAGTTTGATGGAATGTCTCTTACTGGGGTCCCCCAGACCCCTTACATTCCAAGAAATTAGCTTCATTGAGATAAAGACAGACGCTCCGATTCTAGCGCTTGCATGGAGGTGTAGTGTTTGTCACACAAACTCACACCCATGCAACGTGCCATTTTTTTGTTCAGACTTTTATTATTAGAGGAGAAAACAACATGTTTAAAGAAACTACCAGGATGCGATGCCGCTTTATCCAACCTGGAGCTCCTGCGTACGGTCGTTGGAGTTAGGAACTGGGACATCTGGCCTGCCTCTTGCTGAGGTATCTGGCTTAGATCATCAGGGTGAGGAACAGGGGCATCAGGGAGAGGAGCCGGGAATAGAGGGGTGGGTGATTGGCCAATAGGGTGCGGGGATGCCAATTGGGATGAGGCTGGAGGCGGGACAGGGTTAGATGGTTGGGGTGGGATGATTTGGTGTTGAGGAGTTGATAGGTCTAAGTCAGCATATGGGTTCCATCCCTGATCTTGGACAACAGGCCAAGGGTCCCATCCTCTTGGACCGACAATCTCAATCAAATGATCGTTAATGTGGTCCAGGGCCTGTAAGGGGTCAGAGAAGAGGGGCTCATAGTTCATCACATCAAATCTGTCCTCAGAACACAGGTTGTCAGGAGCAATGTGTCGATCAAATTGTTGAAAGTCATTCTCATAATCAATACCAAGCAGGTGATTCTCAGGCCTTCTATTAGGATGCTCATGCTCCCATTTCTCGATGGTAAGGAGGTAAGCTGCGTCATTTATTACAGCGGCAAAGGATGAAGGGGAGTGGAATCCGCTATAAAACTGCATTTTGATATATAGAAAGCGGTGGTCAAAATTTGCCCAATCACAATCGTCAAGCATCAAGAATCTGCCGGCTGGGCTAACTGCATCTGATACGGCGTTCGTGTTGTGTCTGAAGAGTTCAGGAAACCCCGAAACTCTTGCCCATGTTGGCTGGTCGAGAGGTGGAGTGGGGTTGTCTGGTTCTTACCATTGTCGAAACTGGATGGCAGCACCTGCTCTTACTATGGTTGAGCGAAGGAGGATTTGGTCCTGGACAGCATATGAGGGGCAAAAAAGGATAAAGCTATTGTTTGTCAGGAGCCATATCGGCCAGTCTTGGTGGTTAAAATTGGAAGTGAGAGCGTGGTGAAGAGAGTCGATCGACCACACGCCACTGATGATCTCGGCAGTAAGAAGGAGAGGAGGTTCCATTCGACGAAAAGTTTTAGGTTTACTTTTTGGTTTGAATGGGTTATCAGGGGGTTTAGGAAGTGTGGTGGGGGATGGTAAAGTGCCTTGGGAAGCGGGAGGGACGAAAAGGGAGTGTGTTGGGAAGTGGGAGGTTTCTTGCTGAGCGGGTGATGGATTTGATTTTGGGACCCACTGGCTCTGAGCAGTTTTGTTTCTAGTGCGGGGAGAGAGGGGGGCGGCTGGGTTATTATTACTAGCACGTGTGGGCTTCCGAGGCTTCTTGGGACAATGGGATTGTGGGTGACCAAAAAATCCGCATTTATAGCAAATCTTTGCATCCCGACAGTTTTTCGCCACGTGTCTGTGACCCGCGCAACGAAGGCAACAACTTTTTGAATTCAAAAAATCGATAGTGCGCCGCACACTCTGGAAGGTCGGTAGGGGGAGACGCCGCCTGGTAGGAGGATTAGGCAAGAGCGGAGGTTTGGGCGTCGAGGCGACCACCTGAGCATAGGATCTGGTTGAGGGGACTTCTAGGGCTACGGGTTTGGCGGGGATGGTGTTGGGCTTAGGCGGAGGAACCGCGGTAGCCTTACCAGCTAGGGGGTTTTCGATGATGTTGGTGTACTTGGGGGGAACGAAAGAGATGGGTGGAATGGATGACGGAGATAGATTGGTAGATGTGTAAGGAGGAGGAGGAGTGGTAGAGGAGGGCGCCATGGAATGAATGTCAAAATGAATTATACCCTATATCTTCATGTAACCTCCCTTCTCTTAGTCTCTCTTAGTTAGTTTTAGATCAAAAATAAAACTCAAAGCTCTCTTTCTCTTTTCATGGCTACTTAGCCATATTTTTATTTCATGTAACTTTCATTTTTTTTGAAAGGTTTGGATTTGAGTAATATTAATATAAATGAAAAGTTTTTTCGAAAAAAAGTTATAAAATGAGGGTCGAATCCCAATTATTTACAAGGGGTGTCGAGAGAGTTGATAGGGGTACATGGTTTCGAAAGCATACCAACAATCAAACTTAATTTGATACAGAGGGTTCGATCAAGTTGAAAGGTTTGGCTTGGTTTACTACTTAAACAAGAGATGTTTTCCGCAATTTAATTAAGTAAGAAGAAGAATGAATCTTTAATTCCCAACATATCCTAAAATAAAGTGAAGTAAGGTAGGTACAAGAGGTTTTAAAACCAATAAAATAAAATTTGCGCTTTCGAAAGCATATACCATGTAATCACCTAATGAAACACATCATACAACTTCTTCGAAAGGTACCAAAATATACCAAAGCCTGTTTATGTTTTCGAAGAAGTCCACTCTATATTAACTACATCAACCTTTCGACAAGATCAACTAAGAGAGGTGTTGGACTACCTTTCGACCCATCGAAAGAGGTTGAAGAAGCAAAACAAAATTAGCTGCCTTAACCCCTTTCGAAGAGGTAAAAAGGTAAAATTACAGCGCCAAAATGCGATTCGAACTGCTTGGAAATCTCTTCCTTTCCCCAAATTCAATTTAACCCAGAACTTCAAAAAATCAATAACTAAATTGATTTAAGCACGAATTTACAATCAACAATCGTAAAATCCTTGAAATGAAAATCCGAACTTTTAAAATAATAATAATAATAATAAAATCCAAATTGGATGAGTTCTGAATGTAAATTAGCAAAGGAAATAAAATGAAGCAAGCCATGAGAATAAATTATAGGATACTTTCAAGCGAATAAAAAACCAAAGTTATTTCTATAAAATCAAAACAACAATTCAGATTCAGACATGGTGGGATTTTTTTATATAAAAAATCAAAATTCATCGTGAAAAGTAAATTTGAAAAGCAGAAATAATAAAAACTTACTTTGGATTCGAGTTTCTGTTTGTTGAAAGTAGGAATTATTTAAGAAGTTAAAAGCTTTGATTCTCGCTGGAATTTTCGTTTGATTGCAGATAAATAAAAGAGGGGAAGAAAGGATGATTTATAAGAAAATTCAGCATTAAGGACGGACCATACAATCAAATTTAAATGATCGACCACGATTTATGCAAGAATATGAAAAGGCGGGAAACTTTGTGGGTTCCGAAATGGTTGACTTGGAAATTCAAGAGCATCCCTTCGCAAGAGGGGCAAGTGTTACCACCAATTCTCACTATAACCTTATCGAAACCAAGATGAATATAAGAGAAGGAAGAACAAGAGATAATAGCACTTATGAGGCCTTTCGAAGGAGTCGAAGGGATGCTATAGTCGGTCAGATGTGTTACAAGCTTTTGAAGGGATCAAAAGCACCCTTGCGCTTCAATTCCTTCCTTTCGAAAGAGATGCTTTCGCATGCATGAAGATGTTTCGGATGGGTTGAGGAATACCTTTCGAAGGCAGCTAGTAACAGCCGCACACATGCGTGCCAAACCTTTCAAAACCGAAGGTTTCGCCTTCATTCAAATTACTCAGAAAAATATTTTGTTGGAACAACCCCTTCGAAAGCATAACTAAGCCTTTCGAACCGGTCGAAACCTTTCAAAATTAAGAGGGGTTCCACATATATCTGCAAGTACGTCTTCGGAAGCTACCTTCCGCGTCGAAACCCAGAGTATTTCAATACCTTCGAAACCCCAAGGATGTACCTGCTGACAAAGTCGAAAGCTCATACTCCTTCTCACTTGCAACAATAAAACAACACAAGGGAAAAGGCGCACCTACCCCTTTCGATGAAGTCGGAGGCATTCAAATCCATTCAAATGCAATGCAGATGGATGCGCAAGTGTCAAAGGTGACGAAAAATCTACAAAACCACATTTTGACCAGGTCGAAAGCACTGAGTCGAACGGTGCCAACCCCCACCTATAAATAAGACCCTAGCAGTCTGGTTTTGGGGATCCGGATTCTTTGACTCTATTTTTAAACTTTCTTAAATTTGTAAATTTGTAAATTTGTAAACCCTACTTTGGAAATCAAATTAGGGAATTGATCAGTTTGTACATCATTAGTGTAAGGAAGGCGAGATTGTGATGCTTTTGGTTATACAACTGTTTTGATACTTTTATTAGATTCGACTGTAATCTGCTTGTGTCGACTTAATCGAAAGAAAACCTTCTGAGTGAGTCAAAACCCCTTACTTAACCAATATATGTAGGTTCTTTGCTCCAAACCACAATTCACCAAAATCTCACCTTTTTAGTGAGTTGAAACCTCAAACTCGGCCAAAATCCCCAAGCTTAAAGGTCTAAACCGAAGCCATTAAAGAGGCAAGCTTTCGACGAAGTCCAAACCTATCATTTAGTCAATATCCTATAACATTAGAGCCAACCATTAGATTACCACCATTGTTTCAATAAGGGGTTTTGAATCGATTAAAAAGCCAACTAGGCTGGTTTGAAAGACTTAAAAAGAAAGTGATATAAGTGTTTCGAGTGGGTCAAAAGGTTGGACAAGGAGGGGTTTTCACAACAAAGACCAATACGAAAGGTGAATCAAAGGATGAAATAAGATCCTATCTTTCCCCACTTAATCAAAATAGGTTTAAAAAGACATATCTGCACTTTTAAATCTACTTTGAGGTGTTGAAAAGTTTTCTTGTTAACAATAGTGAACTAAATAATCAAATTCTCATATTATATGAAACAGCCACTTGGTATCATTTTTGCATATATATAGGTATCGGTTTTGATATAACTTACATTTAAAATAAATTATAAAATAAGCAAGCATGAATTCCAATCATACATGTACTAGGTATGAATTTTGCACTATTTGGATATCACTTTTGTCATACATGACTATCAACTAGCGGATATACAGACTACTCAAAAAGTTGAAATGTTTCAACTCAATACAATGAAGATGACATGGACTTGGAGTGTTCAGAAATTCATTCAAATGCAAATACCCAATCACAGTTGAATTCAAATGTTTTACTATAACAAGAAAAAGAAAATACAAATAATACAAGCAATAGTCGGTGTGTCGGTTTAAGTTATAGGCAATTGTCTAATTTAAATATTTTAAATAATGAACACAACTTCAAACAAAGTAGAAATCTCTAATACTAAATGCTATTAGTATCATTTTCAAGTATATCAGAATATGGTATCAATTTTTGTACTGTATTAGTATTAGTAATAGTTTCAACGATGTAAAAAAATAGTATCAGTTCATGCACACTGTTGGTATCAATTTAGGTGTAAATAGAAATATATTTACAGTCATAACATAACATCAAGTGTAAGAAAAGTTAAACAAATCTAATTTTTACAACATCATAAATAACACATAGTTTTTACAACAAATTGACATAATATGAAGAAGTGTTTATATCAACATTAGAAAAAAGCTAAATTCAATTAGTTCTAACACAACATCTCAAATGTGAATTAGTTCAACTGAACATAATAGCTGTTTTTACAACAAATTCACTTCTTTATTTTTTTCTTCTTCTTTCAGTCTTGACATGAACTTGGCTAAATTCCAGCAGCGATTATTGTCCGTCAGTATCTCATACACGCTTCTTACTCTTGTTTTCAATATTTGTTCAAGTTTTATTTTGATTGGTATTTTACTCTTGTTCAATGATATAATGAATATCATGACGTATATACCACAGTCAACTCTGTTTAAAGCAAAATATATTGTTAGTATCAGTTTGCATCACTTGTAGTATCATGTATATAACAAATATAAAACATTGTATTTAAGAGATAATGGTGCAAATAGATAATATGCTTTGAAATAAAGTAATTAAAAATTTTAGTATCAAAGTTAGCAATAGTTTTAATACCAGTTTTAGTGCCTGTAGGTATCATTTTTATGATTTGTGATAGTTGTTTTGTTTCAGTTTTAATTATATATAGGTTAGTATCAGTTTTGTGTATGTAGGTACCAGTTTTGTGCTTGTAGGTATCAGTTTGTCTACATGTGGGTATCAGTTTTGATCTGAAGCAAATGTTTATTGAACTGAAAGATAATAGCTTTTGTATCAAGCAAATGCAATTCAATGTAATAGGCATGTAAAGATGTATAGAACTTTATATACAAGATTATAATGCAAACAAACGACAAGTTCTAAGTATCAAGTAACCATCAATTCAATATCACTAGTAGTTTCAGTTCTAATATCAATTTTTTCTCAGTGGGTATCATTTTTAACAAAAAATAGCTTACGTGTTCGGTGCTTGCTGTGCACACTCAATTTGATGCATTTCTTTTGGCTTCACTTCCATATCTTGTATATTTTTGTTTTTTCAGAGTTTGTGCATCATTTATTCAACTTGTTTTCTGTATTAAAGAAAAATTGATACGAAGTTAGATAATGTTCACTTTGTTTCAATTATATTAGTTAATTTTTTGAAAGAAAATATCATACCAATTTCATTGCTTCTTTTAGACTAGGGTTGTTTCTATTATCTGATCTTCTATGACGTGAAGAATCTACGTGACATCATTGCATTGTTGGGTTTGTCAAAGTTACTAACGTCCAATGGTCTTCATAATGCAGAGGGAAATAAATAGCTTCTGTATATTTATCTTGCATGATTTTTTCAAGCATAGTCAGGACCAAATGATTTTTACCCCTATGTGTATTAAAGACTATCGCTTTCGTTGAATACAAGAATAAGTTACAATTCAACATAAGTAGCAAATATTATGTACTTGCATACTAAAGTTCTTTTTACCATCATTGTTGCCATAAATGCATAGTTATGCACTGTCAGCCCACATTTAGATATATACCAATCAGTTACCTATATTAACAATAGAAAATTGTAAGTTTTTGTTACTGGTGAAGTAATATTTAATAATAAATAAAATCAGTGATGTTAATAGTGACACTATATATTGAAAAGTATAAAAATAACTAAGCATCAACTCCAATCAAACAACTTCCGGGTATCAGTTTAGCATTGATTTGGTATCAATTTTGTTGTACGTGATACCCAAAATAGTTTCTAAAATTAATGATCATCATATTTTATCAACCAGAAACTAGGTATCATTTTTGCATATATTTTGGTATCGGTTTTGATAAAAATTACAGTCAAAATAATTTATAAACGAAGTAAGTGTCAACTCCAAACATACAGCTACTAGGTATCGGTTTTGCATTATTTTGGTATTACTTTCGTCATACATGATAGTCAACTAAATAATTAAGATTACATAGCATTAACTTTTATCAAAAAGAAACTAGGTATCGGTTTTGCGTATATATGTATTAATTTTGTCATAAATAACAGTCAAAATAATTTATAAAATAACCAAGCATAAACTCTAATCAAACAGCTACTAGGTATTGGTTTTGCACTATTTTGGTACCACTTTTGTCATACATGACGGTCAACTAAATAATTAAATTTATAGAACATCAACTTATAACAAATAAAAACTAGGTATCATTTTTTCTTATATATAGGTATCAGTTTTGTTATAAATAGTAGTCAAAATAATTTATAAAGTAACCAAGCATGAATTCCAATCAAATAGATATTAGGTATTAGTTTTTGTAATTATTTTGATTCATAGCAGTATTATTAAGCAAAAAATTAAATTTATGTACCTATCCATCCATGTAATTTCCTTCAAGGACATGTCGTAGTGTTTTTTTTGTTATTACGCATCCTCCTTTGATTGTGTCATTGTCCTTCCATGCTACTTCACTATTTTAACAAAAAAGATTTGAATCAATTAATTACAGCTATTTCAATACGTAGCATTAGTATAAATATTTGTAAACTTACCTTTTTGATGATGTTAGAACAAAGAATGTTTTGATTACGTTTTGTTGTTCTCTATTCAAGTATGCTAAGCATTTGCAGTGTCCTAGTCCTTAATCTTAAAATATTGGTTCTATTACTGCAATTGGCTCTGAGATGGATTATACTGTACTTTTTTTTCGTCGTCTTTGGTTTTTTCAGTTTTAGGCTTATTTGCTATTTTTTTTCACTCGCTAATCATTGTCAAAGCTGTCGCTTTTTTTTCTTGTTCTTCCTTTTACTCTTTGCACATAAGAAGCTAGTTTTGTTACTGTTGTTTTCTTTTTTCGGCTAGCAGGTTTTGTTAGTTTCTATTTTTGATCTTGTTCGATTTTTAGCATTTCAAACTCTTGTGAGTCATAGAGTTTAAAAGATGGAGGAGTGAAGTCAAGTAATGAATCACAGTAGGGTATAATTTGGTTTTTGATGGTGGTATCTTCTTCCTTGTTTTGAGCCTCTTTTATTTCCTTTTCTACCATTTTATCTTGATTTGTTGGCAAAACTGTGTCATTTGTTTTGTCCACTATGTCTACACTTTCTTTTGTTATCTCCATAGGTGTATCTTGATTTGGTTGAAGCAATTTTCATGCATTTCAGTTGTTGTTTCTATCTTTATGCATGTATTGTCTTTTTCAGTTGCTTGGTGGGCTTGTTCTATATAAGGCTCAGCAATTTTTTCTTCATTTTGTTCTTCGTTTTTTTCAGGTGTTGTTTCCTTCTCTTGATTTTCATCCATTCTATTATTTGTTTCAGTATGATTTGCATTTTCTTTTGCTATGTTTATAGGTGTATCTTGATTTATTGTAAGCACTTTTTCTACTTGACACTCTGTGGTTTCTTCTTCATTCTTTTCAGTCGCGGATCTCTTTTCTACATTTTAGGCTTCTGTCTCTAAACATGTATCTTCATTCATTTTAGTTGTTGTGTGGACATTTTCTACATAGGGCTCAATATTTGTCTCTTCAATTTTTTCTTCACTATTTTCAGGTGTGGATTTCTTCTTTGTGTTTTTTGTTTTAGTCTTTGTAGGTGTCTGTGGATCTAATATATTGTCAGGTTCATCTACTATGTGCAGATTTTCTACTTCGGTCTCTAAATTTCTCTCTTCATTCTCTTGAAGTCATGATTTTATCTCTTAGTTCTTGTTTCAATTTCAAAATTTCCTTATCAGCTTCTAACCTAGTCTTCTTTTCCTTTTTCGATTGCTTCTTTGTATATTACGTTCATCTTTCAAAACTTTTATGTGCATTTGCAAGACTCTAATGCTTACATCATCTTCAAATGATCCAAAAGTTTGTTCGGCTTCTTCAAATTTTCTTTTTTTACGTTGCTTTTATTTTCCTTTGTTGCTTAATTGTCTTGTTGTTGATGCTGTTTGAAGAAGCCTTGCTTCATGTAGAAGAATATTAGTTATTTCTTTCACCTGTATAATTCGAAGGGAAATTTTGTGTTAGTTTTAAGCTATGATATCGTGTTATAACTAATATGTTATAACTGATAATTATAACTTATTTTTTAATAGAAGCAAAAATAATAGTTTTGAAACTGATACTATGCAGAGTAATAAACTGATATTGTGCAATGTTAAAAATGATACCAAGTATTATAGTGTATTATAACTGATGCTATGAAGAAGAATAACAGATACTATACAGAGGCGAAACTAATACTATGCAAAGATAAAAATGATACCAAGTATTGATCTTGATACTATGCAGAAGCTAAATTGATACTATATAGAGGAAAATCTGATACTATGCAGAGACACAAATTATACTAAGTATTGAAACTGATACTATGCAGAAGCTAAACTAATACTATATAGAGGCAAATCTGATACTATGCAGAGACACAAATTATACTAAGTATTGAAACTGATACTATGCAGAAGCTAAACTAATACTATATAGAGGAAAATCTGATACTATGCAGAGACACAAATTATACTAAGTATTGAAGCTGATACTATGCAGAAGCTAAACTAATACTATATAGAGGCAAATCTGATACTATGCAGAGACACAAATTATACTAAGTATTGAAACTGATACTATGCGAGACACAAATTATACTATGTATTGAAACTGATACTATGCACAGACAAAAATTATACCAAGTACCGAAATTGAAACTTTGGACGAGACAAAAATTATACTAAGTATTGAAACAAATACTATACAGAGGTAAAAACGATATTATGCATATTCACAAATGATAGTAGAAAACACATAGTGCTAAAATTGATTCTAAGTAGAAGTTAAAATGATATTGATAATGTAGGTAAGATGGAGTTTTAACTTATTTCACCCTCTTTACTTCATCCAAAAGTTGTTTGACTACTATGTCTTTTAGCTTACGCAAATCTCATCTTACAAATCTTGGTAAATCTTTATTATGTTGCCACCTTGGTCGAATGAGCTTCGTCTTCTCACAAATGCAATACTATAAATATTTAAAGAACTGATTAGAAATGATTATTAAAAAGTAATATTTATTTCACATAATAATATTTTGAATAGACAAGCACCATTGTCCAAGTAGTTAAGTGATTCGGCTTTAGTGTAAGAGGTCACAAGTTCGAAACTTGCATACCATGATTTGAACGTTTATTGACGTGTGATATGTTGTCCCAGTGACACGTTGTATATAAAGTACCATTTCCAAAAAAAAATTGAATAACATATCTTACCAATGGAAGTAGGGAGCATCCGAACATATTTCTTGGTTTGTGGATAATTTTAACAAATTTACTGAAATTTTTCTCTATTGTCTGTGGCTAAGAAATTGTGTGTAATGTTTCAAAATACATCAAGAGGGGTAGAATTCCCCATCTTAGTTTCTATTGATTGTTGGGGAAGAAAAATGTTAATAGAATTTCTGTTACTATCAACAGTGGCAAGTTTTCTTCAGTTTGTTTTTTCTTCTTTCTTATCTCTCGTTTTATTCTCCTTTTGACCACATTTCTTACAATGAGCAGCAGAATTTCCAAAATTTCTTCTTGCAAATTATTTACACTCCATTGGAATAGTTTTGCTTGTCATTTTTGGTGTTGGCTCTATGTTTCTTCCTTTCAATGGTAGAGCAAAAAGTAAGTGTGATGACCGTCCTACACTTCCGATACTCATATAACCGAATAGTGCACTGGTGGAGCATCCGGTCGATATAGGACGGTTGCCAACGGAAAGAAATACAAGTAAATAAGAGGAAGAGAAGAGAAGAGAATAGAATATCACACAATCAAATAGCCTATCATATATCTCACAACGCATCTGATAAATATAATAGTCATCACATATATAAAACATGCGAGACAGTAATAACTATGTAACCACATAATCAGAGTTCATAGACCCATATGGTTATACAAAACAGTAATAGAGTTTATATAACTGATAAATAAACTCAACTGATAAACTGTTTCTAATAATAGTAAGTCAATACTATCAAGGCTCCATAGTGTCACACAGTGGAATAAACAATAATAAGTCCAAAATATAAATATAAGAAAGCGTCACCTTCTACTAGTCCATCTGCATAGCTCCAAGTGTTGTTTACACCTGCTACCTAGTCTACTCATTTAAGAGTACATGATATAATAAAAAATCAAAGCATAAAGCTTCGAGTTAGACAAAAGTCTGGCATGAGCGATAAATAATCTCAAAACACTATAAAAGTCGGTATAGTTTATGGAACATAGGGTATGAGGAATCATACCTGACCTATCCCTGCATCTGTAGAGTTAGCACATAATGTAAGATATATACTACTCTATTTCATAGTCATCATGGGTGTACTATACATCAAAGTACTTATGGGTGTCTAGATATCTACATTGATGATACCTACATCGAGTGACATCCCTAGGGTGATAAACAACAAAAACAAACATAGCATCCATCATCCATCCTTACATCACTCACTCAGTGCGTTGGATATTTAATACTTGTATACTCCATCTCATCATCATGGACTCAACGTCCCCGGCCACTCGCTCCATTAAGGTACAGACAGGTTCTAACATCGAAGAACTCTACCATATCGTCATTATGTCCTCACATCAATAGACTATAGTATATAACCCTACCCCAGTCCTAATGTCAATGGACTCTAGGGTACGGGTAGATTAGGTCCTAACGTCAACAGGCTCTGATCACATCCTCATACACCCTTATCTCACGAGTGTGTCCCATCATATTCAGTATCAATAATCCCTTTGCACACGTCTTCACTAGTAGAGCACATCTTGGAAATGTCATCATGATTCCCGTTTGAAGTCATCTTGGTTGTGAGCTATTCTAGACCATCATGATCTATCATAGAATATCGTCGTGCATCCCATATCGCTCCTCTACAGTTCCTTTCATTTGAATCGTAGTCCACTACTCTGTATCTCGAAGTACAGCTGTCTATCATTGAAGCTGTCACCTCCCAGCATGGAGTCATTATCATCGAACCATGAAGTCATCGCATCGAAGCATCACATCCTTGCTTCAGCGCCAAAACCACCCATCGAAGAGTCATAGCATCAGATCAAATATCGAATGAACGAACCATCATATCATGCTCTTTGAAGCCTCTCCAACGTTCACGTCAAAATTGGCCAAATCGGCCATCATCATTGTTAGTCCTGGAGATGATGGTTTTGATGACAACAACCTTAGGACTTGTTATAAAATATAATACTATTATTATTGTCTAGATATATATGTATATGCAGGATATATATGCAGGTACTGAAGAATGAAGTATGTACAGTATAAAGATTCAAGACTGAGCATAGAGATTCAGGACTGACGAATTCAAGATTGAAGAAACCAAGACCGAAGACTCGTGAGTATCAAGAGTTCAAGATTTCAAGATATCAAGAGAAGTAATAGTGTCTAGATTTATGTTAAAACTTTATATAGCACTAAAATCTTTATTCGAATTTTAATTGTGGAATGGAATCCACCTTCTCGCTTTAATGGTGAGATGAAACCCATGACTCTTTAGTAGGATGGAATCTACGACCTTCTCTAGTGGAATGGAATACACGAAATTTTCAAAATGATTTATTTTAATATTTTTCCAAAAACTTTTTAAAAGTCATCTCTCTCGGTTTAAATATTTTAGCCTTAAAAATATTTTTATCATCTTTTATATTTTGATTTCAAAATCATCTTTTGTTTTTAAACTATCTTCTGGTTTTAATATTATAAGTTTTAAAATCTCAAAATATATTCTATACTTAGTTTTTAATATTACTTTTATATTATAGATTATATATTTTTAAGATTATTTTTAAATCTCTTTTGTAAGTTTAAACTATATTTAAAATGGTTTATAAACTTCAGAAATTGTTTTGACAATTTTTAGAGTAGAAAACATTTTGTAAAGAAAAATCAATTTTCAAAATTCAAAGGGGCATGTCGACATACCCATCCCCCCATGTCGACATGGTGGCCGTTAATTTTTAAATTTAAATTTCAAAAGAAGTGTCTATTCGTCATAACCTTTCGTGAATGGACACGACTGTTGTTCTTTTATAAATACATGATGTTTTGAATGAATTTTTAACTGAATTTTATTCTTTTCTTCACTCCTTCTCCACTCAAATATTCTCTAATATATTAACAAAACTCTACCGAAATCCTAAGTGAATCAAACTCGATCGTCTCTTGTTTGATTCTCTGCCACTCTCTCTCAAAGATATCAGTGCTATTCAGAGTTATAGGATCATTTGTAATCAAAGATCAAAAGATCAAAGTGTATCGAGTTTCTCTCTATCAAAGTGTGATTGGAAATGGTGTGATTGTGGCCTGTAAATCAATTCGGTGTGATTGTAGCCCGTAAATCAATTAGGTGATCTTGTAGCCTGGTTAAATTAAGAGAGTTTGCCCTGAACTCAAAGACAGGAGGGTGTATCTCATAGCCTTGAAATCAGGATTGTAATATCAATATTATATTTGAAAAGAAATCTACACAAGAAATTATGTGGGACTGGATGTAGGGTAACTCCGAACCAGTATAAAATTCCAGTGTGTTCTTTCCTTTTACTGCTTTTTATTTACTATATGCATCTATGTCTGATTCTGTGATTGTTTCTGTGTTTGTGAATTGCATTTGTTTGGGTTTAATTTGAAAATATTTCAAAAAGATTCAAAAAATCCATTAAACACTATTCACCCCCCCCTCTAGTGTTAATCTAGCCCTAAGATCCATAATCTGCATTCCCTATAATTGGTATCAGAGCATTGGTTTTCAAAGTTTTCATAATTTGATTTTTGAAAAAAATTTCAAATGGTTGCCAACACTGGTAATGTCAACACTATCAATAGTTCATTTGTGGAGGGTCAGTCTACTGCCAGACCACCAATTTTTAATTGCAATAACTATTCATATTAGGCATGTTGGATGAAAATATATTTACAATCAATAGGATTAGACACTTAGAATATCACACAAACCGAATACATTGAACCCACAACTGATTTTGCACAGTGGACTGCTGAGCAAAAGACAGTTGCACAAAACAATTCCAAAGCCATGAATATTCTATTCTGTTCACTTTATAGGAATGAGTTTAATAGAGTGTCTGTCTGTGATGCCCCACCTCTATACTCACGCTAGCCAAGGACACTACTGGGTAATGCCGTCGACTAGCACGAAGAATAAGGCTGTTGAGGAGCGACCATTTGTGTAATTGCTTTGTGCGAGTACCGATATGTCAGATAATATAACTTACATTTCATTTCAAGAGGGAATCCGACATATCAAATACAAACACAAAGCTACCACACAGTGGCTATGTGGCCTTCGAAAACAAATATAGAAGTAAGCAAAACACAAATCAGTCATAGACATTCATATCACAAAGGCAGAATCAGATATGAATATAACACATAAAAGTGTACATCAAAATAGTGGTCAAACTAGATCCACTACATCACAAAAGAATAGATACAAGTGCTAGACAAAAGAATAAGTATACAACAAGGAGCCTCTATCTCAAAATGTATACTAACAAAAACTACTATGCTAAAGTAGTTAGCCAAAAGTCAGGCGACGGACCCAGATAAGAAGTCAAGAAGGAGCACCTGAAATACCTTGGTCTGACCCGAGTATTATTTAGAAGAAAATAATAAACGGATCAGTCTAGCTATAAATATCATATAAAATGAGATAGGATAAGAGATATGACCAAAAACGTATGATAACAAAAAAATGCCATATTGTGTCAAGTATACATCAAATAATAACAAAAATCATACGATATCTCGAATCAACTCGAAGCACCAAAAAGAATCAAATTCTTTAAATAATTCACCAAAACACAAATATTGACAAAACATATCAATGCCAATCCACGAAAATTGGTGAAACACAAATTCTAGAAATCACAACCAGAAATCCAGAAATCACAAAAGGGGGAAGGCCTATCACAAATGGGAGCATGAAAACTCACCAACACGTGTATCACAAACGGAACGCTATTCCATGGTCGCTAACCATCAATTTTGAGCCGAAGCTCCACAAATGGCCCGAAGACCATGGGTCGCTACCCCACCAAATTGAACCAAAGTTCCACAAACGGGGTTCATAGTCCCCACACAAACAAATAGACATCGCACACCGCTAGTCTAAATCACAAAATGATCATCATCGATCAATAAAATGTGTGAATCACACTAAGCTAGTAAATAGATGAGTTTAGCTTCATGTCCCATAACCACTGGCTTAACTTAAATATTTACGAACAGATTGTAGATTTCCACTCGAAAATTGTCACAAGAGTTCAATCGAACAAGTCCAAGAATTAACCGGCGAAGTAAACACAAGCGTTTCATACCACTTGTTTTACTAAGTCGTTTAATTAGATTTCTCATACAGTTTGGAAAACGGTTTTATAAACGAGATTTGTATTAAAATAGAGTTGAAATCGTTTTTATGAAAGAGTTTTGATATTTACTACTAGTATAGATACCTTTACATTTTAAAGTGACAAACCATAAAAATGATTGTAGAAACAATCAATCATCAGAATATCACATTTGAAGACGTGAATTAAATCCAAAGAAATTGATACCAAATCCATCAAAATGGATATTCCCGAAAATCCCAAAGATGAAGTCATCCAGGTCGATAAAAGTGATGAAAACTAACCGGAGCAACTAAAATCGATAAACAATGGAATTTCACTCAAAATAGGCAAATTGGGCAGAGACAAGCAGGTCACTCGACTGAACCAGGTGGTCAGTCGGCTGACCCAATGCCTGGAAACTTTCGGTTTCCAGGTCAGTCGACTGACCCAGGTGGTCAGTCGACTGATACAGGGACATAATGTTTTCTGCCCCTGGTTCAGTCGACTGACCTACTGGTTCAGTCGACTGAACCTGCTTCCAGAGCAGAATCAGCCTAGCCCCCAAGTGGGGCAAAATTCTACCAGAAACGATCGATCGAGCAACGGCGACTAGGGATTTATGCCAAGCGACAACCCAGCCTAATAGGCTCTTCGATACACCCCGGTAAACATGTTCAAACACCCATAAAAGGATTTTCACAAAATTGGACTTCAAAAACCAAAAATTGGAAAATTCACCAAATCAATCCAAATCAAAAACAAATGAACATGAATAGATGTTAGGAATTCATACCTAACAACAATGAAAGCTATAGACGTACATGTGAGTTCAAAAACTCAACTTTAAACCCAAAAACAATGAATGAGAAGCTTTTAAAACAAGGCAAGAACAATTCCTCTTCAACACACCTTTAGAATCTTCAATCTATTATCAAAGGTGAAGTTTTTCCTAAGTTAGGGTTAGGAATTTATGAGAATTGAAGAGAGATTGAGATGGAGAAGAAGAGGATGCTTACCTTAGCTTCTCTTAGATTTTGGAGCTAGAACTTGAATTTGCAAAGGAAACTAGGGCTTAGGAATTTTGTTTTCTTTTCTCTTCCCCCATTTTTCTTTAGTTTAAGTGTTAGGAAAATAATAGAATGAATGAAGAAGAGAGGGGGGGGGTGGAGTTAGGATATTAGATAAGTTGGGTTAGTGGGCTGAAACCCAAACCCAAACCCGAAGCCCAATAGAAAAATAGCAAAATTCAAGCAAAAACCCAAACCTAAACCCGAAGCCCAATAGAAAAATAGCAAAATTCAAGCAAACTCCAAACATATCGATGTTTATACTTAAAAAGGTCGCAAACGCCATTTTGGACTCAATGGAAGTGGTCTCGAGTCCCAATTCGACTGTTTGCAAAAAGTAGCTTTTCGGACTTAAATCCGACTAACGATGCTATATTTAAATAAATCATTTAAATATACAATCGTAAAATATGCGGGTTGTTACAGACTCCCCTCCTTAAAGAAATTGCGTCCTCGCAATACTTAAGAAAAAGAAATAAAAAGTAACAACCATACAAAGGCATAACAACACAAAAAGAAGAAATTTTGAAATGAGAAGTTCACCTTAATGAGCACGAGAGAATAAGTCCGGATGTGTTCGCTCGATGAATTCTCTGGGTTCCCAAGAGCAATCCTTAGGATTTGAGGACCATTGAACTTTCACAAGAGGAACATCTTTATTTCGAAGGCGTTTAACCTCCGTAGCAATGATACGAATAGGATGTTGCTCATAAGTTAAATTTGGTGAAACTTCAATTTCTTCAATAACACCGGGCTCAAGAACAGAATCGGAATCTTGAAGGCATTTCCGTAATTGAAATACGTGGAATACGTCATGAATAGAAAAAAAAATGAGCTGGTAATAAAAGGCAATAAGCCACGGAACCAATGCGTTCTGTGATGGGAAATGGACCAATATATTAAGGTGCTAATTTTCCCGATCGACTGAAATGCACAACACCCTTCATAGGTGAAACACGAATGAACACTAAATCTCCCACATAAAATTCTAATTTTCTTCTTCGGTTATTAGCATAGGATTTTTGTCTACTTTGACCTTCTTTCATCCTATGACGAATAAGGTCAATCTTTTCTGTGGCATCACGGATAAAATCTGGACCTAAAACCAGCTTCTCACCGGCTTCAAGCCAACACGAAAGAGATCGTCATGGCCTTCCGTAGAGTGCCTCGAATGGAGCCATACCAATACTCGATTGGAAGCTATTAGTATAGGAAAACTCAACAAGAGAAATATGATCTTCCCAACTTCCACCAAAATCAAGAACACATGCACGAAGAAGATCATCAAGAGTTTGATTCACACGCTCGGTTTGTCCATCGGACTGAGGATGATAAGTGGTGCTAAAATTAAGCTTCGTTCCCAAAGCTTTTTGAAGACCTTTCCAAAATCCACTAGTGAACAATGGATCACGATGGCTAACAATAGAAGTAGGAACTCCATGCAATCTAACAATTTCCTTGACAAAGAGTTTAGCCAAAATAGGTACGGTCCGATTGGATCGAACGAGAATAAAATGGACGGATTTTGTAAGTCTATCTACTATCACCCATAGGCTATCATGACCCGAACGAGAACGGGGAAGACCGTCAATAAAGTCCATGGAAACTTGATCCCACTTCCATATTGGAATTTCCAAAGGTGGCAATAACCCACCGGGCCTTTGATGCTCGGCCTTTACAAGTTGGCAAGTCATGCAACGCTTAATAAAGTTAGCAATGTCATATTTTATTCCATCCAATTAATAAAGTCGCTTCATGTCCGCGTACATTTTACTACTACCGGGATGAATGGTTAATTTAGAACGATGAGAATCTTCTAAAATGTCTTTACGAAGATCAATAATATTTGGCACAATAAGTCTACCAAATTTTTCGAATACCGCCACGAGCATCAATACCAAAGTGTTTCAAACCTTCAATATCAATTTTATCCCTACAACTTTGGCTAAGAAGAACCAATTCGGGATCATACTTTTGAGCTTCAAGAATGCGGTCTAAAAGAGAAGGATGAGCCTCAAGGCTACACAAAACAAGAAATGAACATAAATCGAATTCACGATCTCGAATCTCACAAGTGGACAAAGTCTCGAGATCATTCCATTCGGATATCATCATGGAAACAACCGCTTGTCGCTTACGACTAAGGGCATCGGCAACACGATTTCCCTTTCCGGGAGTATAAAGAATATCAAGATCATAAGATGCAAGGAACTCGAGCCAACGTTGTTGACGCAAATTAAGTTCCTTTTGAGAAAATAAATACTTCAAAGATTTATGATCGATGTAGAGAATAAATTTCTCTCCCAAAAGATAATGACGCCAAATTCTAAGAGCGAAAACAATAGTTGCAAGCTCTAAATCATGAGGGGCATATCTAGTCTCGGCAGGCTTTAATTGCCTAGAAGCATAAGCGATAACACGTTCCCTTTGCATGAGAACAACACCCAAACCAACACGACTAGCATCGGTATAAACAACAAAATCTTGGTTCCCTTTGGGAATCACAAGAATAGGAGCATTGGAAATGAGTTCTTTTAGTTTCTGAAAAGCAGCTTCACATTTGTCTGACCAAATGTATTTAACTCCCTTCTTTGTCAAACTAGTGAGAGGTACGAAAATTTTAGAAAAGTCTTTTATGAACCGACGGTAATAGCCCGCCAATCCAAGAAAGCTACGAATTTCCGTCACACTCTCCGGTCTCTTCCAATTTTGAATCGCTTCAATCTTTGAAGGATCCATGGAAATTTAGGATTCAGAAATAATATGCCCCAAAAATTTCACACGAGATTGCCAAAAGTGGCATTTAGAAAATTTTGCTTTCAATTGGTTGCTCCTAAGAGTTTCCAACACAATCCGAAGATGATTTTCATGCTCTTCCTCGGTTTTAGAATAAATAAGAATATCATCTATAAAGATGAGAACAAATCGATCGAGGAAGTCTTTGAAAACTCGATTCATAAGGTCAACGAAATAAGCTGGAGCATTCGTCAAACCAAATGGCATAACAAGCCATTCATAAGATCCATAACGGGTATGGAACCAAATCGGTTATAAGAGGAGAATGCCCGCAATATGGGGAATGAGACGTTCTAGTAGACCCAAATCGGTTATAAGAGTCCTGATCGTGATCCATGTTGTATCATCTCTCCTTCTCATATTTTCTTCCTTTGTCCTTCCTTCAGAGCCTTGCAGAATCAGATTCCTATGACGAGTCGCTTCCATAACATAAGGAACCAAAAGGTTTGCGACCTAGTACTCCGTTGACTTGTTGCATAAGTCACCGAAGAGTCCAGATGGTCCCATCGTACCTTGAAAGAGATATGATTAAATTGAAACTTGGAAATCAAGAGATAACGTGTGCATAGTGAATATGTTGTGACTTTAGGTGTTGTGTGAGGTGTCAGTATGCCATATTGATCCTATGGACCATGCTCCTACAGTTGGCTAAGCGGGGTTACTTCTCACACAACAGTTGAAGGCACATCTACCGCAGTATGGATCGAAGAAATGATGTCAGGAAGACTAAAGACAACAGCGTCATAATAAGGGATATTGTCGGGAATACTCCTAAGTGAGCCAAAGATATCATCAGTAGGAGGGGTCAGAGTTTTCTCCCAGACCGGGGTCTGTTGTGGCTGTGGAACAAGATGATGTGATATAATTCTTATTCTTGGATGGTGGGTGAGAGACCAAACCCTTTCATCATCGCCTATTTCTCCCATAAATTAATATACAAGATCCACGTCTTGTCGCCTCCATCCTCATCTTCGTTCTCATCACCATCGTCTTCATCATCACTCTTATCTCCTCTTTGGTCAACAAGAGGGTTTTGTGCTATAGGTGGGACCTTCCGATCTTCAACAACCGAGGACTTGGCTTCAGCCTCTTGTGCGGGCTGTGCATCCCTACGAGTAGAAGGGAGTATGCCAAGACTATGACCATTGTACAAAGGCTGGAAGTGTTGCATTTGAAAATCAGTTAAAAGGAATTTCATTTTTTGCTCGTCGACGAGAATGTCTTTCTAGACTTGGAGCATATGTGCTAGAGCTTCGCCAGAGGGTTTCTTTGGAATGTCCATAAATTTGAGAAATGACAATGTCAGTAGTTTGAATGAAATGGGCTCCATAGAGTTAAGAAGTAAGGGTAGAACTTATGTCCTGGCAACCACTTTTGAGCAAAGCCAGCTGGATAGCGGACAACCTTTGAAGGACTCATCCTTGAAATGATCGAGTTTGTTGCAGCAGTCGGTAATTATACGATAACCTTTGGAGGACTCCAAATAAGTTAGGGATGGATGGTTGCCCCGTTTCTTGAAACCGTATAGGTATCTAGTCTTTAAAAGCGGACACCTTGCCCAAGTGCCTAAGGAAAGTCATATAGGTACTATTCAATGCGACGTACCCATTTGGTTAAAGCTAGGCATAGGCAAGTTTCATGAATTGAAGAACAAGTCAGATGAAATGGTTAAAAAAATGAATACCCTTGGAAAGGCACATGAAACGGTTGTATGCTGTGTAGCCCTCTGGGGTGTCGTGCTCACTGATAGGGTGTTGGAGTTAAAATTTCTTCATCAAGCTTTCAAGTCTCGAATCAAAATCTCGAATTAACATCTCGACACTATGCCAAAAAAGCATCAGACGAAAGATATGCTCTGTTGTCTTAAAGCATATCTATCTGTCATTAAATCCGGCGCCATCTCATTGCACAATAGACCACAGATATGACCCGTCGTCTAATATGCACTAACACAATAGAAAAAGATCATATGTTGTCTGATGTTATAGTACCATTTCCAGAATTTCCTATTAGACAACATATACATATTGACTAATATGACTACCAATTACACTTGTATGTTGTTGACAAAATGAACTGAATATTTATAGAATGAAATAAATGAATCGTAATTTTATTTAAACAAATATTTTATTTTAATTCAAATTCAAATAGTGCACATTCGGCTTCTACTGTATTTACATTTTCAAATACAATTCAACTTTCATCATACACTATTTCACACTCTCATATATAACATTATTACTCTCACTCTAATTTGTTTTTGATATCTTCTTGCTCCAGCCTATGCCCAATTGTCCGCTATACCTGTCAAATAAACAACATAGTAAAATGGAAAAAGAAACAAACAGAAATTACAAATATAAAATTATAATTGTGATTTAATATTACCTCAGTTATTTGGGTTGTTTTTTTTCATATTTTAGACCGGGGAAAAAATTAAATGTGCACGAACAACTTATGATATGCACAGTGTATCACTGTAAATATCACAAGGCCGAGCATCAATAACATCTCAGGGAAAACTGCATGGATCAAGCCCGAAGGCTCAACGCAGTGCAAGTGTAATCCAAGCAAGTCAGACTCAACACAAGTGCATACACGAGGTCAAGTCCAAGCCGGCTTGGTCTCAACTCAGGTGCACATATGTATAGTTCAGTGCACGTATAAAAGTGCAACCAGCCAAACCATCAAGAATACAACAAGGCATGGTAATGCAAATGGAACTCAAGTGTACATGAACTATCAAGTGAAGTCGGGCATATGTACAAACTAGATCGGACAAGCATGCACCCTGGGTAGAATACTGGTGCAAGTGCACAAACAAGTAAAGGTACAAGCACATAAAAGAGTAATGAACATAACACATGCAGATCTAAGGTGCAAACCAGGTTCAGTCAAGTGTGCTCATATACAGGAAATACAACATTGCACCAGGAAGACAAGCTAAGGACAGAATTCAAGATAATGCGCATAAATAAGCTTAGGCATCATCCATACATGCTTACTGACATGAAGGGATAATTCAAGGTAGTTCACATAAACAATCTCATGCATCATGCATACATACTTACTGACATACAATACAAGCTCAAGCAGCAGGCATAATTCAAGGTAGTGCACACAAAGTGTTAGCGCCAAAATTGGTCACTAATACCCAATCGTCGATAAAAGCACCAACTAACAGTCACAGATAACAGATAGAGTTTATGTAGAGAGTATAAATATGAAGAGCAGTAAAAATTAAAAAAGAAAGCAGTTATAACAGAAGATTTATAGTGGTTCGGCTAACTCTGGCCTAGGTTCACTCCAGAAATTTCCTTTTTATTGATATCAAAATCAATTATAGTTACAATTTGGAGTTTTCAAACCAATAATGGTAGAGTAGCCTTAATAAATAAGATGAAGGGAAACAGAATCCAGATCCTCTTTCTGAAGCCCCACATGCTATATTTATAGGAAAAATCCGAGTTACTGGGCTTCCTGAGTGATACGGGCCCACCAAAACCATAATCGAACCCATACCCTTCATCACGACCGACCCCAAGCTCTGAATATACCGACCTGATGTTGCCCTGGGGATGACTCGAAGTAGATGCTCAAATGACCCGAAGCACGCCTGCATACGACCCGAAGCAAAACATGTTTGGATTCGGAGTAACTTAGTGCCGACCCCTTTCCTTCAAAACACTGATCCCCTTTAGCCGACCCGAAGAAATGCAACGACCGACCCGGAGTAGATGGCTCAATGACTCGAAGTGACATGCTTTATGAATCGAAGCAATATTACACCGAACCCCAGCCTTCAACACACCGATCCCAATTCGAAATCCAAACACCGACCCGAAGTCTCCAGAATGCCGACCTGGGGAAAATACATTTCCGACCCAAAGTTAAATGAAGATGCCGACCCGAGTCCTTCTTTTATGTCGATCCTATAACTTGCCGATCCTATATGATGTCGATCCCATTGTGTCAATGTCGATCTGACTCGATGCCGACCCGGGGAGTTACCAACACCGACCCAAAGTATTCCAACTATGCCGACCTCAACTCGATACGCCGAGCCCTTTCTTTGCCGACCTGAAGAAGTACGAATGCCGATCCCAAGATTCATGGTCGCCGTCCCGTAGTTCCATAAATGTTAACCCCTCCTTTGGCCGATCCCAACCAATGAAATATGACTTGAAGCAGCCTGGCAAACGACTCGAAGCAGACATCTTGAAAACCCAAAGCAACACAAGTATGACTCGAAACATATTCCAGGCAACTTGCGACAACTCGACTTTTGTCGAAACTCGTATTTCAAGTATCCCATGTCTTCTATCCATCGACTATGTCGAATCCCGGCTTCATAATCTTGTTTATTGTCTGTGATTGATTGTCTTTCCATCAAGTCGAGTCAAACCTGCTGCATTCCAGCCTCGATAACCGAGCAATCGATTTAGTTAAATCCACCTGTCTACGGCCTTGCCAAAAGGCGGGTTAACACAAAGCAACGCAAATGCACCTACTAGAAATCTACATAAAGGAGGGGACACGCAAATAGAAGCAAAGCACCCAAGGTAGAAAACGGTACTGAAGGTTAGGAATACATGTACTCAAGTAGAAGCAAAGTGCTTAAGGTACACAATAGTACTCAAAGTCAGGAATACACTAACTCAATTGAATCCACTGGCATTCACCCATAGGCATCCACAGGCATACATGTACTCAAGTAGAAAATAGTAATACAACCAAATTAGTGAGATTGATCAAAAATCTCGAACTCAGGAATCTCAAATTAAGGAATACGACAAATCTTAACTCGAAGTCATACATTAACAAAGTCAGGAATCAAAAATCAGGAATCTTAACTCGAAGTCATATGTTGACAAAATCTTAAAGTCAGGAATAGAAAATCTCAAAGTTAGTAATAGAACCAAAGAAGAAAATAGAAAACAAATTGAATATATATGTTCGTATGTTAAAAAAGCTAGGAATCTCATATGATCAAAAATAAATGGTAGAAGAGAAAAGATTGAACTTTTCAAAGTCAAATATACAAATGAAAATATAGGAAATTGACTCCTATATAAATCACACTATCATCATCGGCAATAATTATGATTCAAGTTCAAGCAAAATCAGAGAGAAAAACTTAAATAAATCATGCACCAATCTCAACTCAAAGCATTGAAGTCGAGAAAAATATAAATCAAAAAGGGTAGAAATCATACCAATATCAATCGAAGAACACTGGACAAGGAGGAGCCGCAACCATCAATCGCCGGTAAATCAAAGTACGCAATCAAAAGGAAGGAAAGGAGCAAGACGATTCGAATGAATTTAAAAGTAGCTCGATTAGAAAAGGAGCCAGTGCGATTAATCAAGTCAAAGCCGAGCTTAGGTTTTGAGAGTGAGAGAGTATGGCATTTAGTGGAATTGGTGTTAGAGGATGGGGCGGCAGTGAAATCGAGGGTTGGGATGACAATCATTTTTCGTGGAATAGGGGATTAGGTTTAGAGAGGATGTTGAAGTAATGGATGAGTGGAAGGAGGGAATTGAATTTGTAAGCTGAAAATGAATTTGTAGGAGGGAAATTTGCACGACACTAAAATGTTGTCTGAATGACTTTTTCCATATGTTGTTTGAATGAATTTCTTGGAGGGCTATGTCATACAACAAATGATTTTTCCATATGTTGTGTGGAAAGTGGGACAATAGAAAATTTATCATATGTTGTGCGATCATTGTTGTCAGATTCACTTTGTGGCACAGTGTGGTCTATATCTCGGGTGGAATTCTTAAGATCTAGGATGAAATATGTATGAAAAAATTAAATACAACGTTTGAAATCTCGTCTCGTCCAAGTGCAAAAGTAGATCTCGAGCGGAATCTCAGACAATATGAAGGAGATTTAAAACTCTGCCCTTCAAAGGAAATTCCATGATGGCTGCAAATTCTTCTAGCATTTGCCACAATTAGAGCCGAACTGGGGAATCTGGGGGGTGGGGGCGTCGAGAATCATGACTCCCTCTGGGTTAACATCGGGGGCACCCTCTATATTGGAAAGTGGTCCTACGACAAAGGGAACTACTTGTAAAAATCGCCCGGTCTAACAGCGAGATGGTCGAGGCCTAGAGGGCATTGAGGTAGATGTTGGGACAAAGTTTGAAGCTGCCACTACTGAAGTGAATTCTAAAGTTGAAGGCCTCCATCTTTGGCGGAGAGGCCCTTGAAGTGTCTGTCATCCCTAACTTACTTGAAACTTGATACAAAATAAATAAAATATGGTCATTTGGGTTTCAAATGCATAAATATACAAAATCTGAAATTTTAACTTCGAAAATATGAAAAATCACAAAATATATGAATTGGATAGTTAAAAGGTCGAATAATAAGTAATAAGTAAATATTTATTAGTGTTATAAATTTTTATAATTAATCAATAATGTTCATTTGTATCTTATTTTTTTAGTTAAAGATAAATTACACATCTTGTTTGAACTGTTAAACAAATATACGAATAATTATATGAAAAACAAATAATGAAATCCGAAATAGAAACTTGAACCATTATTCTCGAAATTTACGAATTAGATTGAAATTCCTAAATTGAGACCCAGATATCGAACCGTGCATAGAGCCTTTCTTCCCATTGTCGTTAAATATGTCATCGCATGTGTTTCACAGTAGCACATGATGCATATAACCTTTGTAATCTTGATGTAACTGGGAAATAATACACACACATGAGCGGTATATCTTTAACATTGATTTTTTTCGACTTATATCTTAGTCATCACAAAATTTTCCGCTTGAACCATTTTCATCTTCCTTCCAGTATATCATGCATCCACTGGGATACGTGTCAATTATTTCATATGGAAAATCGAACGCAAACACTTGTTTTTTTGGTGAATACCGGTTCTTTACCAACACATTGTCAGGTAGAATCATTTCTTTACAAAGACTTAAAATTTCATTCATTAGTGTAAAATCCTCTACTTCGAGGCCCGAAAATAGACGCCGATTATGCTGCCGTCATCACCAGAACCATTTTTCAGTGACAAAATGAGTTCAATATTTAATTTGTACGACATAAGTAAACAAAATAGTTAAATAAAGTTCCATTGTTTCAAATTGTTTTACATGATTCATCATCAATTTTAACGCATCTCGTTCCCACGCAGGGGTTAAATACAATAAAATATAAGAGTTGTGCTACGTCTGATATATGAAGATGCTAACACAACACATAGCCAGCTATAGTTCTTGATTTACACAATGGAAATTTCAAAATAAATTTATTAGCAAGATAGGCCTCCTGCTTTGTCTTCGAAGTCTTTATTCGTCCTTCTAAAAATTACCCATCTAAATCATAGACTCAACCTACTCAAATAAGTATCCGAGAGATTATGGGAAATAATAAAAATATGGGTTAGATATAAAATTTGGTATGAGTAAAACTTTACCCTACCAAGCAAACATGTAGTGAGCCACGCCGTTGAAGCACAGAATGGGTTTTCCCATCACTATTCCAATCATCATCATCAATTACATAATACTTCACAAAAGTATTGCATCATGGTTATGCATAATCTTTAATTCATAACAGGTGCGAGATTTTATACACACATTTTAGAATAGTTTCTATAGTCTCATTTTAAATTGTTATACATGCCTAATTCTTACTAGTTCAATTCAGCTACCTGACACTTAAGGGTTATTCTTAGTTGTTTTACCTCAATTTTACCATGAATGGTTAATTAGGTTGCCCTAAAGGCCTTACGTGCTCACTCTTGCATTTTTTCATGAATAGACAATTAGATGCTACACAAGCCTTACTCCATGGTTCTCATTTAATTATCGTGAATAGACAATTGGATGCTACACAAGTCTTACTCTATCGTTATAGATTAATTTTCGTGAATAGACACTTGAATGCTACATAAGATTTACTCCTTCAACACTACCAATCATAATGTCGTGGGTTGACATTTAGAAGACACATAGGCCTTCAATTAAATATAATGTTGAGTTTTAGACATATAATTGCCACTAAGGCCTTACATCGCTAATCATCAAATAAGGTATCGTAATTAGACATTTTATTGCCATAAAGGCCTTTCATTTGCATTTTGATTCTTACAAATGGTTCATTTTCTCATCATTTAGCTTCATTAAGCTTGATCTCAATGTCATTCTTTAATTAAGTTATTCTTCATTAACTTATAATTTCCCAAAGTCATTTCTTCGCTAGGATCAATTATCTCTTGCACTTAGACTTTTTTCTTAACTTTGTTTATTCTCTTAATTCAACTTGACAAGGTTATCACATGTTAAGCCTCTTAGGGCCATCGCGGGTTGATATTACACTAGACATCGCGAGTTGGTTTTCCTAAAGCTGTTGCATGTTGACATAACCCTAACTATCACGAGTTTAACTCCTTGGAGCTATCAAGCATTGACATAACTCAACCTATAGTGGGTTGAACTACAAATAATTATCACATGTTGATAGCTCCCCAGCTATCGCGTGTTGAGTTTTGAGTAGCTATCACATGTTGATAGCTCTCCAAGTTATTGCACGTTGAGCCTCCTTGGGCTATCAAGTGTTGACACTTTATAGTTGTCGCAAGTTGATTGCAAGTTTTCAAGTGTTGAGTTTTTATATAACATTCGAGTGTTGAAGAACATTAGCTACCGCCAGTTGATAGCTTTCGAGGGTCAAGCTCAAAGGAGCTTTTGGCTCTTCCAAAGCCATCGCGAATTGATAGTCTCGTTTGTCGTAGCCAACTAGGCCACGTCTCACTTCCCTTAGTGGCTTCGCATCTATTCAACGTAATCATAGATCGGAGTGATAATCTCTCCCCAGCCGACTAGGCCAGGGCTTCACTTATCACTCCTAAACTAACCAGGGAGATTTTCTATTACCTGAGCCGGAGAGCCTCACTACCCTTCCACCCGACCACCACCCCCCGAGCTCAATGAAAAACTATTCTCAAACGGCGAAGCCTTCCCTCTATTCTCAATCGGCGAAGCCTCACTCAGAGCTCACCAGACCAGAAGGGACCATAGGCAAGAACCTGGGTCTAGCTCACTTCTCCTAAGCTTCATTCAAAACTTGCCTAGGCTTAATTAATCAGAAACCTAATGCTAATGAGCTCCATACGATGTCTAAAGTCCTCTCTTCTGCGCTACTAAGATTACGTTTTGCGCCAGGTCGCAAAGCCAATTAACCTCCCGCCCCCGACCACCACCCCCGGGCTCAAAAATGAAGTTTTCCGATGTCATCTGTGAGTCAAGAGTTTCACATCGATTCATGAGTCCCATGTGTTATCACATGTTGGAAGTTGAAATAACTACGTGTGTTGATTTTTTTGAGTAAAATGAGTGATCCTCTATAGGAGGAGAGCACTCATGTAATTTTATTCTAACTTAAAAGAGGTGCTTCCAACAAGCCTGGCAGGTAGCAAAAATCCTTTAAAATAGAAAAAAAACCAATCTTATAAACTATAGAATAAACAGTGTTACGAGGATCGTAAGCAAAATCTGCACTATGTAATGCCTGAAAGCATAATATAGCAGAGGTCGTAGCATTATGTGCAATCTTAGCTAGCTTACGAAGAAAAATTCTAGATCAGTCGGTAGGGGTGTCCCATCACCGAAGTGGTCGTGGCAAAATCTTTCCAAACCGTAACAGCCTACTAAACGTGAAAACCTCAACAAAAGATATGAGTCCTTCGCATATGTCTGGATATATGTGTGTGTGTAAGGGTAAAGTTGGAGAAATCGATGGTATACTTAGTAATCCAACAAATGTGTGGTGCTCGAGTAGTTATCTTCATTAAGAGGGTCCACTAGATCAGTGCTTATGGCTATATTATGTCCCCTACCATTGTGAATAACTTTTACCTTAAGGCATCAACCCTACTATATACCTTTTTAAGAAATTCCTTAAATGATATATGTTTGGCTTAATTGTAACTAAGGTTTGTGATCCAATTGTAGATGAATAGTGCAATAACATATGTCAGGTTATCAGATGTTAGCACTATTGAACATTCATTGGTTTCGTTCAAACCAAATATACCAATATGTGATTATGAAACAATGTCTAACAAAATTCTATAGCGATTGGTATATTGATGTCTGTGAACGTTCCAGCAGTGGTCATAGTTGAAATCCATGTTGGTTATATTAAACTCAAATATATGAAGAGTATTTACAAGTATAGAATTAGTCAACGGGCAGGTATAGTATACTTGTGTTATGTTTTCTAAGTTTGAGTTGTAAAAGGCACATTTTTTGTCCAAAATTAGGTTTTTTAAAAGGTTCGATTATGTTTAGTTTGTTGTGTAAGGTTAACCACATGTGTACTTTTGTTTTATAGGGGCGTTAACTTTCCAAATTAGGTTGAATGTCATTTTCTTTGTCCCAGAGAAATTAAGGAATTTGTAAACTGAGTTTGAGGAATATATTTTATTACTTTCCCAACACCAAATTTTAGTATCACTTTCATTGTCTAAGTTGTAGAGTTCAAGCATTGCACTGAGTGTTATAAATTGAGTCGGTGCAGTACCTTTGAGGGCACGGTTGAAGTTGAAGTTCCATGGAAATTCGTTATAAGGTGTAGAAACCTCGAAAATTAAGGCATTTTTAAAATTACAATTATCATAAAGATCCTTGAATTCCACTCTTAGAGGAACAGTTGAAATCCATCGATCATGCCAAAAGGAAGTATTATTACTAGAATAAACTATTTTACTGATACCAAGGTTAAAAATGTTAAAAAAATGGATTTCCAAAAGTGTGACATGTAGTTGGGATTTCCAAAAGTGTGTAGATTTTGATAGTTATCGCACGATGAGATGGCATACTCGTAGTTAACTAGAAAAATGATTTAGCTTATTAAGCATCCATTTTACACCATATCCCGTTTAGTGTCGAATTCTTATTGATTGTTATACTTTAGTTCTCTTTTTCGAATCAAGCAACCACATTCTCTATTTATTAATTAATTATCGTTTGTTAATTACTTATTTCTTTAGTCAATTAGTTCATGTAAGATCGAAAATTAAGGCAAAAATTCCAAAAATTCACCAAAAGTCCAACTTAATATATTTTACCTCATATCAAAATTTCAAATAGTAATTATTTTCATTGTTTTTAATAACTAATTTTCCTGAAATTACCATTTTCTCAACTTAGAAAATTCGTAAAATTCCAAATTAAATCCAAAAATTATGAATTTTGAAGCGTCTCTTTATTTCATCATTATAAACATCATATTAAATTTTTGTGGACTTTAGATAAGATTGGATCAGGTTTTACCCTAAAACATGAACAAATTCATTTTATTTAAATTCCAAATCATAACCAAAACAAGGTTTAAGCATCCGAACATGTTGATCAGCATTAAAAAAGGTTTATTCAAATCAAATCCAAACTTTAACAGGTTAGGAAAATTTTTGGAAATTCTTTACTCATACTAATCTAGAAAAGTTTGATTAAAACCTTGCTTAAATCCACTTTCTTCTCAATGTTGAAGGTCCGAATCTCCTAATTTTTATTTTCCTCTTCTCATTCATAAAAGTGGTGGCCTACTTTGGTAGTTTTTGGGAGTTTTGTTTTGTAAATGAAAATCGCAAGGACTGAGGGGATGTGGGTGAAGAAAATGGGTTAGGGATTTTGGCTTTGGCTATTATCCCTTCTAGCCTAGTCTCACCAATCCATCTCCCATAACACCAATCCTTTCCATTTTAGAACTTAATTTATTTACCTTTGTTAACAAGGTTAATTAGTTGCATTAATCACCTTGGTCCATTCAGTTAATCAACCAAATTTCCCTCACGCAATTCTTGCAATTAAATTTATCTTATTCATTTCTTTAATAATATTTTTTATACTATTAATTTGATTTAATTTCTCATATTCTGGACCCTCCAAAATATGGGGTGTTACAGTCTCTTCTCCTTATATAAAATTCAATAAGCAAAACAAAATTTACATTAACACGCTGAAAGTGTAAAGCCATCATAAAAAAGATACACACAAGTATATAATATTATGTTATACCCTACTAATGTAAACCATCAATCATCAAATAAAATGTATTAGTGTAACTATGAACACACAATCATATCATAACATGAATATACTAGTACCATACTAGTCCATACAATAGATAAATAAAGCACCATGCTATATCCATGAATGTCTAAAACAACTTGGGATAGTTATTTCTAATCAGATCCTCTATCTCCTAGGTACAATCCCCTTTTTTGTCACTCTACTAGACGCAAACAATTTGATAACTTTGTTCTTTAATTTTTTTGTATCATGATCTACTATCCCCTTTGACCATCTCACATATGTCAAATCTGACTCCACAGATAAGTCTTTTATCGCCTTCGGTTCCATTAACGAATTTGGATTGTGCACACATTTCCTTAAATGTGATATATGAAAAACATTATGCACACTCATTAAACTACTTTGTAACTCGCCTCGATCAGATAGTTTACTAATCCTCTTAATCACTGGAGTAGTCCTATATATCTTGATGCCATCTTTCCCATCTTCCCAAAGTGCATAACTCCTAACATCGGAGAAATCTTTATAAACACATGATCGCCTACTGCAAAATCAAACTCTTTCCTTCGTTTTGTCAGTATAACTCTTCTGCCTTGACTGCGTTGCCTTCATCCTGGCATGAATCAACTCTACCTTCTAGTAGCATCTCTTACCAAATCGGGTCCCAACATGAGCCTATTCTTTATGTCCAACCAACAATTATGAGACTTACACGGTCTACCATAAAGCATTTTAAACGGAGCCATCTCGATGCTCAACTTGTAACTATTATTATAGGAAAACTCTACCAGATGCAAATGATTTACCCAAGATCCTTCGAAATCCAAAGCACATGTTATAAACAAACCCTCGAGTATATGATTCACCCTCTCGGTTTGACCATCAGTCTATGGGTGGTAAGTCGTACTCAAGTTCAACTCTGTATCGAATGCACTCTGCAAACTTCTTCAGAACTCACAAGTGAATAACGGGTCTCTATCACAACAATACGACTCGAAACCCTATGCACTCTCTTCATATGTAACTCTGCTAAGCTATTTATCGTTCTTATCAACTTTGCCAGGATAAAGTGGGTACTCTTAGTCAACCTATCGACTATCACCCAAATGTTATCCTTTCCCGTCCTCGACCTATACAACTCGTCAACAAAATCCATAGACACTGAATCCCTCTTCCAAGTCGGTACTTCCAAATGTTGAAGTAAACTATTCTACTTATGATGCTCAGCTTTAACTGGATGACAGGTGAAACACCTCTTTACACATTCTCCTACATCTCTCTTCATCCCTTCCCAAAAGAAGATTCTCTTCGTATCACGATACATCTTCGTGCCTTCGGGATGAATAGCAAACTTTGATCATTGACTTTCCTCGAAGACTTCTTTCCAAAGGTCTCCTACATCCAGAACGCACAGTCTTCCTTTATTTCTAAGCCATCCCTTCGATTCTATATCGAATCCTTTCAGATCCTTAACATCAGCCCCAATTGTTAGTCGCTTAATCATCTCGACAATCTGTGGGTCTTCCTTCTGCCTTGTAGTAATCTTATCCACAAGAGTTGGATGTACCTCCAAACTTGCTAATACACCCAAATCTCTACTCGATCTAGTATTCTGCCTATAATGCACTATGCAAGAGGCTAATGTCTCTAGCGTCTTCCATTCTTCAATCATGGTCAACACTCCATTCTGATGCTTCCTACTCAAAACATCAGCAACCTTGTTCCTTTTTTCTGGCGAATATTCTATCCTAAAATCATATGCCATCAAGAATTCCAGTCATCACTGCTACCTCATATTTAACTCCTTCCGCGAGAATAGACACTTAATGGACTTATGGTCCTTATACAACTTGAACCATTCTCCCAACAAGTAATGTCTCCAAATCTGTAGTGTAAACACAACCGCTGCTAACTCTAAGTCATGGGTCGGATATCTGACCTCATGTAGCCTCAATTTCCTTGATGCATAAGCTATCACACACCCTCTTTGCACCAATATTGCTCTCAAACCTAATCCACATGCGTCAGTGTACACTACCAACTCTCGATTCCCTTTAGGCACAATCGGGACAGAAGCGTTCGTCAATAACTTCTTTGACTTCTGAAATGACGCTTCACATTTATCGGTCCATGTGAACTTCTCGTTATTTCTGATCAACTTTGTCAAGGGTGCTACTATACACAAGAAATCCTTAATGGATCTGTGGTAATAGCCAGCAAAACCCAAGAAACTTCTCATCCCCGTGATCTTCTTGGGTCTCTTCCAACCAATAATAGTTTCTATCTTTGATGGAACCATAGCCAATCCAATCTCTGAAACAATGTTCCCAAGAATTTCACCTCTCGTTTTCAAAAGTGGCATTTTGAAAATTTTGTCTTCTACTTGTATTGTCTCAACGTCTCCAACACCAATCTAAGATGGACTTCATGGCCTCTCTCAATCTTAGAATATACTAAGATATCTTCCATGAAGACCAATACAAATATATTCAACTGATTGTGCAAGATTTAGTTCATAAGATAATCAAAGAACACATGAGTGTTGGTCAGTATAAATGGCATGACTAACCACTTGTATGAACGGTACCTTGTTCAGAATGCGGTCAACGTAAAACCATTTTCTGCTGCTCTCAGTTGATGGAAACCCTTTGTAAAGTCTAGCTGCGAGAACATCTAAGCCCCATTCGACTTATCAAACAAGTCGTCTATCCTGGAAAAATAATAGCGATTCTTCACGCTCTACTCATTCAGCTTCCAATAATCAATGCACATCCGTATAGATCTATCCAACTTCTTTACGAATAGCGCAAACACCCCCTACGGTGAACTAATTGGCCTAATGCACCTTTTGTCCTCGAACTCCATTGGCTGCTTTTTCAATTCCGCCATCTCCTTAGGTGGTATTCTGCAGTGTGATCTACTAACAGGCTGTGCCCTCCCTCCTTGGCATCAAGTCTATACAAAACTTGAGTTCCCTCCTTGATGGTAATCCCATCATGGGTTTAAAAACATTTATGAATTCCTAACCATCCGTACTTTATTGATCTTATCATCATCTTCCATAGCACATAACATCAAGCTCGACTTTTCCTTCATTACGTTCAAAGCTATCATAATTCTCTCTCCACCTCTACGATTTTGTAAGGCAATAATCCTATCTGGAGAATAGATCCTAACATTATTACGTACTAAATAGTCCATACCCAAAATTATCATACGAAGTCAAACACATATGTGTTATCCCGCCTTTTGGCAAGGCCGTGACATCAAGAACTCGACTAGAAACCAGGGACAGTCCATCTTGAAAACCGATTACACATAGGTCTGCTATGGATGCCGATGAATTTTTCCCGAGTCCGGATCGGGCTGTAATTGATAAGACACGTCGAACAAGGCCGAGAAAATTAGTGTTCCAAATTTCGAGACAATCCGAGTTCGTATGCTCAAGATATCGCCAAATAGAAGATGGATGAAGTGGTATAGGTTCGAATCGGTCAGAAGTAAGCCATGCTCCGAATCCATCAACCGCACATTGGTTCGAATCCATCCACAAGGCCATGGTTCAAATCCGTCCCATTAGGCGACAAGTTCGAATCCATCGAGGTATTCCTGTTCTCGAATCCCTCAAGGAGAGATCCTTCGAATCCATGAAAAGGACCATAGCTTCAACTCCATCGAGCAAGCCTTAGTTCGAATCCAATAGTTCGAGTCCATTGGAACATTCCCATCTTCGAATCCATTCAAGCAGTGGAGTCTTCGTATCGATCGACTAAGGGTTACCCAGATCGATACGAAGGGAACGTACCATCGATTCGAAGGAAGCGAACCTTCGAATCCAAGATCTCGAGTCCACTAGGTAGACGCGGCTAAAAACAAGGATTCGACCCGGTCAGCTCGGAGCAAAAGTCGAATCGATACGAAGAAGGCACACCACGTCATCACGAAGACACATTGAACCATCGACTCAACCCAATCGATCCGAACGAATCGAGTCGAAGCGATCGATTCGAAGGAACCGAGTCGAAGGGGATTGATTCGAAGATGCATTTCAGCCGAGTACCTGACCTTGAGTCGATCATAACTCGAGGTCCACAAGTCCAAATGCTATGAAATTTTCACAGAAGCTTAAACACATGATGAAGAATGTCCACACTAAATTTCAGCTCGATTGGACTCTTTCTTGATCGATTCGAACCAAGGGTCGAATCGATCCCAAAGTGGGCCCGGATCTTCAGATTTCGGCCATGTGGGCCCCCTCACATTGCAGAACTGGTCTCCCCTCAATTTAGGTGAAATATCAGCCTCCTACACCTATAAATAGAGCCCCTGGTCATTCAGAAAAGGGGTCGGATAATTCTAAGAGCAAAAGAGCGCCCAGACTCTGCCAGATTTACTCAGAATCACCACGGTCGTCCTAGATTCAGACTTAGCTCGTAATACCAGTTGAACTACGTTATAAGACATTGTAATCTTCAAGTATCGAGCAATAAAATCATCAAACTTCATAGTGGACGTAGGCAAAAACGCCGAACCACTCTAAATCGCTTGTCTTTGCAATTTACATTTCTGTTATTTGGAGTTTTTGTTAGATAATCCACAGTTTTAATTTTCATTCTTCACGTTTATCTCTTCAAAGACTTCCGAAGAGTGTTGTGCCCATTTTTGGTACAAACAATATGGATTGCAAACAAATGTCCAAACAAGTAAAACCCAAGGTCAGCGCACCTTAATCCGGGAGTTGCATATCCACCGGTTGGATTAACCACATGCAAGAACATAATCAAATGGGCAGTATCAATTCTAACCTACCAACCAAGTCTTTCAAAATTAAAGAGCGAGTAGCACCAGTATCAAACAAAATTCAATCTGACATATTGGAAATCGAAATCATACCTCCAAGAACACCCTTTCCTTTCTTCTTGGCAGTCGGTCCAGAGGACGGTCCTTCCAGAGAGAAAACCTTCGACAGCTTTAACTTGGGACAATCTTTCTTCTTGTACCCGGGTTTATCATAGATGAAGCACTTAAACTTCGCTGCTCCTATCGGCTTTGGACACTTATTAGCATAATGCCTCTTCTGCCTACAATTATAGCTAGTTACCTCCACCAAACCTTTCCGTTCTCCACCGCTCTAAGCCTTTGCTTTCGGTTGTTGGTCTTTCTTGCCTTCCTGATAAGGAGTGAACTTCTTCTTATTAGCTTGAGCCTTCTGCCCCATACCTCATCTCTCGGTATACATCAACTCATACCTCATTGCCATATCTACCACTTCATTTAACGGATGTCCTAGATGAGCCATTGTCCTATCGCTCAGCCCTGGCCTCAACCCTAAGATAAATTTATCTACTTTCTTCCTTGGAGTCCTAATTAGATCAGCCCCATACTTGGACAATGCATTGAACTTCTGCACATACTCCAGCACAGTCAAACTCCCTCATTACAACTCTACAAATTCCCAAAACATTGCAAATATCTCCAAGACATGTACGTACTGCTCCCCAAACATCACCTTGAACCTTTCCAAAGTAATTTCTTGCTTAGGAATCTCATATCCCACAATTCCCCACCAGACATTTATATGTCCCTTGAATTGCCTAGATATAAGCTTCACCTTCTAAGCGTCTGTCAGTTCTAAGTCCTCATAAATTCTTTCACAAATCACCACCGATCACTTGCCTCCAACCTATTTCATTCCATCAAACATTTCCCCTCCCAGACTCTGGAAATCCTTATACATCTTAGCAAAATCCTCTCTAATTGGCTGCACCTGGACCCTTGGTACATTCTGGGCCTGCGGTGGTGCTTGTTGATGTACTGAGTTTGCCAAAAACTACTGAAAAAACGCATTCACATCCAGATTCCTTACAACCGAAGTAGGCATTTCATTACTAACTTCTACACGAGCTTCTAGGACTGCCTCACGTCCTTGGCTATTTGTTTGCACACTTTCATCCCTCTACTAGAATTCTCTATCGTACTTCCTAATGTCAACCGTTTGTAATGTAGATACATTCTATCTTTCTACACAAGCAAGGGTTCATAAGGAACAAAAGTAAAGAGAGTGAGTGCAATAACAGAGTGATAGATGTATCCCCATATATATATCTATATCAAAATACAAATATGTTGTAAATATATATAGCATATTCCCTTCTCCAAGATGTTTGTTTTTTAGTTTTCTAATTTATACTTAGCGCTATTTTACTTAGGTGTTTTCTTAACCTTGCTCTGATACCAAGTTGTAACATCCCCTACATTAAGACCTGAAAATATGTGCTAATGATATTGCAGTCATCGCTAGAATTATTTTCCAATGACAAAGTGAGTTTAGTGTTTAATTTGTACAACATAAGTAAATAGAGCAACTAAATAAATCTCTATTGCTTCAAATTGTTTAAAATGATTCATACATCAACTTTAACCCATCTTATTCCCACGCAGGGGTAAATACAATAGAATATAAAAGTCATGTTGTGTCTGACATATGAAGATGCGAGCACATTAGGTAGCCAGTTATAGTTCATGGTTTTACATAGTGAAATTTCAAGATAACTTTATTAGCAAAATAAGTCTTCTGCTTTATCTTCGAAGTCTTTATTCGTCCTTCCAAAATTTACCTGTCAAACCATTAACCCAACCTAGTGGAATAAGTACCCATGTGTTTATTGACAATAATTAAAACATGGGTTAGTCATAAAGTCTAGAATGAATAAAACTTTACCTTACAAGCAAGCATATAGCAAGACCAAGCCGTTGATGCATGAAATGGGTTTTCTCCTTACTATTCCAATCATCATCATCAATTACAGAATATTTTACAACAATATTACATGATAGTCATGCATAATCTTCAATTCATTATAAGTGAGATTTCTTACATGCACATTAGACTAGTTTGTATAGTATAATTTTTAATTACCACACAGGCCTAACTCTTACCAGTTTGATTCAGGTATCAAACACTTAAGGGTTGGTCTTTGGTGTTTTACCTTAATTTTATTATGAATAGTTAGTTAGATTGCCACAAAGACCTTACACCTTCACTCTCATATTTTGTCGTGAACAAATAATTGGATTCTTTACAAGCTTTACCCTATCTTTCTCATTTAATTGTCATGAAAAGACAATTGGATGCTACTCAATCCTTACTCCATCGTTCTCGTTTAATTATCATGAATAGACATTTGGATGCTACACAAGCCTTACTACTTCAACATTACCAATCATAATGTCATGGGTTGACGTCTGATAACCACACGGGTCTTTAAATAAATATAGTGTCGAATTTTGGACGTATTATTGCCACCAAGGCCTACATCGGTAATCATCAAATAAGACATCGTATTTAGACATCTTATTACCACAAAGTCCTTCCATTTGCATTTTCATTCTTAGAAAGGATTTATTTTATCATCATTTAGCTTCATCAAGCATGATCTCAATGTTATTCTTTAGTTACATTATTCTTCATTAACTTATTATTTCCCAAAGCCATTTCTTCGTTAGGATCATCATCTTTTGCACTTAGCCTTCTTTTCTTAACTTTGTTCATTCTCTTAATTCAACTTGACAAGGTTATCGCATGTTAAGGCTCATAGAGCCGTCGCGGTTTGATATTACACTAACCATCGCAAGTTAGTTTTCCTATAGCTGTCGCACGTTGACATTACCCTAACTACCGCGGGTTGAACTCCACAGGGCTATTAAGTGTTGAGATTACTCAAGCTATAGTGGGTTGAACAGCAAATAGTTTCCACATGTTGATGGCTCCTCAATCTATAGTGTGTTGAGCTTTAAGTTGCTTTTGCATGTTGATAGCTCCCTAAGCTATTGCGTGTTGAGCCTCCTTGGGCTATGAGAGTTGACACTCCATAGTTGTCGCATGTTGACTGCAAGCCTTCGAGTGTTGAGTTTCCATATAGCCGTCGAGTGTTGAAACATGTTAGCTATCACAAGTTGATAGTTTTCAAGGTTCAAGCTCAAAGAAGCTTTCGCATGTTAGCTTTCCCAAAGCCATCCCGAGTTGGTAGCCTAAGTGCTATCGTATTTTGATAGTTGAAATAACTATCCTGTGTTAATTTTGATAGCCATCGCACATTGAGGTGACATACTCGTAATTAACAGGAAAACTGATTTATTACCATATTACATAGTTACTTTACACCAAATCTCATTTGGTGTTGAATTCTTATTGGTTGTCCTATTTCTTTTCTGTTCTATTTTCAAAATCGGCTAACCACATTCTTCATTTGTTAATTAATTATGTCTTTCTTTATAGTTAATTCATTTAAAATCGAAAATTAATGGGAAAAAACTAAAAAATTCACCAAAAATCCAATTTTTCAATTAACCATTTTCTTAACTTAGAAAATTTGTAAAAATTCCAGATTAATTCCAAAAATTACGAAATTAGAAACACATATTTAGTTCATCGTTATAAATATCATATTAAAATTTTGTGGACTTTAGACAAGATTAAATCATGTTTTACCCTAAACATGAACATATTCATTTTATTTAATTACCAGACCATAAGCAAAACAATGTTTAAGCATCCAAACATATTAATCAACATAAAAAACAATCATTCAAAAGAATATGAACCCTAATTGGTTACGAACAAAGGTTTTAGGGAAAATTTTACTCACCTTGATCTAGAAAATTTGATTAAAACCTTGCTTAAGTCCTTTTTTTTCTTAAAGTTGAAAGTTCAAATCTCCTAACTTTGATTTTCCTCTTCTCCTTTGTAAAAACGGTGGCCGACCTTGGTGGTTTTTCGGAGTTTAGTTTTGTAAATGAAAATAGCAAGGAATGAGGGGATGTGGCTAAAGAAAATGGGATTGGGATTTTGGCTTGGGCTAATATCCCGTCTAGCCTAATTTCACCAATCCATCTCCCCTAACACCAGTTCTTTCCATTTTTAAATTTAATTTATTCACCTTCATTGACATGGTCAACTTTAGTTTCTCTAATCACTCTTGGTCCATTCAGTTAAGTTTTAAAGTGTTCCATAATCAATCAACCAAATTTCCCTTAGGCAATTCTTGCAATTAAATTACCTTTTTCATTTCTTTAATAATATTTTTTATATTATTAATTTGATTTAGTTTCTCATATTATGGACCCTTCAAAATATGAGGTGTTATAGTCTCATCTCCTTATAAAAATTTTGATAAGGGAAACAAAATTTACACTAGCATCCTGAAAGTGTAAAGCCATCATCATAAAGGTACACACAAGTATAAAAGATTATACTATACCCTACTAATTTAAACCATCAATCATCAAATAAATGTATTAGTGCAACTACGAACAAACAATCATATCATAACATGAATATACTAGTACCATACCAGTTTACACAATAGATAAATAAAACACCCTTCTATACCAATGAATGTCTAAACCAATTTTGGATAGATATTTCTAATCATATCCTCTACCTTCCAGGTACAGTCCTCTTTGTTGTCACTCTACTAGACGCGAATAAGTCTGATAACTTTGTTCCTTAACTTTTTCGTATCATGATCTACTATCCCCTTCAGCCATTTCACATATGTAAAATCTGGCTCCATAAATAAGTCCTCTATTGCCCTCGGTTCCGTTACCGAATTTGGATCGTGTATACATTTCCTCAAATGCGATATATGATATACATTATGCAAACTCATTAAACTGCTTTGTAATTTGACTTGATTGGAGGATTTACTAATCCTCTCAATCACTGGAGTAGTCAAATATGTCTAGATGCCAACTTTCCCATCTTTCCAAAGCACATAACTCCTAACATCGGGGAAATATTCATGAACACATGATCGCCTACTGCAAAATCAATCTCTTTCCTTCGTTTGTCAGTATAACTCTTCTACCTTGATTGTGCTACCTTCATTCTAGCGTGAACCAACTCTACCTTCTCCGTAGCATCTCTTACCAAATCGGGTCTCAACACGAACCTATCCCCTGTGTTCAACCAACAATTAGGTGACTAACACAGTCTACCATAAAGCGTTTCAAATGGAGCCATCTCGATACTCGACCTGTAACTATTATTATAAGCAACCTCTACCAGATGCAAATGATTTTCCCAAGATCCTTCGAAATCCAAAACACATGCTCTAAGCAAACCCTCGAGTACACGATTCACCCTCTTGGTTTGACCATCATTATATGGGTGTTAAGCCGTACTCAAGTTCAACTCTATATCCAATGCACTCTGCAAACTTCTCCAAAACTTACTGGTGAATAATAGGTCTCTATCACTAACAATGTTGCGTGAAACCCAAGAAACTTTTCATTCCCGTGATGATCTCTGGTCTCTTCCAACCATTAATAGTTTCTATCTTTGATGGTTCCACAGCAAATCCATTCTCTAAAACAATGTGCATAAGAAACTTCACCTCCCATTTTAAAAAGTGGCATTACAAAAAATTTCCATTCAACTTGTGTTGTCTTAATGTCTCCAACACCAATCTAAGATGGACTTTATGTTCTCTCTCATCCTTAGAATATACCACGATATCATCAATGAAGATTAACACAAATCAATTCAACTTTTAGCACCAAAATTGGTCACTAACCTCGTTGAGAAAGATTGTGAAGAGATATAAATGATGAAGATAAATTAAACAAAGAAGAATATGCTAATTCAAATGCAGAAAGTAAGAACACCGGATTTATAGTGGTTCAGCGTAATTGCCTACGTCCACTTTGAGTTTAAACTTTATTGATCTTCTTAATGATTGATTACAAATACAATTCGTAGATCAAATGCTTGAATGAAGTTGCTAAGTAAAGAAGATGAGTCTGAAAAATGGCAGAGTCTCCCCAGTGTTCCCCAAAAAAGGTCCTCTTCACTATGCCCCTGCCCCTCTATTTATAGACAAAGATGGGTTGGACTTCCCAGGTGGGCTCGGCAGCCGAACACTCTGGCCCATATACGGTGGTCGCCATATGCCGAACGATACAGGCCGAACACAATGATGCTGAACCACCCTCTCAGTGCCGAACGATATGCCTACTGCATGGGAAGAGTGGAATGAATGTCAATCGAAGCCGAACATGCCTCTGGCCGAACGAAGCGCTTGTTCGAACGTCATTTCTGGCCGAACGTTGGTGCTGGCCGAACGATAGCTTTAACCAAACAATTCTTCTGTCTGAACGATGTCCCTGGTCGAACGTTAGCCTTTAGCTGATCGTTGTCTCTCGGCAAACGATGCTTTAGCCGAACGATAGTTATGGCCGGACTTTTCCTTTAGCCGAGTAGTACAGTCATGCCGAGTTTCCCAAGATGCCGAGCGTTCCTGAATGCCGAGTACTCCTAGATGCCGAGTACTCCAAGACGCCGAGCGTTCCTGAATGCCGAGTACTCCTAGATGCCGAGTACTCCCCAATGCCGAGTACTCCTGGATGCCGAGTACTCCCCAATGCCGAGTACTCCTGGATTCTGAATGTTCCTATATGCCGAGTGCCCCTGGATGCCGAGTGCTTCCGAATACTGAGTACTCATGGAAGTCGAGTACTCCTGGAAGCCGAGTTCTACTGAATGCCGAGTAGTCCTGGAAGCCGAGTACTGTCCAATGCCGAGCACTCAGTTGCCTGGTCAAATCTCCAGGAAACACTTGCCCCCCAAAGTGTATTACGTGACTGAACATGATACGCTTTGAGTTGTATAACCTTCGCGTTTCGTTTCAAATCCTTGGCTAACTTCGAATGGAGATGCCTTTTTTAGAATATCAGCAGTTGAGGTGTGTGCCGAGCGTGTTATAAATGTCGAACGATGCACCGGAAGCCGAGCGCTCTTCAATTGCCGAACGTTATTGTATGCCTATGCCGATCGCTGTGACTTTGACCGGTTCCACCGGATGTAGCCTTTTCGACTTCTTCTTCTTCCCTATAAAAGCAGGCACCTCCTTCCTTCTTTCCCTTTTCACACTTCTAACATCTCTGTCTTGCACCTGCCGAAGCTATCAGCCAACATACAACTCGCCGATTCTTCCCAAGTCTTCACCTTACCAACTAGGTACCGATCCTTTCGCCTAAATACAGCCTTTACGCTCGAACTCCCTCAATCGATGGGATAAATCAAGCTTTGACTAAAGTGTAGAGTCACGCAACGAGGGTGGTAGGAAGAGTAAATAGAGATGGGTTTTCTAGGAGATCATTGGTAGACACACTGTGGTTTGGCATAAGTATTTTATGCCGGACCAGATTGGTGGAAACAGAAACATGAAGGAAGTAGGAGATGATTGGGGGTATCGAGCGGTATAGCCTGGTACGACTTGCCGAACGATGTGCCCTCGTGGTTCGGTGTGGATGGAGGAAGAGACGATGCCAATGTTGAGGACAGCGTGCCGATGGTCATCTCAGCCGAACAGTCACAAACACCGTGCCATACTTAGGCTAAAACATACCGAACAAAACAAGGTCGAACACGACTTACATGCCGAATAACAACTTAGCCGAACCAAAATTTAGCCGAACACAGGCTTAGCCGAACAATGACTTAGCCGAACAATGACTTAGCCGAACAAAGACTTAGCCGAACAATGACTTAGCTGAATAGTCGCAAACGCCGAACATTTATTAACTATATCTACCCGTATAGCAAAACAAGAAACAGGGCCCAAGCACTCTAGCATATGTGAAGCCGACTTGGATCACTAACTTCTTAGCTTCCGTAAACGTAAATCTGAACTTAGATTACCATACGTTTTCTGGATCTGGAATCATAATCGCCAAAAGGCAGGCTTCTGGGGACGGTCAGCGATGACGGTCTCCGAAGGCGATGACTTGATGCTCGGTTTTATAGCAACAACTTTGCGACCTTCAAACTTTCAACGCTTTTACACGATTGCTTGCACTAGATCACACACCACACGGGGGGGATATTCGTGTTGTTAATTCTAACGTTCAACGTTTTTCAAGTATAATTTTCGCAGGCACTTAAACAGATTCATTATTTATTGGGGATGTCTAGGAAGTCTAGCTCCGCCACCATATCTGACAGGCCTGGGCCGTCATCAAGGCAAGAAGCCGCTGATACTTCAAATCCGTCGACTTCCCCTGCCCATAACTTAGCACCCGATGCCCTGGAGGCAACAATTCTTTTAGACAACCCGATCGATTCACAAGCTTCGAAGATCAATGAAGCCGCACTTCGACGGATATGCTCCATTCATGGGATTCCTTTCGCCGATGTGTTAGTCCCTTCGCGACACGATCATCCTCGCCTGCCCCCAGTCGGATATACCACCTGCAACAAGTTTATGTGTTGGATGGGCAGCGTGCCTCCGTTTAATTTATTCCTTCGGGACGTGTTGCAGTACATCGACATTGCTCCATTGCAGCTGCATCCGAACGGTCATGCGTTTCTATATGGGACCTACCTACTCTTCATGGCCGTCTTCTCTAGACCTCCAACCTCTGGCGACATCAGATACATCTATATGATCAAGAAACGGAAAGACAGCACTTCTTTCATGTTCCTAGAGCCGTACCACAAATGCCAAATCTTGACAGGGGCATGTAGCAAATTCGCCCTGTACAAACAGGAATGGTTCTACGTGCGTTGCCCTCCTGGTTTTGCGAGGAGATGGGTTAAAGGCAGTAAGTCTCTTCGTTGAGTCATCATTCGCGTTTAATTGGAGTTATGCTTTTTCTAACTCCTCGTTTCATCTTTTCAGGTATCAACCCGCGTCCGGAGGGCCGAGGATATTCCGAGGCCGTTGAGGACATTAGAGCTCTTCCTACTGAGGAACGAGACATCCGAACCATCATTTCAAATGAATCATTGTCGAGGTTCGGCTTGCTAGCCCCTGGTCGTCGGATTAGCCTCCCGGAGGGCGTCTCCATTCCTAAGCCAACATCCGGTAAAGGGAAAAAACAAGCTGGATCGTCATCACGCCACACTCCCGACGCGCACGAAGAAGGTGAGCACAAAGAGGATGAAGCTCCTGAGACTCAAGGCGAGAATGTGGGTCCCGCTTGGAATCCGGCGGTCGAAGTTCATGACATTGAAACATCATCCTCCCCTTCGAAGGGAAAGAAGAGGTTAAAATACAAGATTCGGAAGGAGAAAGTTGGCGGAACTTCAAAAGTTACGCCTATCCCGCCAGAGAAAGAGGCTTCCTCACAGCACCTGGAGAGTTCTCTAAGGGGTTTGTCGAATCTCTCTATCCCCGACGATATACTTAATTACGGGTTTGACGATCCTGAAGCCCTCAAGTTTTCTTCGCCCACTAGAGGCAATGCAGGAGTTCAACTCCCAGTCCAGGGAGACAATACTCCGATTAGTAAAGACAAAAGAACTGGTCCGTCGGGGGGAACACTAGGACACACACGCACATTCGCATTCCATCATACACTTCAAGTTTTTTTCTTATTTCCCGGATTTTTCTTAACTCGTTGTTACCTTTATTCTTTGTAGGTGACTTGGGGCGCTCTCACGGGCTCGATCGCCTTCACGGCTCTTCCATATTTCATCATTCCGGACGGGATTCAGGGTTGGGCAGACGTAGGGACAGAGATGATTATGAAGATAGAGACAACCGTCCCCGCGATTCGTCTTATCGTAAGAAGGCATATTCCCAATCTTCTCAGTCTCGTGATCCTCTTCCTCCAACTGAGCCGGATAGAGAGAAGTCTTCACAGAGGGAATACCAACCTGATGCTCCCCGAGAACAACACTCTGGTTCGTCGAGTACAAGGCAAATTCGGGAGCAACGAAAAAGAGCAGAACTTCCAAAGCCTCCTCCCCCTACTCCCGCGATTGATCCAACTGTAGCGGAAAAGATGGTCGATCTCAAGGCCAAGTTTCCAAAAATTTGCTTCGATGGTCTGAAATTCCTCCCGTCTATTCACCATATCCCTGGGCACGTGAAGCAGAGTGCCATTGCCTATAATAACGACGTCTATGTTCAACATGACGCGTTTGTACACATGGTTGAAAAGACCTCGGAGGTGTCCGTTGAGCGATAATATGAGATTGATCGTCTGAAATTGGAGGCCGGCTATGACAAGAACATCATCAAGCATCAAGACGAAGAGCTTGCTTCGTATAAGTCGAAGCTGGAAGTCGCTGAACAAAGCGCAAAAGATACTGCTGAGGCAGTTACTCGTTTAGAGATGGCTCACAAGAAGGAACTTGATGAAGCAGTCCAGCGTAGCGGTGCCCTTGCCCTAGAAAAAGATTCTGTTCAAAAAGAAAGGGACGCGCTCGTCATACAAGTCAGAGAGCTGAAAGAATTACTCTCCAAGGAGAAAGAGGACAAGGTAGCCGCTCAAGAAGTATCACAACGATACTGTGATGAAATCGTTGCTACTCGGCTCCTGAAAATGAAGCTCGATGACGAACTTGCTGGGGTTGAAAAAATGAAGGACGAAGCCCGTGAGGAGGGCAAAAGAAAAGCTGCGGAGGAGATGGACTCTCGCCTCGAGGCGGCCGCGGAAGCCGGAAGGGAAGAGGTCAAATGCATGTTTGACCCGTTGATTGCTGAGTATGGAGCCCGCGTCCTTATGCATCGTGACTTAACATTCTTGGGCGATGGCTATCTCGAATCCCTAGCTGAGGCCTGGGAAACCTTAGTGAAGATTAGGAAAATCGAGTCGGGCTCTGAAGAGGTTAATGAGGATGCCTTGGTGAAGGAGTTTCTTAGGGGGAATGAGCCAGCGGATTTATCTGCAGCTTTGGCGCTTTACAGTAAAGGCTCGCCCCTTCCAAAAGAGAAAAGTGATGAAGCTGGCCCGTCTTGGGCTGAGACTATGGCTCCTTATATTGCTGCTCCTCCCGCTACTCAACCGGCTGGTCGGCCGACACTTGACCCATTCGAGCAGCACGTCGGCTATGATCCTGAAGATCCCAAGCTTGGCGTTCATGTGCTATCTCCTATTTTGGAGCGTGAAACCCCACGCGCAACCAATAGCCAACCAGAACCTGGTAGGAAACTCTTCTTTTCTAGAAGTTGAAAGATCTTGTCATTTTCCAGCAGTGCTTATTCGTTCTAACGCTCATTCTCTATGTTTTTATGCAGGCTGCTCTGACCCCGAACCAACTCCGAGGAGCGATGACGCTAAGGAGGAGGCATAGAAAACAAGCGATGTTGCTCATGCGGGAGTAACTCCTGGCCCTGACGCTCAAGTGATCAGGGCGTTAGCTGATGATAAGCTTGACGCTTCATCTCCTGCCGAAGGGAGTGATGAAATCGAAATCACTGGCGCCTCTGAGCATACCTCAAAGATGAGCATGAAGGAACGTCTCGCCGAAGAGGAGAAGAAAAAAGTCGAGGTCAAAGTTGAGCCTGAAATACTGGAACTTACCGACCCGCGAAACAGACCTCTGAAAATCATTCTCCCGGGCAGGTCCAAACCACTGGATGTTCCATCTCCTACTCCTGACTCCGCTTCTTTAGTGATCAAGAAATCCAAGAAAAAGCGTGAGGGAGAGGAGTCGTCGGAAAAAACAAAAGAAGACAAGAAGAAGAAACCGAAGAAATAATTGCTACACTCGTTCAACGAGTTCCTTGCTTAAATCTTGTAATTACTTTTATCTTTTGTCTCTATAGTTTGTATAGATAGGTTTTTGACTCCAAGTTTTGGAGGAGTAACTGTGTAACCCCATTTTGAACTATTGAATGAAGTTTAGTTTCATTTTTGCTTGGATGATTCTCTTGCTTTTCTTCGGTTTGCTGACTAACTGTGGTCAAAACTCAAGTTCTTATGAGTTGCATTATTTCTCAGTCCATTCTCGTGTTGTTCGAACATTTCCAGACGTGGCATACTTCTTATTCCACATTTCTTGAGTACTTAGACTTTTTTCCAAATCTGCGCTCCAGGGATTTAGAGTAAGTTGATCCACGTTTAGGGGATTCGGAGGTTCGCATCGTTTACACTCTAGTCCGCGCTCTGGGGACTTAGAGTATTTCGGTCCGCGCTCTGGGGATTCGGAGATTTGAAATCGTTTATACTCTAGTCCACGCTCTGGGGACTTAGAGTACTCCGGTCCGCGCTTTGGGGATTCGGAGATTTGAAGTCGTTTATACTCTAGTCCGCACTCTGGGGACTTAGAGTACTCCGGTCCGCGCTCTGGGGATTCGGAGATTTGAAATTGTTTATACTCTAGTCCGCGCTCCGGGGACTTAGAGTACTCCGTTCCGTGCTCTGGGGATTCGGAGATTTGAAATCGTTTATACTCTAGTCCGCGCTCCGGGGACTTAGAGTACTCCGTTCCGTGCTCCGGGGATTCGGAGATTTGAAATCGTTTATACTCTAGTCCACGCTCTAGGGACTTAGAGTACTCCGGTCCACGCTCTGGGGATATGGAGATTTGAAATCGTTTATACTCTAGTCCACGCTCTGGGGACTTAGAGTACTCCGGTCCGCGCTCTGGGGATTCGGAGATTTGAAATCGTTTATACTCTAGTCCACGCTCCGGGGACTTAGAGTACTCCGTTCCGTGCTCTGGGGATTCAGAGATTTGAAATCGTTTATACTCTAGTCCGCGCTCCGGGGACTTAGAGTACTCCGTTCCGCGCTCCGGGGATTCGGAGATTTGAAATCGTTTATACTCTAGTCCGCGCTCTGGGGACTTAGAGCACTCCGGTCCACGCTCTAGGGATTCGGAGATTTGAAATCGTTTATACTCTAGTCCGCGCTCTGGGGACTTAGAGTACTCCGGTCCGCGCTCTGGGGATTCAGAGATTTGAAATCGTTTACACTCTAGTCCACGCTCCGGGGACTTAGAGTACTCCGTTCCACGCTCTGGGGATTCGGAGATTTGAAATCGTTTATACTATAGTCCGTACATCGTACAGGATAATGTGGTTCATCATCCGATTATGAGATATAGAAACACTATTGATTCGTGGAAAATACGGCTTCAAGCCTGTATTAATGAAAAACAACTAAACTGCTTGATTACATAGTTAAAAAGAAACTAAGTTACGACTAAACGAAAACATACAGGAAATAACAGTGCCTAAAACAAGAAAGAAAACATGCTAAATGTAATAATGCCACAAATGTTCACTGTTCCACGCTCGGGGGAGTGTCGTGCCATCAACGGTCGCTAGCTTGAATGTTCCCTCTCCAAGCTTCCGTTCAATGACGTACGGACCTTCTCAGCTGGGATTCATATATGATGGTACCGGGAAAACTCGTTTCAAAACGAGATCACCCACATCAAAAGTCCTTGGGCGGAATCTGCCGTCGTAGTAATGCTTGACTCGGTGTCTATGCGCTGCCGCCCTTAATTCGGCCTCTTCACGCTTTTCATCGATGTAGTCCAGCGATTCCAACAAGAGGTCCTGGTTTGTCTTGGGATCATAATATGTCACTCGGTGTGATGGAACTTCAAGTTCCACGGGTATAACGGCTTCCGAGCCGTATGCCAAGGTGAACGGAGTGTGGCCAGTCGCGGACTTGTGGGTAGTTCTATAAGCCCATAGTGCCGTCGGGAGTTCATCTACCCACTTACCTCCAACCTTCTCCAAACGCTTCTTCAGTATGGACTTGATTATTTTGTTAACGGCCTCGACTTGTCCGTTAGCTTTTGGGTGTGCAACGGCGGCGAACTTCTTCTCAATGCCATACTTTATACAGAACTCTTTGAACTCTCTGCTTTCAAACTGCGTCCCGTTGTCCGTAATGATGGTGCGAGGGAGGCCAAAGCGGCATATAATGTTTCGTACAACGAAATTAATGACCTTCTTAGAGGTGATCGTGGCTAAAGGTTCTGCCTCAGCCCATTTTGTGAAATAGTCGATTGCAACTATCGCGTATTTCGCACCTCCTTTGGATATAGGCAAAGAGCCGATTATATTGATTCCCCAGATCGAAAATGGCTAGGGACTAACAATTTGTGTGAGTTCAGTTGATGGAGTCCTCGAGATTTTCGCATATCTTTGACACTTGTCACATTTCCTTGCGTAGTGTGCAGCGTCCCGATTTACGGTCGGCCAGTAATATCCATAGCGGAGGATCTTTTTTGCTAACGTTTGCCCCCCAGTATGGTCGCCGCATTCCCCTTCGTGAACCTGTCTTAAGACCCGCTTTGTCTCGTCATGAGCGATGCACCGTAATAATGGGACTAAGAACCCTTTTCGATACATTTATCCATCCTGTATCACGTATCGCGCGGCCTTTAGAAGGACCTGCCGTCTTTCGCTTCTTTCTTCTGGTAAAGTCCCGGTCGTCAGGTACAGTTTGAATGGGGTTATCCACGATTCCTTCTCGATTTCCGTTTTCAATACACAATCAACTTTCACCTCATCTATGCTCGGGGCGTGCAAGGCCTCAACGGAAAACAATCCCATTTGCTGCGCATCGCCTGTGCTTGCAAACTTAGCCAACAAGTCGGCTTCTTTATTCTGTTTGCGCGGAACATGCGAAATGTCATAATGCTCAAGATTTGACGTAGTTCTTGGACCTGAACAAGGTACGGAGCAAGCTTTTTTCCCTTTGCTTGATAATCTCCCCGCACTTGGTAAACCACCAACTGTGAGTCACAAAAGATTTCAACTGATTTGATCCCGAGTTCTCCGATGAGTTTCAAGCCAGCAATCAGTGCTTCATATTCTGCTTCATTATTTATAGCTGGGAAATCGAGCTTCAAAGCATAACAGATCGATCGATTCTCCGGAGTTATAAGAACTACACCCGCGCCGGAGCAACGGTCGTTTGATGCCCCATCAGTGTATAATTTCCATCGAACGGGGGGGATGACGTCATGATTATCTGGTTCTATGGGTATGGTAAACTCAGCGATGAAATCTGCTAATGCTTGCCCTTGTATGGCTCTCCGTGGCAAGTAGGCAATATCGAACTGGCTCAACTCGATGTTCCATTTTAGCAATCTTCCAGAAGTTTCTGGTCGTTGGAGTACCGCCGCAAGGGTTGATCGGTATAAACACTAATTGAGTGTGCTTGAAAATATGGGCGTAGCTTAAGTGATGCAATCACCAAGCAATAGGCCAATTTCTCGATTTTAGGGTAATTTCTTTCTGCCCCCGTAAAGCGCTTGCTAACATAATACATCGGCTTCTGGATCCGGTCCTCCTCGCGAACTAAAGCCGCACTTATCGCATGCGGGGATACAGTCAAGTATACGTACAACATCTCGTGGACTACTAGTTTTGACAGCACCGGTGGGCTCTCCAGATGCCTCACCAGATCCCGGAATGCTTCCTCACAACTAGACGTCCATTCGAAATTCCTCTTCCCTTTCTTTATTATATCAAAGAAAGGGATGCACTTGTCGGTTGCCCTGGATATGAATCGACTTAGCACAGCTACTTTTCCATTCAGGCTCTGTACCTGCTTTATAGTCTTGGGCACTTGCACATCTCGAATAGCTTGGATCTTTTCTGGGTTAGCTTCAATTCCCCTTCCGTTGACGATGAATCCCAAAAACTTCCCCGATGCAACGTCGAAGGAACACTTAAGAGGGTTGATCTTCATCCCGTAATACCTGAGTATGTCGAACATTTCAGCCAAGTCTCGAATGTGGTCGTTTTACTGTCGTGACTTCACGAGCATGTCATCCACATAGACTTCCATCGTCCTACCAAACTGGTTCTTGAACATTCGATTCACCAAACGCTGATAAGTCGCTCTTGCGTTCTTCAGTCCGAAGGGCATTACTACATAGCAATATAGCCCGACATCTGTAACGAAGCTGGTGTGTTCTTAGTCCGGAATATGCATCGGGATTTGGTTGTATCCCGAGTATGCATCCATGAATGACAACAACTCATGTCCTGCAGTGGAGTCGACCAACTGATCGATCCTAGGTAATGGGAAATTGTCCTTAGGGCATGCCTTGTTCAAGTCGGAATAATCTACGCAAGTTCTCCAATTCCCATTCGCCTTTTTTACCAGCACGGGGTTGGATACCCATTCGGGATAGAGGGCGTCGCGGACGAACCCATTGGCTTTGAGTTTGTCCACCTCCTCTCTGAGAGCAGCGGACCTCTCCGGGTCCATTCCTCTCCTCTTTTGTCTAACCGGGACGTATTTTGGGTCTATGTTCAACATATGACTCGTGATGGCGGGAGAAATCCCACACATATCAGAATGTGTCCAGGCGAAAACATCAAAATTCGCCTGGAGGAAGTCACTAAGGTCTTCAGTCATTGCGGGGCCAAGCTGTGATCCGATCTTCAGTATTCGCGAAGGGTCGTTTCGGCTGACTGAAATGTCAACCGTTAATTCAGCCGGCGCTGCCTTTTCTTCCCTCGGTTTCTCATCGTCCTCTCTCGGATCTATGTCTCTGAAGATCCAAGAATTATGCCCGAGCCAGGGCTCGGGCACTACTTGTCAATTATCCGTGTTAAGGATGCGGACGGGATTGTCCGCAACCTTTCCTTTCTCCCTCCGATGGTCCTCCCGGAGCTCAGCCACATAACAGGAACGACCAGCTGCTTGGTCGCCATGAACAATACCTACCCCTTTGTCAGTTGGGAACTTCAAAGTTAAGCACCACGAGGCTAATTCTGCCCTAAACTCAGCCAGGGCCGGTCGGACCAAGAAAACATTATACGGAGAATCCACATCCAAGACTACGAAGGGTAGGATTCGCACCCTCCGACGCTCGCCTTGTCCCAGTTCAACTGGTAACTCAACATACCCCACTGCATCGGTCGCTGCGCCATTAAAGCCGTGTATACGAGCTTTGGATGGTTTCAAGTCCTTGGTTTCCATCTTCATTTGGTCATAAGCCTTCTTGAAGATGATGTTGACAGAACTTCCACAATCAATCAGAATTCTTTTCACATAAGCCGGTCCGATCGTCGCAGATATGACCATCGGGTCGATGGTTGGAGCCTCTACTTGGTCAGCATCTCTATTTCTGAACACTATATTGTTTGTCATTACGCGTTGCTGCTTAGCAGGGGTCCCATCCTCCACATTCGAACAGCACTCAAAATCTGCATGCTTCAGGGAACTTGCGTACCGCTCCATCTCTTGCCAATTCTTATCCGCGGGGTGAGGTCCGCCGATGATTGTATTTATGACTAGTCTACCCACAGTTCGGGCAGGCTCCTCGGGATGACGTGGAGCCGATGCATGACCTGGGTTGGATGTTCCCTGTCCTCCTTCCTGTGGATCCTTCACAAATTCTTGCAACTTCTTTTGCCTGATCAACTTCTCGATAGCGTCGTGCAGGTGTCTGCACTCTTCCGTATTGTGCCCATAAGTCTCGTGGAAGCGGCAATATTTCCCGGTCCGCTTCTGTTCCTCGATTGATTCTTTTGCATGTGGCTTTCTGTACTGAAAGGCATTGCAGGTTGATAGGTAAATGTTCTCAAGAGACGCATTCAGCGGGGTATACTCGTTGTAGCTTGGAATTCTCGATTTCCACTTCCCCGCTTCTCTCTTCTTTCCTTGATTTCTTCCTCCGGACTCCTTAGGCTGCCCAGACTTATTCTGGACATTGACTTGGACCTTTCCCGAGTTGTCCCCGGATTGTTTCACAGTAACGTTGCTTTTCATGGACTCTTGGACAGGTCCTGGTGCCTTATCTTGTATTACCCATCTAGCTTCCTCTCTCCTTATGAACTGGTGTGCCTTTGAGTAGAAACGCTCTAGCGTAGTTGGAGGTTTTCCTGCCAACCAGTCTCCAAACTCAGAATCCGGATCCACACCTCTCATCACAGCCATCAGGATTGCATGATCGTTGGGATTACTGACTTCAGTTGCCGCAACATGGAACCTTTGTAAATATTCCTTCAATGACTCCCAAGGACTTTGGATTACACTTGACAGAGACATTACGTCCTTTGGACGAGTAGTGTGTATCCTGAACTGCTCAATAAACTTCTTTGCCAACTCCTCGAAATTGGATACAGACCGCGGAGGAAGTCGGGTAAACCACATAGTAGCGATCCCAGATAGAGTAATTGGAAAGCATCTACACTTGGTGGCATCATTTGCTCTAGCTGAATCCATCATCCATTCGTACCTCATGACATGCTGTCTGGGGTCAGTCTTTCCCTCATACGCAGGGATAGTTGGCATACTAAACTTTCTAGGGTACGCCGCCTGTAACACAACATCTGTGAATGGAGTGTGACTCCTTGATACTCCCCAATCGTCATTCGACAAGCCCTGATTTTCTTTCATCAATTGCTTGACCATGGCTGTCAGGTCTGGTGTCTGTATGGAAGGTGGAAGGTTAGAGTCCGTTCTACGTGACTGTCCATGTTGATGCCTCCTCTCCTGGCGATCTGCCAATCGTGCGTCTTGAGGTTCGACATCATTAGCGTTTTGATGGTCTGGGCCTCCAACCTCCATCTGTACTCCAGTTCCTAAGTTTCCAGCTCCGACTTGGTCACGGTTTCCTGCTGTTTGAACAGCAGCACCCATCCATGCAGCTTCAGTCTTACGGCGCCTGCGCCTGGGAGGTTCATCATAGGAAGTTGAGCTGTCGGATGAGGAATAGGGGGCGGGATTGCCCCCAGCATTCTGTTGCTGCTGTTGAGTGAGTTGTGCCATCAGGTTGGCGTTAGCTTGCATCTGCTCTCCTAGTTGTCTCCTGCTTTCCCTGAGTTCTCTCATCAAGTTGTTGAACTCTATTCTGGTGACAACTGGAGTTTGGTCCTGGGCGGCAATTCCTACACCCGGAACCGCTGGTTGATTACTAGGTCCTGCTTGTTGTACGCTAGCAGTTTCATGGGAATCCGCATTATGAGAAGCTGACCTGGTACGTGGTATCGCCATTGTAGAGTTATTGGTTGGAACTCTGAGTAGAATCAACGGATGTCCTATCAATGAGTTGGATCTTCTTTGGGGGATTTGTTCAATCCAGTAGCTTCAAAGCAGATCCTTAAGGTCTGAGAATTCAGCTCTCAGTGAAAGCACCAAAATTGGTCACTAACCTCGTTGAGAAAGATTGTGAAGAGATATAAATGATGAAGATAAATTAAACAAAGAAGAATATGCTAATTCAAATGCAGAAAGTAAGAACACCGGATTTATAGTGGTTCAGCGTAATTGCCTACGTCCACTTTGAGTTTAAACTTTATTGATCTTCTTAATGATTGATTACAAATACAATTCGTAGATCAAACGCTTGAATGAAGTTGCTAAGTAAAGAAGATGAGTCTGAAAAATGGCAGAGTCTCCCCAGTGTTCCCGAAAAAAGGTCCTCTTCACTGTGCCCCTGCCCCTCTATTTATAGACAAAGATGGGTTGGACTTCCCAGGTGGGCTCGGCAGCCGAACACTCTGGCCCATATACGGTGGTCGCCATATGCCGAACGATACAGGCCGAACACAATGATGCCGAACCACCCTCTCAGTGTCGAACGATATGCCTGCTGCGTGGGAAGAGTGGAATGAATGTCAGTCGAAGCCGAACATGCCTCTGGCCGAACGAAGCGCTTGTTCGAACGTCATTTCTGGCCGAACGTTGGTGTTGGCCGAACGATAGCTTTAACCAAACAATGCTTCTGTCTGAACGATGTCCCTGGCCGAACGTTAGCCTTTAGCTGATCGTTGTCTCTGGACGAACGATGCTTTAGCTGAACGATAGTTATGGCCGGACTTTGCCTTTAGCCGAGTAGTACAGTCATGCCGAGTTTCCCAAGATGCCGAGCGTTCCTGAATGCCGAGTACTCCTAGATGCCGAGTACTCCAAGACGCCGAGCGTTCCTGAACGCCGAGTACTCCTAGATGCCGAGTACTCCCCAATGCCGAGTACTCCTGGATGCCGAGTACTACCCAATGCCGAGTACTCCTGGATGCCGAATGTTCTTGTATGCCGAGTGCCCCTGGATGCCGAGTGCTTCCGAATACTGAGTACTCATGGAAGCCGAGTACTCCTGGAAGCCGAGTTATACTGAATGCCGAGTAGTCCTGGAAGCCGAGTACTGTCCAATGCCGAGCACTCAGTTTCCTGGTCAAATCTCCAGGAAACATCAACTAATCGTGAAATATTCATTTCATAAGATAACCGAAGAATGCATGAGTGTTGGTCAGTCTTAACGGCCTCACTAGCCACTCGTATGAACCATACCTCGTTCAGAATGTGGTCAATGGAATACTATCTTCTGCTGCTCTCAGTTGATAGAAACCCGTTGTCAAATCTAGATGTGAGAACATTCGAGCTACATTCAACTGATCAAACAAGTCGTCTATCCTGGAAAAATAGTAGCAATCCTTTACGGTCAACTCATTCAGCTTTCAATAATCAATGCATATCTGTAAAGATCAATCCGACGTCTTAACGAATAGCGCAAACACTCACACGGTGAACTACTTGGCCTAATGGAACTTTTATCCTTGAGCTACACTGGCTTCTTCTCTAATTCCTCCATCTCCTTGGACGATATTCTGCTATGCGGTCTACTAATAAGTTGCCCACAGGGCCAAGTCCATTCGAAACTCAACTTCCTTCCTTGATAATAATTCCGTCACGGGTTCAAAAATATTTATGAATTACTAACCTTCCATACTTTACGGGTTTCATCATCATCTTCCATAGCATAAAACATCAAGCTCGAATTCTCCTTCATTACGTTCAAAGCATCATAATTCTCTCTCTACCTCTAGGATTGTGTAAGGCAATAATCCTATCCGCACAATAGATCCTAAGGTTATTATGTACAAACCAGTCCATACCCAAAATTCGAATATGAAGTCAAACACATATGGATCGCAAACAAACAAATGTCCACACAAGTAAAACTCAAGGTCAATCGCACCTTAATCCGGAAGTGGCATACCCACCGGTTAGATTAACCACATGCAAGAACATAATCATATGGATAGTATCCAATTCTAACCTGTCAACCAAGTCTTTCGAAATTAAGGAGTAAGTAGCACCAGTATCAAACAAAACTCTAACCAACATATTGGAAATCAAAATCTTACCTCCAAGCACACCCTTTCGTTTCTCCTCAGCAATTAGTCCGAACGATGGTCCTGCCAGAGCGAAAACCTTTGGCTACTTTATCTCGGGACAATCATTCTTCATGTGCCCGGGTTTATCACAGATGAAGCCTTAACCTTTGCAACTCCTACCGGCTTTGGACACTTATTGGCATACTGCCCCATCTGCACACATTTATAGTCGGTTACTTTCACCAAACCTTTCCGTTCTCCACCGCCCTGAGACTTTGCTTTCGGCTGTTGGACTTTCTTGCCTTTCTAATAAGGAGTGAACTTCTTTTTCTTATTAGCTTGAGCCTTCTTCCCTACACCTCGTCTCTCGGTATACATCAACTCATACCTTATTGTTATATCTACCACTTCATGTAACAGAAGTGCTAGATAAGCCATTGTCCCATCGCTCAGCCCTGGCCTCAACCCAAAGATAAAGTACTCTACTTTCTTCCTCGGGGTCCTAATTAGATCAGCTCTATACTTGGAAAATGCATTAAACTTCTACACATAATCCTGCACAATCAAACTCCCTTGTTACAACTCTACAAATTCCTGAAACATTGCAAATAACTCCAAGACATGTACGTACTGCTCCTCAAACATCTCCTTGAACCTTTCCAAAGTAATTTCTTGCTTAGGAATCTTAGCTCTCACAGCTCCCTACCAGACACTTATATGTCTCTTGAATTGCCTAGATACAAGCTTCACCTTCTAAGCGTCTGTCAGTTCTAGGTCCTCATAAATTCTGTCACACCTCACTAGCAAATCACTTGCCTTCAATGTCCATTTAATTCCATCAAACATTTCCCTTTTCAAGCTCCGGAAATCCTTATACATCTTAGCAAAATCCTCCCTAACTGGCTACACCTAGCCCCTTGATATATTCTATGCCTACAGTGGTGCTTATAAATGTACTAAGTTCACTAGAAACTACAAAAAAATGCATTCACATCCAGATTCCCTATAGTCGAGGTAGGCATTTCATTACTAGATTCTGCACAAACATTTGGGATTGCCTCATATCCTTGGCCCTAAGTTTGCATGCTTTCATCCCTATACTGGAATTCGCTCTTGTACTTCCTAACATCAATCCTTCCCATTCCAAAACATAATTTATTTACCTTCATTAACAATTTCAACTTTAATTTCTCTAATCGCCCTTGGTCCATTCACTTAACTTTTAAAGTGTTTTGTACTCTATCAACCAAATTTTTTGTAGGCAGTTCTTGAAATAAAATTTATCTTATTTATTTCCTTAATAATTCTTCTTATTAATTTGATTTAAGTTTTCATATTATGGATCATTCAAAATATGATGTGTTACAATTAGGTTTTCTGACACATTATATTCAGAGTTTATAGCGATTAATTTAAATGTCATTGAAAATTGTGTCATTGTGCAACCTATATAAAGTGGTCATTCTGAAGTTTGTACCAAGTCAAATCTTTTTTTTGGCTTCTAAGTCTGGTGTTCCTTCATTATAGCCACATACTAGGACCAATGGCAACTTGAACCATTTAGATCATTATATTTTCAGAGCTAGGTTCATTAAAATCAACATTAACATTTTTTGTTTCATTTTTAACTATGATTATCGAATAATGTCTTGTCTCCACTACTTCACTGTGATATCTCCACATATAATATTTTTTCATAAAACTAGAATTGTACAAATGTAAAATTATAATTTTATAATTCTGAATTTTGAGGCATCAACATTTCGAACATGGATATCAGATTTCAGTCTGCTTTATTTTATTATGAGATGCCACTTTCATAAATGTCTCACACCATTTCTAAATGCAAGGCGATCGTTCCTATTTTTTCCTCCATATTTTTGAACATCCAACTTTGAATTCCCAAATCATCCATCTTTTACGGTAAATTAAACATAAATTATGTTATTTTTTACTAATATCATATATATTAATATTGTTTATCAATAATACCCCTTGATTTTTGTTACTAACAACCTATATCATTATTCTTTTAGTAATAATACCATATATATTCTTCATTAATGATGACATATATTATTATTTTTATATTGATAATATAATATATTATTATTATTATTAATTAACACAGTATATTGAATGATATCGTTCATAATAATAATTATTATTATTATTACCACCATACATTATTATCATTAGATAAAATTACAATTCATTCTTAATTTTATTATCAATACCGTATATTATTACTTTTTAATAACAATATCATGTATTATTATTCTATCAGTATTAATAAATATTTTTATTTTCTTACTAATAATTACATCATTCACTATATTATTTACTATTACTAAAATGATCCATTATTATTTTTAATTACAAACTATATCTTATATTAAAAAATAAATAATTTGATGGGTGGTTATTCATTATATCAACTAGAAATCAAATAATATACTTACGAAGGTTACCAACGATATACCAATGACATAAGGTAATGTCATTGGTAAATGGTCAAAAAGAAGCCGTCGGTGAGTTGTAGAAAGTTTCAACAACATACCGACGACTACTTAAGACTAAACAAAATGTCTTCCCCATCTCCAGACCTGAACCCGCCTCTCCGACACTACTCCGAAGCCCCCATTTCCAATGATGTCTGTTCCAAAGCTCCCAAACCTCCTGCGACCACAAAATCTCTAAAGGTATGGTTCTTTCACATTTATAATATCTATTTCTGATTCTGTTATTTTATTTGATTAAAACAAGAATAGTTTGGTTGATATGGATTGATTAAGATCGAAATATGTGTTGTCATAAATGATTGATTAATAATGTATGTGTATACGAAGCAATTTGGAATTATGTTATACTTCGATTTGGTTATTTCTATTCGATTGATGAGAACCTATAGATTTGTTGGTCCCATCTAACAAGTTTTGTATATGATCATTATAATGATATTAGTTTTTACCAAGGTTTAATATTTCCGTTTTCGGTTCCGGTTCCGTTTCAGTCATTTGAAAATTATAAAAATTCTGATTCTGTTTCAAATATTTCAGAAATTTAAGTTCTGGATTTTGTTTTCTTTTAAGTTCTTTGATGCCTATTATGTCAAAAATATCGACATTTTATATTCAGAGTCAATTAATTTCTACCTACTAAAACATAGTTTATGAGCCCATTACTCAAGTACACATTATTTCTTATTTCTAGCCAGTACGTCAGCATCCTTTTCAAGTGTTAGGCCTTCTTCCTTAATTGTTCATAGTAGATTGTAGTCCAATATGCCAACACTATGCTAGGCCTTCTTTCTTCATCATTTAATTTTTGCCTCCATCAAACATCGTTCAAACCCTAACTAAATCGCTTTCAAATTTTTGGTCCAACTCTAAAATAGAAAGTGAAGATAAAAACTTTACCTTCTCAAACTACCGAATGTCCAAAATCAGTGGGTTCCACGCTCAAGTAATCCATCTCAAGTATTTTCTCTTTTTAATATTCTTAAACGCCTTTTAGCACTTTGAAACAATTTCCGCTTACTTATTTGAAACTTCTCGAGTGTAATTTTTCATTTGAATTTTTCCTTTTGCTTTTTTACTGTCCATATCCAAAACTGGAACATTTTGCAAATTCCGCCTTGGTCGATGTTGGAGTTGGAATGGAACATCCGAAATTCCAACATACCGACGGAATCTCAAACCTAGATTTTTACTAAAATGGAAATCAATATTCATTTGATACGATATTCTTCGGATTTGTCCCAGTATTGGATAAGTTCTAAATCCTAAAATATATGCGTAAGTCGTAAATCAATATTTTATCTCATAGGTTCGTAGAATTTTGACAACACTTCCTTCTCCATGTATGTTTTTTACATACGATATTGCGAATAAGGAGAAGTGCTGTCGAAATTTTGTGAATCGTTCGTGATGAAGTATTGATTTACTAATTACGTATATATCCTTTTGTGTTTGAAATGGAAGGTAGGATAGCTGGCTTGTTAAATCATAGTTTACACTTGTCATTATCATTTACTTAATTGTAAAATTCATGATATAATTACATATGATAATATAATAAAAATTAACGATGAATAAATAGTATAATATGATTTTATTAAAAGAAAATTATATTCTATGATATTGAAGATGAAGAGAGTAATGTAAATAAGATATTGATGATGAAGATATCGATTCATAGTATGTATATTTGATTCTGAAGATTTTAGTGTACTTCGACAGCGTATGTATTTTGATGCTATCATGAATATAAATTTAAGTTTAGTATGTATTTTCCCTCTGAAATCTACTGGTAAGAATGTATGACTATTCTCCATCATAAATTGTTGTTTTTTTAGTTTTACATATATTTGGATATGATATTGTGTTGGTTTGGTGTTACATTTGCCCGCGTGGTATTGCCATAATAGTTTATTTGTGTTGTGGTTTGAGGGAAAGAAGAGTAGTAGAAATGCTAAAAAATTGTTTTCAGTAAGTTGTCAAAAAATCCAGATTTTACATTTTGGGTGAGGCGTCTACGTGTCGTTGGTAATTCGTCGGCAATACAGTTGTCAGCAAGTCGTCAAAAACAAAGTACCCACTGAGTCGTCGGTATTATGCTCACGCTTGTCGTCGGCAAGTGTCGAAGCCTATTTTTCCAAGAAGTTTATACCAAGGACGACTAAGTCGTCGGCAAGTCGTTAGCAAAGAGTTTACCGACAACTTATCGACGACTATATTGCGATGGTAAAACCCTATATTTATCGTAGTGTACACCGTTTTTTAGTGGTTGGACATTAAAAGGTTCAACAAAAATTTCAACTCAATCGATTGTATCTCACAAAACATTTCAACTTAGATGAGACAACAAAGTTCCCATAACACTTCTCCTTATTCCATTTATCATATGCAAAAGCGCATACACAGAAAAAAGGAAGCACTGATAAAATTTTGAAAATAATTCAATTTTAAATGATTTGCAAAACGTGTTAAGGACCAGCAGCTTAAATGGCATGTGATTTAGTACTTTAGACCGATATTCTAGTGATCATGGATTTCAACCCTTGAGACATCATAATGAGTGCTCTACCTGAATAAAGTATCACTTTTATTATAAAAAAATTGTTTTGCAAAACGTAAATATTATTTTCTTTATAACCTACAAATAATGCCACAAATATGACAAACACTATATTAGATGAATACTGATATATGTTTTATAATAAAAATAAATATTTATATAATGATCATATATGATACTTGTCAGACATGGCCAAACAATTTTCTACATAAAATTTTAAAATTTGACGACAAAGGAATCTGACTAAAAAATACACGCGAAAATTAAAACCTAATTTCTTCATTATACCAAATATATTTTTTGTTAATAATACCATTATCATTATTATTTTAATATTAATATCATCATTATTATATATATTTTAAATTATAATATCATTCACCGTTATTTTTTATTAACAACACTATATATATTATTATTTTTATCAATACTATCATATATTATTATTTTATCAATAATACAAAATATATTTTTTATTAATGTCATTCACTGTATTATTATTTATTGTTACCATCACTTATTATTTATAAATTAAAAACTTATCTTGTATCTCACATAGATGAATATTTTGATTACAATATAACAGATTTCATAAAGAATTTCATAATAGCGAATTTTCCAAATAATTTCAAAATCATAGGTATTTAACAACTAAAGTGACAGTGTCCACATAATCATTTATTACTTTTGAATAGTAATTCACACGTATCATTACCATCAAAACCTAACACTAATATTCTAAACAACTATTTTCAGTATAGAGATTTGTACAAATAAATTGACAATATACTAGTTAAATAACCTAAATTTCAAATTCATATCAACTAATTTAATACGAGGCAAATGTTATCTAGCTTTTGACTTGGAAGCACGCTTGGAATGGAAATAGAAGAAACTTGGAGAAGTTAGAGGAAATATGGAGCAAAGGAAAGAACTCGGTTCCGACCACTTTCAAGTCGGTACCGAGCACTTTTTTGCCTCCTATAAGACTCTGGAGCTATGACACATGGATGGTTGACATGAAGGATTATCTCATGGTGTATTTCTAAAAGAGTAAGTGAGCAACTCCAAGGAAGTTTTGAAGGAAAGAATATAAGTACTAGAGATATCAGAACCTTTCAAAAACAATAGGGTTTATAAGGAAAAGTGCTCGGAATACGATGGATCGAAGATAGAAGACCAATGAATGGAAGATGGAGCAACCTCCCATCATAAATCAGATCGGTACCGACCACTTCAAGTCCGTATGGAGTTGATTTTTATGTTTTGGGGACTTCGTCTTCCTCTCCTATATTCTCCGATCTGAAGTTAGACTATGTATATTGTTATTTAGGGATTCTGTTGGGTGAATTTCTTATAAATACAGCACCTATGGTATTTGGAAGAGGGCCTTTAGGCACTTTCTTTCTTTATCGTCTATCTCTACTCCACCCTAACCACTAAGAAAGTTACTCTTGGTTGTTCCAGGCTATTAGACTGGTCAAACCTTTGTACTTATGACTGAAATCTGTAATTAATAATAATATAGTGGACGTAGGCCTTAGGTTTGTCGAACCACTTTAAAAACTCTCTGTTTATTTACATTTCGGCTAGATCTCTTACTTTCAATTCATTTTTGGATATTGTTTCATTTCCCGGCTCAACATTTTGGTGGTTTCACTGAGAATTGGACTCATGCATAGATCTAGCTTTTTATTGTGAATTGAAGTGTCCAAAGGTTAGATCTAGAAGGATTTAAAGGATTTGCATATTGGAATTAATGACACCATCAAAGAAGTCAGGTAGATCTGGAGCAGTAGCTGATGCAGATGAATGAGCTTCTTATCTACTGGCAGCTCCATTAACAAACCATTTGCCCTTAGGAGATGGTCACGAGAGTAGAGTTTGAAAAGATGATAGCAGAGCTGAATTGGAAGATGGATGGTAGTTAGAAGACTCTATTGGAAAAGATGGGTACTAGCATAGCTCTGTTGACCCAGTAGTCATAGAGAACCAGGAGGAGCAGGAAGGAGACTTCATCTATTGGATCTAAAGAGGAGAACTTGTATGCTTTCGGTCAAAATAGAAGTGATATAAAAGGAAAAGGCTACTGAAGCAGCAATGACTGTTGCTGGAGGAAGTAAGAGAGTTCCCTCTAAAGGGATTCAGATCAGTACCGACCACAATCAATTCGTTACCAAGATGAATCTGAGGCCTTTGGAGGGGCAGGGAGCTGAGGCTATTGACTTATATAATTCCAAGGACAATTTGCAACATAATGGAAAAGGTTATGAACTGGATGTTGAAGTTCGAGATGCTGGTGTACAGGCAATCGGTATGGAGCCAATCAAGCATCGAAAAAGAATTGAAGGAGCGGTTATCCAAAAGACAGGAGAACCTAGACATCAACGAGCAAACCGAGACCGTTTGTAGAGTCAAACACTCAGTCTAGCTCTTAGCAATCATCCTTCAGAGTACCAGGTTAGTAAGGAACATATAGCGTAGATGATCAATTGGTTGACGGAGGAAAGTAGGTGGAGAAAGAATGATGACTGGGGTTCTACGTTGTAACTACCCGTATTTTTGATAAATTAAAAATATTAAATTAAATAAGATTTTGAAAATTTAATATTGAGAAATTAAAATTTTATGATTTATTTATGAGAAAAAAAATAAGAATATGATTTTAATAATGTTGTTTGAATGTTATTGACAGCTATTTTAATGTATTTTCAATCAATTGAAATAATTGTATAGTTAATTTGGTTATAAGTGTAAATAAGGAATAAAATCAATGTTGTATTTAATGGTGAAATTATATGTTACATAACTAAAATTGGTTTTAGTATAGAATGTGAAATCAATTAATTAGTACGTAAATTTATTTGCTTTTGTTGTAAACAATAAATTTAGAAATGTGTTTGAATTACTAATGTATAACAATTCTTTTGTTTATCACCTTATTATTTAATCCGTTTGAAATTAATTTGGAAATAAATAAAATTTAATGTAGTTAAATATTGCAGCTATTATGAGTTAAGATGATAACTGTAGAATATGAATGTAATAAAATGTAAACTATTGTTAATTATATTCATAAGGTAATAGTTGATTAATTAATAAGAGTGTAAATCGAAATAAAAGAATTTGATTTGAAATTAAAATATAATTAACTGGGGTTTATTACAGTTGAATTTGAACGCTAAAATTTGGGCAATTTTGAAATATTGGATTTAACATGGAAATTTATTTTTAAAAGATTATAAATTCCTATTTAATTAAGAATGATGATTTTTTTAACTTTTAATCTAGAATTTAAAGGTGACTAAATTGATTCTAAAATAATAATTTATCTAATTAACGTGTAGAATTGGGGTTCTAGGTACTGTCTCAGATTTCGATGAAACCAGTTTCATCGAATCCGTGATAGTGAATTATTCTAAGATTTCATGTTTCGTAGCGGTCAGACGTATCGTTTGATCGTGTGGGCTCGAAACGCGTAGAAATCAATTACAAGAATTTAAATGAATATAATTTGATTTTGAAAGCTAACTTTTGTACACAATGAAATTAGGGTTTTGAAACTAGTTCCACTGAGTTTACAAATATCGAAAACCTATATTTTGATATATGGGATGACCAATTTTCGTTTCGGGGACAAAACGGGCTTTTTAGGTTGTTGTTATCCTTTCAACCCAATTTGATATGTCCATTCGTTCTTATCCATCTCTGCCGATATATAGGCTGTTATAAACCCTAGAAACTTCTTATTTTCATTTTCTTGTACGTACAATTTTCTGTTCAACTGTCTGTTCCTTCTCAATGGCAAACAAACCCTAAATTCCCAATTCCAAAATCAAATCGAAATATTTAAACTCCTCAAAACCTATCGAATTATATATCATCGTGAAGCTCTCGACGAACATAATCTACACCTACAGTTCGTTTTTGAAATCGAGTTTCGGTTTGTCCATAAATTGGTGATTTAGTCTCGACCGTCCGTTGTAGGGTTTGCTTTTCGACGGTGGATCGTCGACTATACGACGATCGGAAGGTTCAGGCTTGTAGAGGGCATTGAGTAGAGTGCATCCACATGATTTGTTTGCGTCAATTGGCTAAAGAATCTCCACGATCGGTGATAGATGGTGGCGGTGACGCTGAGTACCTAGGGACAACACGACCGTCGAGGCGGAGCCTAGAGGGGCGGCGGATCACGACGATGCTAGCGGAGGTGGCCGATCTTGTTGTAGGCGTGCATAGTGGCGGCGGGGTGTAGTTGAACGGTGGCGGCTGTCTCGTGTACGTGGGTGTTGAAGCGAGTTAAGGTTCGCTAGGAGGTAATAGAATTACCATTTTTCCCTTGAATATTATTTTATTTTAATTTAAATTTCCAATGTTCTAGCCTCGGTAACTTGTTTATACAAACTCGAATTTGGACGCGGTTTCTTCCGTTGGGTTCGTATCGAAATTCCAGACAATATGGAACTAGTTTGGCTGCATTCTGAGACTATTCGAATTTTGGGCTTTATTTCAACCAATTGAAATAATTGTATAGCTAATTTGGTTATAAGTGTAAATAAGGAATAAAATCAATGTTGTATTTAATGGTGAAATTATATGTTACATAACTGAAATTGGTTTTAGTATAGAATGTGAAATCAATTAATTAGTAGGTAATTTATTTGCTTTTGTTGTAAACAATAAATTTAGAAATGTGTTTGAATTACTAATGTATAATAATTCTTTTGTTTATCACCTTATTGTTTAATCCGTTTGAAATTAATTTGGAAATCAATGAAATTTAATGTAGTTAAATATTGCAGCTAATATGAGTTAAGATGATAACTGTAGAATATGAATGTAATAAAATGTAAACTAATGTAAATTATATTCATAAGGTAATAGTTGATTCAATAATAAGAGTGTAAATCGAAATAAAAGAATTTGATTGAAATTAAAATATAATTAACTTGGGTTTATTACAGCTGAATTTGAACGCTGAAATTTGGGAAATTTTTAAATATTGGATTTAACATGGAAATTTATTTTAAAAAGATTATAAATTTCTATTAATTAAGAATGAATTTTTTTTAACTTTTAATCTAGAATTTAAAGGTGATTAAATTGATTTTAAAATAATAATTTATTTAATTAACGTGTAGAATTGGGGTTTTGGGCACTGTCTCAGATTTCGACGAAACCAGTTTTATTGGATCTGTAATAGTGAATTATTCTAAGATTTAAAGTTTCGTAGCGATCAAACGTATCGTTTGACCGTGCGGACTCGAAATGCGTAGAAATCAATTAAAAGAATTTAAATGAATATAATTTGATTTTGAGAGATAACTTATGTATACAATGGAATGAGGGTTTTGAAACTAGTTTCACTGAGTTTAAAAATATCGAAAACCTATATTTTGATATATGGGATGACCTATTTTCGTTTTGGGGACGAAACTGGCTTTTTAGGTCATTGTTATCGTTTCGACCCAATTTGATATGTCCATTCGTTCTTATCCATCTTTGCCGATGTATAGGCTGTTATAAATCCTAGCAGCTTCTTATTTTCATTTTCCTGTACGTACAATTTTCTATTCAACTGTATGTTCCTTCTCAATGGCAAACAAACCCTAAATTCCCAATTCCAAAATTAAATCGAAAAAATTAAAATCCTCAAAACCTATCGAATTATATATCATCGTGAAGCTCTCGATGAGCGTAATCCACATCTGCGGTTCATTTTTGCAATCAAGTTTCGGTTTGTCTAGAAATTGGCGATTTAGTCTCGACCGTCTGTTGTAGGGTTTTCTTTTCGACGGTGGATCTTCGACTATATGACGATCAGAAGGTTCAGGCTTGTAGAGGGCGTCGAATAGAGTGTATCCACATGATTCGATCACATCAATGGGGTAGAGAATTGCCACGACGGCGATAGATGGCGGCCGGCGGTGCTGAGTGCCTGGGGACGGCGCGGCCGTCGAGGTGGAGCCCAGAGGGGCGACGGATCACGACGATGCTAGCGGAGGTGGCTGATCTTGCTGTAGGCGTGCGTAGTGGCGGTGGTGGGTAGTTGAATGGTGGCAGTAGTCTTGCGTACGTGGGTGCTGAAGCGAGTTAGGGTTCGCTAGGAGGTAATAGAATTATCATTTTGCCCTTGAATATTATTTTATTTAAATTTAAATTTCCAATGTTCTAACCTCAATAACTTGTTCATACGAACTCGGATTTGGACGCGGTTTCTTCCGTTGGGTTCGTATCGAAATTCCAGACATTGTGAAACTGATTGGGCTGCATTCTGAGACTGTCAAATTTTGGGCTTTATTTGGATTTTAAATCGACTAGAAATCAAAGGTGAGTGATTTAACCCACTCATAAATACTAAACCTTCTTATGTTAGTTGAATTAAATTTATGAATTGATAAGAATTTTATTGATTGCTGTTTGGTAATTTAAATTTTCATTCAAATTTAATTTTAAATAAAATTGCTATTTTAAAATTTATATTGAAATTAAACTGTTAGTTAAATACCCAAATGATCTTATAAATTAGGGAAAACCATTATGGGTTGAAATGATACATACCTGGGCGATTTTATTGATTGGAAATTTTGGGTTCGGGATACGGGTTGCAATGATATATGCCCGGAAAATTTAACTATTTTGGGTTGAAATGGTACATACCTAATCACTTGACCATATGGTAGAAAATTATATACGGACACCGTCGGTCGGTTTTAAATTATTTTTTAAATGTTAAAGTATGTTTGATTTAAAATTTTGATTTTTAAATTTAATTTAATGATTTTATTTAAAAATTTATACTTGGAAAATAATTTATTTTATATGTTTTAAAGCTTCAAATTATAAATTTATTTTATTTGTTTTAAAGCTTCAAATTATAGGTTAATATATGGTTTTAAATGAAAATTTTAGATTTTAACTTATAATTTTATTTAGTTTTAAATATATATTTTAAATAGTTTAAAATTTAATTTAATAAAAAATTTAATATAGTTTTAATATATATATTTTAAGTTTCATTTAATATAATAAATTTAATTTTTATTTAAGATAATAAATATAGACTTTTATAATAACTTAATGGATAAAGATTTTAGAATTTTGTAAAAGGTTTTGTAAGGAATTTATAAAAGTTTTGTAAGAGATTTTATAATGGATTTTTATAAAAGATTTTATTAAGGATTTTATAAAGGGTTTTATAAAATAACTTGTATAAAGTGGATTTGGAAGCGTTTTAAAAGAATTTGCGTAGAAGTTTATGAAAAGGGGAAGAGTTGTAAACTGTTTTGGGAATTTATAAATAGCTTTATAAATGGTTCTAAAGCATATAAATAATTTATAAATGGTTTAAGAGAGATTTAAATTATTTTGGAAATAGATCAGAAGAAATCTTCCTTGGTATTTATGAATATATTTATACTTTTGGAATAAGTATATGGATACCTTGATATGAAGGTATAACTATTTTCTGGATTTATTATTAAAAATGTTTATAAAATGACCACGGTGTGAAATAAGCGTTTGGTTGTTAAAGAGACCGGGGTCGGATATTGTCATATTCTCTACCAATTCCGAAACCACTTTAACAACCGTGTACATGGTGGAGAATCCAAAACGAAGTAGGATAGTTTGGCGAACGCTACTGGTATGAGGTAAGAACATAGCCCTAACCTTCGGGTCAGCTTGATATGACTAAAACAGGAGCTATACCAGGCCAAGTGAGGTCGCTCCTTCGATTGTACACACTTCTTCGATACCATATCTGTTACTTTGTGATTGATTGGTGGCCACCTTCGATTTGATTATTAGAGTGTGTCTCGAGGTGGGCGATAGTAGCTGTTATGCATTACCACCAGTTCGGGAGTGCAAAACAGAAGAATCCTAACCTAGGCATTGCCTTATGTGCCTTGTCATATGCCTTATGGAGCCCACTACGATTTTGGTTTGTGTCGTACCTATGGAGTGCTACTTGATAGCCCACCAGTTTACGGTGGAGTTTAAAGTACTGTATAAACTATGACACTTATATAAAATGTGTTAAAGGGGATATGGGTAACGCCTTAACGCTATTTTAATACTTTACTTTACTGATATACACTACATATATAGCGTATATTACTACATATAGATAGTTTAACGGATCAGAAAATCCTGAAACATCTATTAAGTTATTACACGCACGTTATACACTGGATATGAGATGTAAAATCCTGTAACATCTCTGAAGCCATTACACTCATATTTACTTATTCTTGATTTAACTTACATAAGATCTTTTAGTTCTGACTCGAGTGTTTTGTCTTTTCACTATGCTCGGGTCAGCCTAAGCTTTTCAGTGTTGAAAACTCTATTTCTGGAGGACAAAGACGGAGTTTTATATATTATATTATTAGTAATTTTCTACTGCATCATTATTAGCATGTCGTTGTTTGTACTCTGATGTTATAAAAAATGTGTAATCAAATGTATATTATAAAACAGCTTCATGAACTGTTTGTTTGATTATTATATTTCGTCATTTCGTTGTGAGATTCTGTGTGTTGTTTTTCCTTCTTTTATCTTATTTTCTTATTTACTCCGTTGACAATCCTCCCTTTTGAATGGTTTGAGTCGACATGTGTGGTTTATTGTCGATTTAAACCGTCCAAAAAGGTGGGTCGTTACATGCGCCTAGTAGAATTTCATTCATGGAAAATATCCTAAGGAAGGAGTATCCCAGGAAGTTTATGATGCTAATGATGCCATCGTATAATAGGACTACTGATCCCAAACAACACTTGTTTAAATATGAATGGCATATGGATGGCGCCAGAGCTACGAACGCGGTTGGCTGTAGATGTTTTTCTATTTTTCTAGATGGTGCTGCATCGATGTGGTTTACTAAGTCCACACTGAAATCCATATCAACTTTCGATAAGTTAGCAAAGAAGTTTCTAGAGTAGTTTAGGCTCCATACCACTCGACCTAAGGACATGATGTCCTTATCGAGCCTTTCTCAAGGACCACATGAGTTATTGAAGGGGTTCTTGAACATATTTAAACATTAACATCATGTTCAGGAATCCTGTATTGTTGAGATATGGTCTTGAGAGTTTTGGTGGTTAGAATTACCGGCATTTATTTTGAAGGATCATCCAAACTCTCAAATTGATTCGTTCGTTTAAATGGGGAGGCTGACCTTGGATTGGTTCTACTGGCACTATCATTCTCTGTGACTTAGTAGTAATTGAACGCTTGGGTCCAGAGGGCATGGAAGTCGAAGCCTGAGCCGTTGTAGACCTAGCTTTAGGAGGAGTTGATGGCTCGGCACCAACATGAAATCTTGGCGAGTGACATACCATTCTGGATAAAAAAACTCGAAATTAAACACGATCAGGTATGTTTTATTTTGGAATTCTATTTAAATGTGAACCTGTGTGGCCGACAATTAGAATCCAGCGGATGTCGGTGTGTGTTGACAAATGAAATTATGAGCATCGACCGAGCCAATTGGAAGTGTCAATCTATAATGTGTGAGTCTTGTATCCTGTATAGCACGAATGGACCATTCTATGTAGATAGCTCGCTCATGCTGAAAAAAGAGCCATGTAGCACGATGGAACTGTGCATCGGATCTTACCTGTTATCATCGGATAATCGATAATGGAACCGCTATCCGGAGTGACATGGAGGTTTTTCCTTTTGTAGGACACATGAGGTGCAGTGAATGAAAGTGCAACGAATGGATTTCTTCGAATGCCGGAGTGCACTCTATGCGGTCGTTCTCTAAACAAGAACCGTCCCATCAAATTTTGGAATGACAATTTATGATCAACTACACTCTCCTGTGAGTATGCACTTGCATTTAAGACAATCAAGGCATACGAAGCTATTGCAAATGGAAAAACCAGTGCAATCGTTTAAAACTCCGAGCCAACACTAGAAATGCAATAAGTTAATGTAACCCAGGGGCATGTAGTGCTTGCTTTGAGTTAAATTCAAGGCAATCCTAGGAAATTCTTGTGTATACGATAGTTGAAAACAAAGTATAGCTGGCGACATGATTCAACACCACTAGATGGCAACGACCCATCTTTAAAGTGCAACCTTGGGTCTAGGGTATCTATAGATCGAGGAGGAGCACTCATGGTGGTGCAGTTGTTTTTGTAGGGAATCTCTGGTGGTGGTGGTGGTGGCGCTTGAAGAAAGGCGGCGGTGATTTTGTGCAAGCGGTGGCGATCAGTTCGAGGCAATGGAGTATGGTCGAGTGAATTTAGCACGGGTAGAAGCTTTGAAAGTAATCGGAGAATGAAGTTATAAAGTGAGAAAAAAGGCTAGGTTCTCGATTATATACTGTTATTGAAATGGCAATGAAACTCTACTCGGTACCAACCAAAACAACTCGGTACCGAGTTGAATTTTTGACCCCACTCTAGTGTAAAAAGAGGAGAAAAGCAACATGAAGGTAGTACATATCTGACTAATGCGTAGAATGATCTCCAAAGTGTAGATCTAATTTTTAGCATGGAGAACGGAATTTCTACTATATAAAGCAATCGAATGGATATTCACGAAATAAAGGCAATGCTTTGAAGCAACTATTGGATAACCAATAGACATATATGGACAATGGCATACGCTTGTCCTATTCCTGAGCACGTTTTATTTCCAACAAAAGCATACCCCTGGGGGTAAGTGGTATCAGGCTTTTTAACCAAGCGGCTTTCGAACAAATTTGGACATTAGGGTGAAGACTAAATGGTTTAAGGACTTGGAAGCGGGCTTGGAAGGATAACAGAAGAAACTTGGAGAAGTTGGAGAAAATATGGAGCAAAAGAAACAAGTTAGTACCGACCAGTTTGAAGTCAATATCGAGCACTATTTATGCCTCCTATGGGACTTTGGAGCTATGGCACATAGATGGTTGGCATGATTGACCATCTCAGGGTGCATTTCTGAAGGAGTAAGTGAACAATACCAAGTAAGTGAACAGATCGAATGTAATTCGACATCTCCATTATCTTTTATAAACCTGACACCTTTTAGGCATCAAGTGCTCCATATACTTCTAAGTTAAGGCTTTGATATTACTTCTTGCTTATGGATGCTTGATGATGTTTATTGTTTCTTTGAGGTTTGCCCTCCCATAGAGGTTAGGTACCTTCTCATGATCCATCTAGATGCTCAATACCCTTATTGCTCTAAAGATTTGACTTCACCTTTTGCTTTAAACGTCTGGCACCCTTTTTGGGTGTCGAAGCTTGATATCTTCCTTGCTTTATGTGCTTGATGTCATCTCTTATGGATACGAAACCTCGACACACCCTTCTACCTTCAAATTTGGCATCCCTTGTAGCTTGATATCTTCATATTAGATGCTTGTTATGGTATTGACTTGGAAGCTCAACTGTGTAATCATAGATCTATTAACTCAACATGCATTACTAGGCATGGCATGTTTCCTTTAGATGCTTGACATACGTATTTGTAGGAACACATCATAATAGTAAGAAAATATGTGAATAACACTCCTTAGTGTCTAATAATGGCATTAGAATAGCTTAACCGTATTCTATCTTGCCTTGGGAATTTACTACTTGTTTGCTTCCTATTATGGACTCAGCTCCACGGAATATAGAGGACTCGGCTTCTCAGACCACCCCATTCGTTTTGAAACATCTCTTTTATGGGTTAACTAGCCTTTCCCTTAACAAACAAACTAGCAAATAACTATGGCGGTGCATGACCTAACATGATCTACCCTAGTAGGAGGTGTAGCCTGATAGGTGTAACCCTGTCTTTCCCGTTAATCGCATAGGACCGATGATGTACTCAACCTACGTACAGCTCCTACTCCTGATTTGGTACTAACATACGCTGACATAGCGTTGAGCCGCTCACATCCTATTTAGATTTCCTAATGTAATCAAGGCAATACCCCCCTAATGTATTAAAGCAGACTCTACTGAGGGTGTCCCTTCATCTATACGCAAGAGTATATAACTCCATGGGTCCAACAGTTGGATATGTCCCACATTAGTATAATATATACACAATTGCTGGAGACCCCTTGTGGTGGGCAGTCTTCTATCATGTAACACTACCAGCCTCGCATTCCAACCCATACTAATGACCAGGTCATTCTCAACTTTTAATAATTCACGTCCGTCATAAACGCATACTTGAGGCTACACGTGTGTGTATCTTCATTCATTCTTGTTTAATTATTTTGCCTCTACGGTTTACTGTTAACAATATTCTCTACTTCTTTATGTGTTCACATCTTATTTAGTTTAAGGTCGTTTACCACTATCTTTTTAAAAGATTTAAATACATTTTTTTCATTTATTTTCCCTTTTCTCTCTAATATTTTACTTTCTATTTCTATTCCTTTTTAACCTTTAGTTCCTTACCTTATTTTAGAGGACTATCTATACCCTTTTATTTAAATTATGACTTGTCTATCTTTTTATTTCTTTTATTTCAATTCCGTTTTTACTTATATTATGTATATTCTTTTCTTAGACCATTTTTATCACATTAATAATTCTTTAATTTATCCTTAGGGATTTCTGTATTTCAATGCATTGGAATAATATATCTCCCAAACGGAATGGTTAACACCGTGAACTTCTATATCTTGCCTAAAAAGGGGAATTTGTGTTACATTTGGAATTACAAGGAATTATCTTTTCATGATTATTGAAATGGACAATACAAAATATGGTAAATATCCATATTTTGTACATCTCTTTCTTTTTAGGTGTATTCCTTATTATTTCAAACGCTGCATTTTAGTTATAAATCTGAAACTTGATAATCTATAGAGATTTACATTGCAATACGCTATATTATTCAATAAATTAAAATACAATTAAAATCCCTAAAATTTACTATAATAACTCAATTTACATTTTTACTTGCACAAGTCATTTTAAATTTTATAATTCTAGTTATTAATGACAGAATATGTAGGCAGGGTTTATAATTTTATTTCATGTATACAAATTTAGCCTACAACTTTAATTTACATTTATGGCATATAGGAATAGATTTACAATGATACAAATCTATTACATAAAAAAATATAATTTCTCACTCACCTTTTTAGCTTTTCAAATCTCTAGATCTGATCCCTGTTATTATGGTTTGACTCCATTTTCACCCTATTTGGATATATACACCACAAGTGTACATGGATTTATTAGAGATCCAGATTAGAAAAGAGATCTGGATTTGATTTACATTTTAGATCTGGATTTACAATTTACCTTTGGCTTTAGCGATTTGATTTGACCATATTCTCTTCCTCAATCATCTTCTACGATTCTCCAATTGTGTATACATATAAACTATAACTATTCTTAAGAATCTAGAATTTTGTAGAGAAGAGAAAATGGCAGAGCTCAATGCATTTCTTTGAAAATATGAATTTAGAAGTGAGGGTTTAGGTTTGTATTTATAGGGGTTCAAATCAATGTCAGCAGTTTGATTGAAGTATATTGAATCTGGGCAGTTTGGCCACCCACTATTCTCAATTTTACATTCGCATCGGTCGACCGCTATCCCCCTAAGGTCGACCACTGGCGGTCGACTGACAAGCTATAAGGGTCAACCGGCCGACTTGTATTTTGTGACTAAATCTGTGCATGTGTATTTCTTTATTTAATGGTTTATTTCATTCCTTATAAATCCGATCGCTATAACTTGTTTCCCACTTTATGTATTTTCTCAGATTTGATTTAACGTTAACATTTATTAATGTTTAAGTTTATATTAACATTTGTAATTAACGTTAAATAACTTTTATTACCATAACCACAGATATAATTATTTCTGAGTCGAACACTTCAATCATTAATAAAATTTTCATTTGAACTCCGTTCGGAAAACTTTATATGTGAAAATTGATCAGAAAATTATCACGAATCCAATGGTGTAAGTTTCATAGTCAAATTCTTACGTTCATAAAAATTCTATTTGTTTGACATTATCATTTATTACTTAATTTCTTTTTTATTAATTGTCACAAAAATTATTGGGCGTTGCTTTCTCCCTCCATTAAAAGAATTTTGTCCCTGAAATTCCTTAAGGATATAATCACATAACATAACGCACAACCATTCTAAACTAACCAGCCAATTAGCCTGCAACCAATTTTGCAACCAATCATGTACAAGTGCATGGTGTATGACAACATATATGATATGCATACTGAGAAATTCTAAATCGGTGCTTCCTATATGATGCTCCTTTTAAACAATTTTTAAAGATATGATGCAAGCAACCTATATATACTGGCAATTCTATATGTGTGCGAATTTTGAAAATCAAAAACTTTGTTTTTATATCCAATTTTTCTCACATTTCGACGAATAGAAGTATAGTTCAACCAATTTTTCATCCAATTTCTACCATCCAAAATCCTAATACACCATTGCCAACATCCAAATTTTAGAAAAATCTAGTTTTCTAACCTACATTCTTATGCTGGACAAGGGTTTAGATGGAAAGTTCCATATTTCCATCCTTCTCTTGTATACCTTTTTCCACTGTACCTTGGAACATTCTCTTTTGCCCCCAGTCCTCTTCCAACTTTTCCAAGAACAATCCGCATAAGTAAATTTTATTCTAAATCTTTAAAATTTAAAACGGAATTTTTTAAAAACCAATTTAGTTCAATTACCTACAAGGTATGGAGAAAGTGACTCCATAGTTAAAATAGCTTTTTTTCTTGTCTCTAACTGTATTTTATTTTACTTCACTTATGTTGCACAGTAAAATCCATACTAGCTAACCCCTTAACTATTTCCACCATGCTAAGTATGTGGCAATTGAAAATTAGAAAATTATTTCCTTTTCTGCTCAAAAATCATTTTATATAACTTTTTGAAATATCGATAATAAATTTAAGCTTTAAAGTTTTTCATCACAAAAATTTTCAAAATCTTTTCACGAAAGTATTTTATTTTCCAAAACCAAAGAATTTTGAATAAATTTTTTCAAAATTATACATATATATTTCCTGAAAACAATTTGTCACAACACATGAAATCGGGGTTTAGTCAATAGTTTAATGTCCATAGTGGACTCTATCTAACTAAGCGGTAAATTTCAACTTTTCACAAACTTTTATTTTATTTATAATAATAAACAGTATACAAGTTCATTTATAAATTTCGGCTTTTAAGGTATAGGGACCTTGACCCGTGACTTATACAACATTTCCCTATCCTTCGCTTGCCAAAATTTATCGTCCCAAAACTTTAAGACCCTTGGGACTTAACTTTACTTTTCTTTTAGTAGCTATTAAATAAATTCTCTAATTTATTTTATAACTTCCAGCTTTCTATTTATTTATTTTTCATTAGTTAAGTGTCTACGTTAAATTTTCTTACTTACACGGTTTTTTCAATTAATATAGCGTCCATCTAAAATCAATTTTAAAAAGGAACATTTCTCATGATATCATACGCGTTTACAGAAACAACTATGCTTACAATCCAAACCTAAAAAAATGCTAGAAGTCGTCCTTCAACATCAACTGACCTTATGGATGTTGTGATCCTATCACTTCGTACTTAAATTAGATGGACATTTCTAACGTGCCATCCCTTTGCAACCCACATAACTTAACTTTCCTTTTTGACATCTGATGAATAAGGTATATTCATTACTTTGATTACCACACCTAATAATGGAATAACTGTGCATTCCCACATTTTAGTGGGTAAGAAATATAAACTATGCATATTTCGAATAATTCATCAGAAATTTGTCTTGGTGGAAAAACGTTTCCACCCTCCACCTTGCCTTCCTTAACTTTGAGTCTACCAAAGTCCTATATGTGTGTTTGCCATTTCATTGCCCTCTGTACTATCTTCTTTTAATCAAAATCTTGGTATTTTATTTATTCATCCTTGATCCTTCATACGATCATACCCAAGTACTCGTAGAAGTGTATTTCAATACCATTTATCATTCCTTTGAGGATTCTTCTTATAGCTTGCACACATGTCTAACAAAACATTCCTAGGTTCCCACCAGTATTCCTTACACTATACGGGAATTCCCTATTGCTACTCTATGAGTAGTCTTTGCTGTCTTCTTTATAATCTTATCTTTCATCCCATCTTACCTAGGCTATCATCCCTATCTACTCCACATTACAATTTTCGTTTGGTGTTCACCGCTTTTTTTTTCAAAACCTAAATTTTTTGATGTATTTAATCCCAGAACTTTTATCTTTAAAAGTACAACTTAGAAACCTTTTAGAAAATTCAGAATTAACTTAGTGTTAATTTTTAAAACTATAATTAAATCTTTTAAACATTTTTTCTTTTAAAAACCTTTTTTAACTTTTACTTCTTAAAATTGGGATTTTTAACTCAAACAATTTATTAAGTTTTTCTTTTTAAAAACACAATTGTTATACCAAACCATTTCTTTTAGAAATACTCTTTAAAATATTTCCAAAACATCTTTTACAATTTTAAACAATAAAAACTAAAGTAGACAACGACACTTCCATCGTATTATTTTTCTTTTACTTGTTGTATCTCCACTCCCAACCTTAGCGGAGGTTCTAATAGCATATGAGGGGGACTTTTAAAAGATACTTTCAATAAATGCACACAACAATGGAAAATGTCCATTTTCCTTTGTTTTGCCTTTAATTTCCTATGTTGCTTCTAATTAGATTACTAGCATTATTTTTAATACAAGCTCCTAACGTTATTTCTAATTATTACCAATATTTTATATAAATTTATGATATTGTTTTTATTTATATTTTACAATGCTATTACTATCCAACTTTTCTCTACCTAAACTTCCCTTATTTCAATTGCTTTTCTCTCATTTACTGTCTTCTTAGTAGAACCATCGCAGTGCGTTCGCGACTACTTTATTTTTGGGTTATAATTTTCTTTCCTATTCTTTTTATCCCATTTCAAACTTGTATCACTTCCTACTGGCCACCCCTAAAAAGAATTTTTCAACTTAAAATTTTTTCATCTTAGAAAAAATCAACGGGCTACATACGCTCTAATATTTTTTCCAAAAGAATTAGTCATTTTATTAAAACCCATTTAATGTTATTTCCAATTTAACTAATTTTATTTCCACCTAAAACATTTATTTAATATAACATAGTTATTTATTTTTTTTCCAAAATTTAATATTTACTTACTTTTCAAAAATCGGGTTTTTCTACCTTCAAATAATTCCTTTGAAAATCATTTCAAGTATATTATATATATATATATATTCACAAACTTTTATATTAAAATCATTTCAACTTTTATATTTAATTATTTTATATGCGGTTGTACTCAGAGTGGATTTCTATTCATCCATTCTTTTGTACCTTTCTTCTTTTCTACTTACTCTCTAGCTTATCTCATTTTTCCAAATATTAAAATCCGGCTATCATCTTGGAGTGTTTTCTTCACGTCTTCCTTGGGAACTCAATTGCTTTCGAATATTTGCAATATATGGACTCTTATTTTACCTTTATCTAGACCTAATGTACATCATCAATCGGTAATTATGCAGGGATCTACAACCATTGGGCTATCGGCGTCCCAACTAGGAGTCATGTACTATCCAGCTTCAGGGACCTTCTATATGCTACACTCATGCTCTTCTTAATTCAACTCCTCGCCATATGACCTATTTCCCATGGGATAACCGAGGTATGTGTATATCTTCAACGACTCAAAGATTTGTTTGAAGCCAAACTTATTTAATATACTACTAGAAACAAGGTTCTTCTAACCTTAGGTACATACTGTACATCATTTAATGTCAGAAATTTCACGATTGTGAACTCCAAAAGTCTTCCGTCCCCTCCCCCTTAACCACTGCTTTCGCTGAGTTTCCTATATAGAGATAATTTTCATCCTTGGACGGTTTAAGTTTCTTAAATAGACTCTTGTCGTTGTAGATATGCTTAGTAGCACTAGAGTTGATCCACCAAGAATCCTCTCTTTCAATCATGTTGATTTCTTGGATTACGACCGCTAAGTTTTCTTTTGTCGATGGAGGTTTCTTTTTAAAGAAATGACAATCTCTTTTAAAGTGACTAGGTTTTCCATAATTGTAGCATCCATTCACTTTCTTGGCCTTCTTATTATCGAAGTTTTTCTTATTTTGAAATTTTCTCTTTTGATTAAAAGAATGCTTTGAGGTTTTATTTTCCTCTTTTTCCTCCACCACGTGAATCTTAGATGGAAACACTGTTGGTTCAGTGATTTCTTTCTGCCTAAGTTGTTCTTCCACTTGCAAATACTTTGCAAGCTTATCCAGACTCATATCCTCCTTTTTGTGTTTCAGATTTTTCCTTTGATCTTTCTAAGAGGTGGGAAGTTTGTCAATTATGGATGAGACTTTTACCTCCTTATCAATATTCATATTATACTGGTTGAATTAGTTTAGGATATGCATAATATCATTGAATTGCTCTATTGCTGGCCTAGCATTAGTCATTTTATTAATAAAAATTTTGATAGCCAATAATTTCTTACTTATTACATCCTCCATTAGATAGTTGGTCTCCAATGCATCCTAGACTTCTTTGGTTGTTGATTTATTGTAGTACACGTCGAACATAGTATCCATCATTGCATTACATATGTGCTCCTTGCATATGTAATCATCTTGCTCCTATTTTAGTCTTGATCGTGCTTGCGCAATAGTCCTATGTTCTATTTCCTCTAGTTTTGGCATTGTAACAACATAAACCACTTTTAGTCCGTCCAATAAGAAATGCATCTTCTACTGCCAATGCACTAAATTAACACCATTGAACATTTCTATTTTGGTGAAATCCGAAGTGAACTCTCTTAATCTATGTGGTGCCACTGTTGAATAATGTCTTAAGATTGTTAGCATGGAGTTATGGTGAGTGCCACAGCAATGGTAAAATAAAATATGTACAGATCGCTCCAAGGCACATTGATAACGCTTTCCTTAAGACGTTATTTGCCCTTACCACTCGTTTGAACAAACAAATGGGTTCTGTGAGTTAAGGCAAACCGTCTTCCAAGATACAATGGAGCCGAGATGATTAATCTCTTCAATCGATTGCAATAGCACTATTGAAATCGATTCAAACTATCTTTCGAATTGATTACAGTGACAAGAGTACCGAGTTTGTGATTTGCAATATCACAAACTCGAAATAGTATTGAAAGAAATAACAAAGGAGAAGAGAAGAAGATCTAAAAATTTAAAACAATTTTCAGATGTTTCTGTTTTCAAAGAAAAAATAAAAGTAATCTGAAACGCTTTCTAGGCGTTTCTATTTATAGTTACAAAAAGGCGTCTTTTCGTTTGAAATATTACGTCTCCCGCCATTTACGTTCTTTTAAACAGTTGTGTCCATTCATTCGAAATCAAACGTCCCGCCATTTCAAACAGTCGTATCCCCCGCCATTTTTTTTCCATTCAAATTTGAATTCTGGGCTTATTCGTATTTTTAGATCTGACCCGTTTTAACTAAAATAATTCTATCCAAAAATTTGGACCCAAACCCAGTCTGGTTGGTCGAACAGAAGTCGGCAGCGCGCGCGCATGTAGTTGTGATGCATGACCTCCCTTCTCATAAATAAGCAAGCATTGGGTGCCCAAAGGGCCCAACCTTCCCTTGAGGAACCTATATTTAAACAAATATGGTTCCTAATACTCTAAGATGTGAGACTATTTTAATGCCTTGTTCTTCCTCTTCTCTTTCTCTTCTTCCCGTTTTAAAACAAATTTACTCACACAAATATTTTATAAAATTTACACTAACATCACTTTCTATTTATATCTGAAAATCGATGGAATTTTCTCTACCACATTCTCCCTACGTTCCCTATTCGAAGTAAATTGAACTGAAAAGATCATGGCCAACTCAATGAAGTTTAGGGATTGTTACCAAATAATGCTCATGGATCAGTACCAATCCATGAGATTGAACTTTGGATCCTCTTTAATCTCTTAAGGATGCTTGGTTAACTTGTACCTTTGTCTTTGAGATCTGGGTGTATCGATATAAGCTTGAACTTGAGTGAATTCTTTGGTTCGGATGTGGGATGAAAGTACTTGATTTATCCATCGATAGCTTGGGCAGTGGATAACTAGCGAACCATCTCATATGGCATGTACTAACTTATAAGCACTCTAACTTCATGCAGCGAGAACCATTGGTGAATTGGAGCCAACATTATGGGTCGGTAATGAACCATAACTTTATCATGAATCTTTGATCGTTGGCCTTGGATCCTTCGGCTAACTTAGCATGTTGGCAAGTGAGTGGGTCTTCGGCAAGTTGGTGACTGGTCTGTTGATCTTGCTTGATATTTGTGTTTCGAAGTTATTGTTCTGAACTTGTACTTGATCGTCCTCTAATTTTAGCAATCTGACTTGCTTAGATATGATTACAAAGCTGGATAACATTCCCTTCAAAGTATATCTTTTTAACAAGATATGCTTTGAAGCAAGAAAAACTATGGATGCATTATTATATTCTTTAAGTTCCATTTCGAATAGGTGCTGCTTTACCTCTGAATTATTTTCATGAAGCGTCGTGTCTTTACCAATCGTCTTGTTGCTTTGAACGGTTTTGAAACCGCTACTCTTTGCATAGTATAATAACTGGAGGGTATTCTTCATGTCCGCTATTCTGAGTCTGGAGAATTCACAACAGTCGCTTAGGTATGGCTCTATAGTTTGGAACCTCATTTGTTCACTGTCATGGATGCATGCACACACACACACACACCTATACATATACATGTATTACTATATTATTTTATACATTTCATGGATCAGTACCGAACGATAGGCCATGGATCGGTATCGATCCATAGTCCATAGTTTAGTTCCTTGAAAATAGGCGATTCCCCTGCATATGTTTATGGATCGATGTGTTTTTAAAATGCAATCCCATACTTAGTTATATTCACTTGTCTTTCTTTTTCGGCTTTGAGATTATCTTCCTTAGAGCTCACTATAGCTGAACTACAAATCATCGAAATAAAATCAAACTTTGCACCACCACATTAGTCTCCGACTCCGAATCATCATCTCAAATCAACACGCCTACCTTTTCCTATCATTAACGCCATCATCGAGACTATCAATTTCATACCCAAATTCCAAGGACCAAACCACCTAATCACTGAATTGAGCTCAATCCTTTCTTTGGCTATATTCAGGTAGATAATGGTGGCGATTTCATTTGCATCCCCGATCTTTCAGCTATCATCCCTATTTGGTCATGGAATAACAAACCATTTCTTTCTCCCTCATGGTTCGATGACGAGCTTGGACTTAGAAATTTTCAAAAGAAAATTTACTTATAGGGACAATTGGACTTGCTAAATTAAGGGAAAAGCTTGAAGCGTGTTTAGCATTGTCTAAGGAAGGATTCGGGCTTTGCATCAGACGTCGATTTGCATGACACTCCTTGGGCTTGCTTCGAGTAAATTTGATTCAAGCTCGAGTTTTTCCTTAAGCTTGAAGAGTTTCAAAGTTTTCCCAAATCCAATAAAATAAGACAAACATTTAGCAAGTATAAAAGGAGGGATTTAAGTAAGTATTCAAAGCGATCACGATCAGATGATAGTTGATAATTGTGATTCAACGAGACGGTTTCTGGTAATAGTCACTTTAAATGTAAATTGGCACATGAGCGGACTGCTTGTCGACTTTTTAATTAAATGATGGACATGAATCAAACAACTTTAGATGTACGCACTGCACAACTTCAGATGCACACAGTGCACAATTTTAACTACACACTATTACCCTCCTTCGATGTATAAGATCTGATCGACCAATACACATTGGTATCCTTCGGGTTTGGTACATCAACAATACAGGGTTTTTTTCTAGTATAAAGATGACACTTTTAATATGCCTGATATCTCTTACGTATGAAGTTTTGATATTTATGGACAGTAGATGTTCATCGGGTCTCTTCGTTATGGTCGTAGGTACTTCAACATCACGATATGTTGATTCTGATACCGAATCTAGCTCAATGTCTGTGCCTATGACAAAGTCCACTCCAGCTCCATATCAATCTCATTTAGCCATTCATCGGACAGGACGACTTTTAGAAATAGTTCCTTCGGCTTTAGGTGAAGAGCCCGCAGTAGGGGTTGCCCTTGATATTGATATGGGCGATGCTATTATTCTAGGTAAACCCCAAGACTCCCCAGCTTTGAAGGTTGATGAAGCATCTCTCAGAAGGATATGCAAGAAGCATGGTATTCCATTTGATGATATGCTAGTTCCTACAGGCTACTAGTGAGTGCATCTTCCACCAATGGTATATATAGCCTGTAATCGATACATGTGCATGGCCGGTTGTGTTCCATATATCAAACATTTTATTCGCATAGTCCTGCAGTTTATGAAGCTCGTCCCAGCCCACTTGCACATGAATAGCTACGCTTTTTCTAACAGCATGTACATGATTTTTTTTGCCATTTGGACCATGAGCCCAGCTCCTAGGAGGTCTGTTACCTATACAGCTTTAAGCATCGGAAGGGGTCTCCTTCACTCATTTTCTTGGAACTAACTAGGGGCTGCCAGATAATGTTTAGCCTTCGAAACAAGATGAGCTACTTTAAAGATGAATTCTTCTTTATGTGTTGCCTGCCCGTTTTCGCACAAAGGTGGATATCTGGATGTAAGTCATTCTCACTTTCTCTTTTCTAGTGCAGATGTTATAGTTTCAGTTATTTACCTTATCACTTCTTGTGTTCGCAAATAATTCAAGAATGCTCAGCAGCGCAGTCTTAGCGAGGACTCTTGCAGCTCTCTATCAAGTCCAACTTGAAGAATGGGAAATTAAATCCCTCCTCACCGATGAAAACTTGTGTGCTTATAACCTCTTAGAGGAGAGCCGTCGTGTTGGCCATATTTGGAAGTTAGGGATGATAATGATGGGGATTCCTCGTAGGAACATGATGATGCCATGGATATCGATTAAGGTCATGAGGTTCTCCCGTTATCGATCCTGCTATTCATCTCGAAACATGGCAAAGGGCTGGAAATGGTGGAGAAAAAAGCAAGCATGCCGAGGAAAGTGAGAATAATGGTGGAGGAAATGAGGATGCCAACATCAGTTGCGAATACTCTAGTAATGGAAGTGATGATGCTCATGAGTTTCTTGTATCTCAACATCCTAAAATAAAGATTATTCTGTTTCGGGTTTCTATGCAGTCTCTACCTACTTCTATAATCAATGAGATTCACATCCCGCCTTTTGGGAATATATTTGGGTCCTTCGAGAATATTCCGAATGAAATTGGCTCCTTTGGCCTTGGCAATATCAATATTGGGGATATTAGTTCCCCTGTTCGTCTACCTGATGAAGTTTCAGCTACTTATGCGAAGGAAATAACCCCTGTTAGCAAGCTCGAAGTCCATGGTCTGTGGGGGGACACTAGGAGACTTTCACACTTATACGACACCAAGGTCTTGCTATGTTTGCACTATGTTTTCATCTTATTGGTGTTAACTTGTCTGTGTTTCATTTACAGATTCTATGGAGCGTAGAAGTTTATATGACACCATTCAGAATCTAGGGAATAAATACAAAAAGCATGGATCGTTTCGGCCATTCTCACGGTTTTTCCGACGACTCTAATTCGGGAAGGCGCTCGGGTCAGGATCATAGGAGTCGGGTCAGAGGTTACAGGTCTCATGAGTCATCTGTGTGATGTAGGTCTCGTTCACCCCTGCCACATAGCATGGATAAGTATTTGACGAGACCCGATCATGTTCGTGCATTAAGTTATTGATTGCCCCTTTTTCACTTCCTTTATCAACACAACCAACGATATCCTCTCACGTGCCATGACGCTCCGTGCAGTTGCCTATGCTGATTCCCTTCGATCCTCCTCACTTGAAATCTGATAAGGGGTCAATTCAAACCCTTACTATTACTACAGAGATGGAAGCTGTTTCCAATCCTCATTGGCTGCCATGAAGCATGCTTTTATGAAGATTTGCATTAATGATGTCTTTTTTGTTCCTTATCTAAAGAATATCCCTCCAAAGGTCATATCCGACGTCGTGGTCTACGTGGACGACGTATATGACCAATATTTCAAGTGGAAAAGAATATTTGATGTTGTTTATGAAGTTTCCTACAAAAGAAAGGTAGAGCTTGATGGGATGAAACAAATTAAAGAACACGATAATCACATTATGTCCACCCTTGATAAGTAAGTTGAAGGGCTTAGCGCTTTGCTGGTTCACGCTAAGAAAAAGCTAGAAGATCTGACTAAGTATGTTGAGGAGGATCATCAGAGCCGATAAAAGAAAATTGAGGTTGCTCATCATAGAAGCCACGCTCCATCATTGGAAAATGAACAACCCAAGAAACTATGGAAGAGCAAGCCTTGGAAATAGTGAAGTTGAAAAGTTGCTGGCGGATGGAAAGAAAGAAAAGAATGATGCTCTCACCCAAGTCCAAGGTCATTATGAGGAGTTACTAGATGCATGTAAAGCGAGAGATGACGTAGAGGCCTGAGTAAAGGGTGTTCAGGAGTTGGTCGAGGCCACGAAGAATAGAGCTAAATCTAAACTAGAGCCTATTCTTGTGCGGTACAATGCAAATGTTATCAAGTTTGGCAACTTGAAATGGTTGAACGAGGGATATCCCCGGGATTTAGCCATAGCCTGCGAAATGATCATGAAATAGGAGTGAGAGCACTCTGATGGAGTCGAGGTCGATGAGGAGAAGCTAAAACTCGACCCTTTGGATGAAGAAGGCCTAGAAGTGCTCAAGGTCAAGGTTGGTGAGCTTATCTTACACAATGAATTGACTACAAAAGTTCAACAGGAACGGGGTGAGAGTTCAGGTCTACTCCTCATGATTCAACAGTAAACATTACTGCTCCTTTGACATTTAAACCACTGATTATTGAGACTATCACTTCTCTTCTTGGCTTTAATAGTATTTCCACTGGTGGGGCAGCTTCTGGTATTTCAACTATTTTGGCACCCTCTTCGGATGATCGATACAACCTCGATGAGCCTCAGCCTCCAAAGTTGAACATTTTATCTCATATTCTGGAAGGAGGTTCTTGTGGCACTCTAGCTCATACCGAGTCTACATCTCCTGGAGGTATATCATTAATCTTGCATGTATTTAAGATGGATCATATGACAGAGGTTGACATTACTAATATCTATTTTTTCCCTTTTCAAGTTGTAGGTCATCCTTCCATTGTCCCTTTGCCAGAAGTAAGCTTGCCAATGGGGACAAAGGCCACTCTAATGGAATCGGTCATTCATGGGGGCTAGGGAGATGAAGATATCATTATTACTGAATCATTGAGCATTCATTGGGGCCTATGATGCAAGAGATGCAACGAACCCAAGCCATGCTGACCAAGGAGATTAAAAAGGAGAAATTTGACGACATTCCTCCCCCTTTGTCTTTCCCGTTGCCCATGAAATCTATCTTCGCTCTCGTTACCATTTCCACTTCTAGAGGTGTTCAAGGCATGAACCCTCGAGTCTTTGGGAAGCGACTATGATTGGGAGACGGACCCAAAGGGCTACTTCCCAGAGGATAATAAAGGCAAAGAAATAATCCGATGGAAGCCCAACAGATCTGGTGCACATTCCTTCGGGTAAGGGAGGAAGGTGAAGAAGACATGGAAGAAGACTTAGTTGCAGTTTTTCTATTACTTTTTGTTTAGCTTTGAACCTGTGTAAATAGGGTGATGCTATGCGGGTGCAGCCCCCACTCTTTTGTTAAGAAAGTTTGTTAACAAAGAATAGATTTGTCTCATTTCAAATCATTTGTCTATTTGTTCATGTATCGAGAAATGTTTTCATTTAGCCAACTTAGTAGCTTGCTTTGCTTATCTTTAGCCAAGCATCAGTTGACAAGTGATAGAGATGGAGTTTATATTACTCTTCGCACTAAGACAGTTATAGCTTGGGTACCTATCTCTAGGCATTCATGTTTGGTCTCGTCAATCTTCGAGAATCGATCGAGATTGATCACCTTGATCGGTGTTTTGGATGTCTATTTCTTAGATGTTTTACTTGATCTTGCCTAGCTTTGGGCGTTGATCTTACATACCCTATTTGTAGGGCTATGGAAATGAGGCGCCATCTTCTAAGCGTTGTAACGTCTATCACTGGACGTTTGTGTTAGATCTCGCCTAAGTTCAGGCGTTGATAATCGATGCCCAACTTGCGAGGCTAAATATGCAAGATGCCCATCTCTTGGTGTCGTAACGTATTTCTCTAGACATTTGGATAAATCCCGTCTTACTCCAGGCGTAGATCGTCGGGCTTGCCTATTTCCAGGCAATTATTCGATGTTTTGCCTATCTCTGGGCAAAGTTCTTGGAACGGACTTTCTCTCGACCCTTATGTGTTTATACTCCAATGCCCAAGTCATGGGTTAGAGGAGTTAATTAGCATTTAACTACAGATTCCCCAAAACTGTCATGTTCCTTAGGCCTTGTCGCGGACTACCAATTCCAATAAGTACCTTCCTCCGAGCACCTGTATATATATGCATTAGGCAAGTGTAAGCTGTTCAACTTTTCCGTTGTTCACAGTGCAAGGTTTAACTAATGAGAACACAAATTCACCGATCACAAAGCTAATTCATTTTATCTCCACAATAACGACAGTTCATGCCTTTTACATTGAAATCAACAAAGTAGATACAAAGATAGTTTTAAGCGAAATAGCATCATAAAGGCTTGCTATTCCATGTCCTCGGAAGTGAAATTTCATCAACAGACACTAGCTTAAATGTTCCATCTCCAAGATTATGTTCGATAGCATACGGACCTTCCCAAGTCGGGCCCATGTTCACTGAACTAAGGAAGATTCATTTAAGAATGAGATCGCCGAGTGGTTCAGTTCTTGACATTTGTGTCGTGATGTCGAGCTATTCGTCTCTGGTGAGTAGCGGCTCTCAAATCAGGTTCGTCGCATTTTTCATCGACCATATCGAGGGACTCGAGCAGAAGCTCCTCGTTCTTTTTGAGATAATAATGGATCTTTCGATGAGATTACACTTCCAATTCAATTGGAATCATGACTTTTGATCCGTATGCCAAAGCGAACGGTGTATGACCAGTTGCGGATTTGTGGGTCATTCGATAAGCCCAAAGTGTCAAAGGCAGTTCATCGACTCACTTGCCTTTGCTCTTTGTCAATTGCATTTTCAGAATGGACGTGTTGTTTTTATTTATTTCTTCCACCTATCCATTTTCCTACGGATACGCTAATGCAGAAAATCTTTTCTCTATCCAATATTTGTTATAGAATTTCTTGAATTTCGCACTATCAAATTGGGTTCCGTTGTTAGAGATGATCATTTGTAGGATCCAAAATCGACAGAAAATGTTACTGACAATGAAGTTGATCATCTTCTTTGTGGTGATCGTGACGAGCGGTTCTGCTTTAGCCCACTTTATGAAATAATCAACCGCAACAATAACGTATTTCGCTCCACCCTTTGACACCGGTAGCACACCAATACTGATTCCCCATACCGCAAATAGCCATAGGTTAACCATTTGTGTAATTTCTGTAATTGGGGCTTTAGGATTTTTTGTGAATCTTTGGCATCGATAACATTTTCTTGTTTAATCAACTGCATCTCTGTTAACCATCGGCCAGAAATATTCATAGCAAGAATCTTCTTCCTTAACGTTTGCCTGCAATATGATCGCCACATGCTCCTTCATGAAGATCCACATGGACCTTCTTAGCATACTCATTAGTGACACACCATAGCAGGGGAATAGAGAACCCTCTTCTATATTGCACTCCTACCTGCACAATGAACCATGGAGCTTGGTGCAGAAGTTTCTTCGTTCATTTATTCCGTCCGAAAGGGTTCCTTTTAGTAAATAATCCTTAATTAGAGTCTTTCATAATTCCTTCTCAAATTCAGACTCAAAGATCCAATCAACGTCCATCTGGTTGACTGGAACTAAATCCATTAGTTGTGCATCCCCGGAACTAACTAGCTTTGCTAGTGAATCAGCCTTCGTGTTCTCTTCCCTAGGGATATGCATTATTGTTTAATACTCAAAGTCATTGAGCAGTTTCAGAGCCTTAGTCAGATAGGGATCCAACCTCGCTCCCTTAGCCTAGAACTATTTCCTTACTTGGAAAACCACCTATTGAGAGTCACTATATATGTGCAAAGCTTTGACTTCAAATTCTTTCGCTATCTTGAGTCCCGCTATCAAAGCTTCATATTCGGCTTCATTAGTCATTGCAGTGAACTTAAATTTTAGGGCATAGCAAACAGACCGTTCCTCGGGGGTCACTAAAATCACTACTGCCAGAGCAACGTTCATTGGATGCTCCGTCGGTGTATAACTTCCATTGAGCACTCTGCTCTATAACCTCTTCTCTCTCATCATCTCGAGTAGTGAACTTAGCGACGAAGTCAACAAATGCTTGGCCTTGGATTGCTCTTCTGGGATGATACGATATATCATACAGACTTAATTCGATGTTCCACTTCAACAATCTCCCAAAAGTCTTAGGTCGTTGCAAAACATATCTTAAGGGCTAATCGTTCAACACCATAATTGGATGAGCTTGGAAGTAGGGATAGAGTTTCCTCGATGCGATCAACAAGCAATAGGACAACTTTTCTAACTTCAGGTAATTTCTTTCTGCTCCTGTCAATCGCTTGCTGATATAGTACACTGGCCTTTGAATTATGGTTTCCTCACGTACATGGCAATACTTAAAGCATGAATAGACACTGCCAGATAAACAAATAAATCTTCTCCTTCCAAAGGCTTTGGCAAGATAGGTGGTCTTTTCAGGTGATCAACCAAGGCTTAAAAATCATCCTTATATTCTTGCGTCTAGGAAAATTTTCTTTTCCCCATTTTAAGAACATCGAAGAATAATATACATTTGTCTGTAGCCTTTAAGATGAATTAGCTTAGTGCGGGTATTTTCCTATTCAGACTCTGCACCTCCTTTATCATCTTTAGGGCTTCAACATTTCTCAAGGCTTTAATCTTTTTTGGAGTGTCCTCAATTCCTCTTGAGTTCACAATAAAACCCAAGAACTTCTCTAAGGCAACTTCGAACAAGCCATTCAGCGGGTTGAGCTTCATTCTATCTTTTCGGAGCATGCAAACATTTCTGACAAGTCATCCAAATGGTTTGTCGATCGCTGTGACTTTACCAGCATATCATCCCCGTAGACTTCCATTGAACGTTTGATCTGGTCTCTGAACAAGGAATTTACCAATCTCTAGTGGGTGGCTTCGGCATTTTTTAGACCGAATAGCATGACAAGGTAACAATACAATCCTAGGTCCGTTATGAAGCTGGTATGTTCCTAGTTTGTGATGTGCATTAGAATCTGATTATAGCCAAGCATCCATAAATGACAGCAATTCATGGCCAGCAGTCGAATCCACCAGTTGGTCGATCTTTGGCAGTGAGAAACTGTCCTACGGGCATGCCTTATTCAAGTCTGAATAGTCGATGCATGTCCTCTATTTCCCGTTGGACTTCTTGATTAGGACCAAATTGGACACCCATTCGGTGTATAGAGCATCGCGGATGATGCTGTTAGCTTTTATCTTATCCATCTTTTCTTTCAGCGTAGCGGATTGCTCTAGACCCAGGTTACGTTGCTTCTGCTTCATAGGAAAACATCAGAGGCTCTCATTCAATGCGTGGCATGCTATCTTTGGCGATATTCCACACATATCAGAATGTGTCCAAGCAAACACATCCAGGTCCTCATAGAGAAACCTTATCGGTTCCTTCTTCATATTCGTGTTGAGTTGAGACCCGATTTCCAAGACCCAAGCAGGATCATCCTGACAAACCAAAAGATCATCAAATCGGTAGGGGCTGACCTTGCATCCTCTGGTTCTTTCCATGGATCAATAATTTATGAATTCTGCTATGCCGACCGATCCAGGACTTAGGTGGTGGTTGCTATAAATCAATTGATTTGATGTAGAGTATCTTCTCTACATCTTTTCCCTTTCCACGTCGCTATGCCTCCCTCAGCCCTGCGACATAGCATTCACGTACAACATACTAGTCACCCTGGATGAACCCTTACCCCATTCTCCATAAGGAATTTCATTGTCAAGCACCATGGGGTCAAGGCCACCTAAAAGCCAGTGAGGGTAGGTCGACCCAAGAAAGCATTATACGCTAAAAAGACATCCATCAAAATGAAGGTCAAAACCCACATCCTTTTGCAGTTAGCTTTACCTAAAGCCACAGGTAAATCCACACATCCTACAAGCTCTACAGCCTCTCCGGTATATCCCTAAATCCGGAATTTACAAGGCTTTAGATCCTAACCGTACACCACCATTTGGTCGTAAGCTCTTTTTAATAAAATATTAATAGAACTTCCACAATCAATAAGAACTTTCCTCATAGTCGTTGGCCCAGCTATGACTGATATCACTAAGGGATCAAGTGTGGGTGCTTCAATCCCATCCACATCTTTATTTCTAAATACTATGTCATCAGTCACGGTCTTTAATTACTTTTCCGGAGTTCCGTCTTTGACAGCGAAGCAACTTTCTTGTACAACATACTTCAAAGAACTCGTATATCTTTCCATCTCATTCCAACTCTTCTCAGTTGGATGAGGTCCACCGGTAATTGTATTGATAACAAGTCCTTTTCAAGCTGCATAGGCTCGTCATCACTAGGCCAAACCTAGCTCCATTGGGGAAACTGCCCTTGGGGTTGAGCAGTTCCTTGCCCCTGTGGGGCTTTCACATACCGTAGAAGTTTCTTTTTTTGAATCAAATCTTCAATCGCACCTCGCAAATGTCTACATTTTTCATATTATGGCCACGTGTCTTGTGAAAGTGACAATACTTTCTAAACCTTTTCTCTCTCTTAGTTGACTCCCTCAGAGCTGGCTTCTTATAGTGCTCCATACCTTGCGTCGTTAGGTAAATATGGTCGATTGAGTTATTCAACGGCGTATAGTCCTCATGCTTTGGGAATCTCGAACATTTCTTGAGGTTCAGTTTTCTATTTCTGTTTCCCTGGTTACTTCTTTTTTGATTGCCGCCTTTGTTTTCCACATTTACAGCCATATTTCTAGAACTCCATACCACCTCACTTGACTGTCTACCACCAACTCTTCCAACCAATGTATTTGCCTCCTTCAAGCGCTAATACTAGGTTGCTTTCCCTTGAATTCATACATAGTCGATGGAGGTTTCATTTTCAACCACCTTCCAAAATTGGTATTCCAGGTGTATTCCCCTGATTAATGCCATCAAAACCATGTTTTACTTAGTATTGCGTACCGCCGTTATTGATGTGTTAAATCTACTGAAAAGGTCCTTCAATGTCTCTCCAGTATTCTAAATAGATTTGATAATGACATTACATCCTTTGGATGGGTTGTGTACAAGTGAAATTATTCGATAAACTTCCTAGCTAGTTGGTACAATGAAGATATGGATCTCGATGTAAACCGGGCAAACCACATCGTAGCAACACCGTCTAAAAATATCGGGAAACATCAACATCTTACAATGTCCGTCGTTATTGCCGTGTCCATATACCATTCATAGTTCAGCAAATTCTACCTTAGGTCTGTCGCCCCGTTGTAAGATGACATAATCTTCATAATAAACCTTCCTGGGTATTCCTCTTACAATATCTCTTCCGTGAATGGGTTTCTACTGGGAGAAGAGCCCAATCATCGTTATTTCTGTGCTAGTTTTCACTCACCAACTTTCTCACCATATCTGCTAGAAATTCTGGTTCTATCGGATCAATTGAACGACGATAATCGTGGCCTGCTCCGAGTGTTTGGCCCTGCACACGGTCTCGGGCAGTTCCATGATACCGGATTCTCCCTTCACTAGGAGAGCCATTCATCTAGAAGATCAATTTCTGTGATTTCTATGCAATGGATCAACATAACCGTTTGAACCTCAACATTTTGGCCATCGATAACATAACCATATCCACCACCAACATCATCATCTAAGCCAACAACATCTCCAGCACCTAAGTCATGACTTATGTGTTAATATCAGATAATATCGCTGATATATCACTGATATATCTCATATCGCTTATAAGCCGATATTTTTTCAAAATATCACTTAAAATATCATTACTGATATATCGCTCCGATATTTAGTGTAAAATATCTGATATTTTTTAACAATATCATTCATTGTTGTACGTATGGTTAAATTATCTTTACATGTAAATATCTTTACATCCTCAACATTTGTTTTTTGTATATGGAAAATGACACAATTTCTAGAGCATATTGAAAATCCCAATACACTATTTTTTTTAGTTTTAACTATACAGTTTTAGGCTTCTTCATTTGTCTTTCAATAAAGAAAACTATACTTATTTCATTATCTTATATGTTTTGTTTTCCTTGAAGACTTTACCATTAAAGACAAGATCATGAAAAAGCTACTTCTCTTATAAGTTTTTTGTTGACATTTGTAATTGGTAAGTTAGCTTATAGATATCCATTTTATTAGTAATTATCATGCATCCAGAACTAAAATATAAAGAGGAGTAAAGTTATATATTTGACATACCAATAAGGAATGAGCTAAAGTAGCAATCGGTATCATGGCGAAATTACAAATTTGAAAATTTTGGGGAAGTAATATGGATGATTAGATGATTGAAGAAACAATGAATATAGTATAAAAACGAAGAAATTAATAAATATGTACAGTATACGAATTTCTCAGTTTTTATAAGTTTATATTATGATTTGTATTAAACAGAATATCCCAGTAAACAGATTATATTCTATAAACCATATGCAATCAGTCTTTGATGGTAATTTAGAATTATTTATCCAACTATTTGAATACTTAACATCAATATAATATTATAACATAATACAATATTGTTTATAACATGCTCTACCCATGTCTAATACTTTACCGATATTAGCAAGATATTTTAAAATACCTCATATCATTACTTAAAGGATATGTACCTGATACCGATATTAACTACATAGGTCATGACGATAGGGATTAGTATAGACCCTAGGGGATGGATCGGTATCGATCCATGCTCTTGTGTTCTGAGCACTGTCAACCTGCTTTTCGAAGTCCCAGTTTCCTTTTACTTTATCTTCTGTTTATGTAGTATCCACTGGATAACGAAGAAATGTCCAATTCTGAATTGGAAGTTGATAACTCCCTCCTATTCCTTCTAAGATTGCGAGATAACTGGTTTAGCAAATCCAGACATTTCTTCATCTGTTTTTTCATCTTGTCCCGACTTTCATGCAGCTTGTCATTTGACTTCTTCATCATCTTATCCATCTCAACTCGTGTTATCATACCTAAGGAGCTTTGAATTGCAACAGTGTTGGGTTAAGCGTCTTCTTCAACATGTTAAGAGCCAGCGTTCTCAACATCATTAGCAGGCCTGAAAGCGGCAAATTTTTCTCTAGTACTTCATGTAGCCATCACTTCGGCTAATTCTATGATATATTTTTTGCAAAAATATGAATAGTCATGGATTATTGGAATGAAACTAATAGATCTACTTCATGGACTAAGGCAATCTAAAAGTAGAAAATAGAAACAAATTGCAAGAGAACAATACATTCTCAATGAAAGCACCAAAATGTTTACGCCAAAAGTTGGCACAAACATCCAAAAGGTTATAAAAGAGAATAAAGTTAAGAAAGAAATGAAAAATTAAAGAAAATCACATATAAAAATTATAGTGGTTTGGCAAATCGTTGGCCTACGTCCACTTGGGCTTTGCTTATGATTCTACAAAGTTTTTACAAAGATGATCTTATGGATCGGTATTGACCCGAGTACAACAGAAGTACATAAATTTTGAATACAATGCCTATCCTTTCATTTATAGCCAAAGATCGATGGATTTCTCTCTACCATGTTCTCCGCATGTTCCCTACATCCAGAGGAAGTTGAACTGAAAAGATCGTGGCAAACTCAGTGAAATATAGGGATTGGTACCAAACGATGCTCATGGATCGGTACAGATCCATGACTTGAACTTTCGATCCTCTTCAATCTCTCAAGGATGTTTGGTTAACTTGTACCTTAGTCTTTGACATTTGGGCGATATGAGCTTGAACTTGAGTGAATTATATGGCTCGAATGTGGGATGAAAGTACTTGATTTATCCATCGATCGCTTGGGTTATGGAAAGCTAGAGAATCATCTTATATGGCATGTACTAACTTATAGGCACTCTTACTTCAAGCAGCGTCATTAATGAATGGGAGCCAACATTATGGGTTGGTACCTAACCATAGCTATGAATTAGTATCGAACCATGACTTTGTAATGAATCTTTGATCATTGGCCCTAGATCCTTGGGATGACTTAGCATGTAGGAAAGTGAGAGGGTCTTGGTATGTTAATCTCTCTTAGCATATATGTTTCAAAGTTATCGTTTTGAACATGGACTCGATCGTCCTTCAATTTTAGCGATCCACCTTGTTCAGATATGGCTTGATCACAAAGCTGGATAGTACATACTCTAAACCACTAATCAATCTTACTTGTAACATCCCCCATTTCAAGTCCAAAACTAACCGCTACGGATGCTGTAGTCATCTATAGTTATTAATTCTCGACGATAAAATGCGGCTATGTTAAACATATCAATAATTAGAAGCACGTTAATACGAAAAATATTAAACACAATTTTTCTTAACAAATATTCACATTTCATTTCAGAAATGATATTTCATATTCATTACATAATCCCATTCGCAAACCCATGTTTAGTGAAATTATAATTATTGCAAAATACTCCAAGAGAAACATATGAAGATGCCCCCTTAGTTGATCAGAAGAAAATACCTGGCAATTATACAACTTTGCCATTACATCCAAATAGACAAAACCAAACTACACAGCAGAAATAGATAAAGCTCCTAATAGCTAGATTTCCTCCTGCACATCTCCAAAGGCTTATTTGTCTAACTGGAACCTGAAAACCCTTACTCCCAATCTACTCAAATTACTACCTGAGAGTTCAAGGGGAAATCAAAAACTTCGGGTCAGACAACAGTCCGGTGTGAATAATAACCTACCATCTCGAACCAAAAAGATATATAGTGAGACCACGGTGTGAGACCACGACGCTAAGCAAAACAGTTTTTCCTTACACTAGTACCTTAACCAGAGCTAATTAATCATATACTATGCTCTTGCAACCACAATGGTTAGAACAAAAATAGCATTTATTATTATGCAACATATACTGGATTATCCATCCCAATTTATTAGATTACCCATCTTAATTTCAAATGACGACCCGGTCACAACTTAAACTGATTATTCATCTTGTTTTAGTCTGACTAACCATCTTATAATTATGTGGATTACCCATCTCACATTTAAACATATTCATATTTATATGGACTATCCATCTCACATGCAATTATTACTTGGATTACCCATCCCCTACCATATTCACTACCCATCAGATATGGTTCCATTGTTTAAATTATGTGGACTATCCATCTCACATATTCCATTTAATTTACAATGGTGTGGTATCCATCACACATCTTATAGTTTTCCTTAGATTACTATGAACCCTTCATTAACCTTATAGAGCTATCCATCTCCGGAATGATGTGGACTATCCATCTCACATCCTATAGTTTTGCTAGGATGACCATGAACCCATCATTTAATAATTTGATTCATGTTACCCACATGTCTAACCTATGTCTACTGGGGTCCTAAATTAGGTTATCCACTTTAAGTTATAATATTTCAAAGTGACATACATTGGTATCCCCAAATGATCAATGTCGAATTCATTTAAGAAAATGCATTGGTATCCCCAATGATAAGGTCTCATTTATAAAAAATTTAGTTTGTCGTAACTAATCTACTTTGGTGTCCCAAATGATAGTGTCAACATCTATAATCAAAATAGCATTGGTATGCCCAATGCTTAAAATCGAAGTCATAAAACAATAAGCTCGCCACCCTTGTTAGGTTAATATAGATTAATGTCGAAGTGAAAACATTTCACATGTCAAAACTTATCAACATTGGTGTCCCCAATGACAGTGTCGAAATATATACTTTACAATGTATTGGTATCCCCAATTACAATGTCAAAGAAGAAAGCTAAAGGCTTTCCGCCCTTAATAAAAAGATAGGCGACAATCTTACCGCACTATATCTCGTCGAACCTCTACCCAAGGTTTAAAAACGAAACTTAAATTTCCTTTAAGTATAACACTCTTTTTCGAAAATGATGTTGTCAACTTTCATACTCGATAGGTTATCCGCCTATTTAAAACAAATTCGACGCCACTACACACTACAACGATGCCGCATGACATCATACCCAAAACAATGAAAAAGATCTTGTCGACCTTAATGATTAGTGGCATCAAGACCGTCAATGACATTATAAAATAATTTGCTTAACTCGCTTTGTCTTTTATGTCGCTAATTGTATAGGGTCGACTTCAAAAGCATTCAAAGTAGTGATATTCGGCGTCTCATTAAAGCAAACTTAAATACTTCGGTTATTATGCCGCCTAATGTATATGTGCGAAGTCAAAACATAAACGATGAGAGATGAATCACGATGCTGCAATGCTGCCAAATCTTAATTTCCACCAATGTCCTCGTCGATCCAGTTGGAATCACTCCGTAACTACCTAAGTAGTTATCATGCGCTTACTACCTCATCGATGTCGACACCCATGGATGCGGTCATGTATTAGACTCGAAGAAGTACCGACGACATGGCATTATCATTATTTATATGAAAACCGATTTATTTCCAGTAAAAGCATATGCTTTTTACCAAACCCAAACTTTTTGTCCAATTTCTATTGGATAAAAACATCATTTAACCTTTCATTTGTAGAAATGTTGTCGCATACCATTTTCAAGTTCGAAAACATTTATAAACTTTAATTAATAATAACCTTAGTAAATTATTAATTTAAATTCTTATCTAGCATATTAAATTCATAATAAATCATATTCACTTGAGAAAAATCTCAAAAATTCATAGAAATTGGAGAATATCCTTTTCTTAACCATATGAAAATTTCAAGACCAGAAACCATATTTAATTATTTTAAATAATTAAAACTCAAAATCAAGCGATTTCCTTCTTTGGAAATTCATTAATTTTTTAATTTAACTTGGAAGATTATGGAATTAAAAACTCATCTCCAATTTAACGTTTTACATTACATATCCAAAAATCAAGTCGATTAGAGATTAAAATCTATGGTTTTACCCTTAAAACACAATCAATTAAGTTCATAAAAATCCTATTATTCATTGTTCTATCCAAACAACAATCAATCAACCAAAACATAGTTTAATTTATCATAATAATTTGGGTATTACCCATTACAAAATTCAAAAGCAGTTAAAAGGGATGGAACCTTATTATTCACCTTAGGTTTAAATGGAGTTGAGATTTGATGTTGCTCTAATTTCCTTAGGCTCTTTCTCTTTTGAATCCCCATGATTTTGTGCTTATTCATCCTAAGTTATGGCCAGCTTCTTTAGGTTTTTCTTTTAATTGTTTTTTAGGAAAAATAATAATGTTACGAGGGAGAGAGAGTTTATGGGATAAAAGATAGATTTATACCTAAATTGCCCGTCTCACATATCCTCTTGTTTATTAAGTTTTCCAAAACAACCCCACTAGTTAATTTATTAAGGCACGACCTTATTAGTGACCAAATCTCATTCTTCTTAACTATTTACATTATTCTATTTAATCTATCGAATTAAATATCCTGAATAATGTTAAACTAAAATTTAGGGATGTTACATTACTGTAAAAAATGCAACATTATACTTGAAGAATGAAATAAACTTCAATACATAATGGATTATTAGAGCTTACTGTTAAAGACTTTCAAAGCTTAAAAGTTACAGAGGGGTGATTTACATGTTGATTTTTATTATGTTAGTAAGTAATTCTTAGTGACATATTACTTTGATGCCTACGGACTACATATCTCTGAATCATTGGGTTGTAACTGGAAACACTTCTTTTGCACTTACAAACTTCTCCAGTTTAAGAACTGTTGAACTACTGTTCCGTTGAAATTGATTTGCAAGGGATTGTGACTTTTCAGAGTTGGCATGCCGTAGAATCAATATATTACATATTCTACAAATACACGTGTGTCTGTGGTGAGTGTGTCTATACACATACATACATATATATATATATATATATGTATGTATGTATGTATGTATATATGTATAGGATCAATAGCCCTTTTATTTAGCATCAATTTGTAGCTCGCGGTATCAGCCACAAATTCCTATTTAAATATTTGTTCTTTCTCTCTCTACATGGACTAAATTATTAATTATAAACTTGTGGCTGATATTAGGTCTACCAATAGATACCTAAAAATCCAAAATCTGTCTGCATCCGTACCTGAAAAGAGGATAAAAAAGGATATGGATGCAGATACGAAGGAATCCACATCCGAAAATCATCTGTCCAGTTTTTGGTAAGATTGTAGTTTATATTTTGTGTAATTTAGTGCAACGAAAGACATGTGTTAATTCTGTTATTAATTTAATAGTTTGTATTATATTTCTCTATTTACCGATCATTACTGGATAGGATAATTATTCGATATCCATCCGTATCTGCGGATGCAAATATCAAAAAAAGATTTTGGATGGAGATATGACACTTCCGTATGCAAAATATTCATTTATAGGTCTAGCAGATATCGGGGACTACAAATGGTGCTAAATAATGGGCACTATCAATAATAATCCCCTAGCACCATTTCTAGCCACTGATATCAGCCGTAAGTTTATATTTAAATATTTGGTCCATGTGACAAAAGAGAGAAACAACAAATATTTAATAAAACTTATGACTGATATCCAAGGGCTATAAAATGGTGCTAAATAAAGATGCTATTGATCACACACACACACACACACACAAACACACACACACACTCACACACACACACACATATATATGTATATATATGTATGATTTGGGGACATGATAACATGTTTTATTTTATTTTTTGTTTATATGACTTACAGACCCAACTTAGTAAATTATAAACATAATTATAGGGATTTAAGTATTATTTTAATTTATTGAATTATATAGTGTGTTGCAATATAAATTTCTACAGATTATCAAGTTTCAAATTTATACTAAAATGTGGTGTTTGAAATAACAAGGAATACACCTAAAAAGAAAAGGATGTATACAATAGGGATATTTACCATATTTTGTACTGTCTCTTTCAATAACCATGAAAAGATAATTTCTTGTAATTCCAAACATAACATAAATTCCCTTTTTTAGGTATAAAATAGAAATTTACAGTGTTAACCATTCCGTTTGGAAGAGATATAATTCTAACACATTAAACTACAAAAACCCTAATGATAAATTAAAGAATTATTAACGCGATAAAAAGGATTTAAGAATATAATATACGTAATATAAGTAAAATAGAGGTGAAATAAAAGTAATAAAAAGATAGACAAGTCATAATTTAAATAAAAAGGTATAGATAGTCCTCTAAAACATGGTAAGGAATTAAATGTTAAAAAGGAACGAATAAAAAGTAAAATAGCAAGAAAAAAATGGAAATTGAATGAAAAAAGGTATTTAAATCTTTTAAAAAGAATGCGATAATTAACCTTAAACTAAATAAAATGTAAACACATAAAGAAGTAGAGAAATATTGTTAACAGTAAACAGTAGAGGCACAATAATTAAACAAGAATAAATGAAGATACATGTAAACATACACAGAGAGACACATAGCCCCAAGTATGCATTTATGACGGGCATGAATTATTAAAAGTTAGTAATAACTTAGTAAATAAGAATGACACAGTTATTAGTATAGATTGGAATGCGAGATCAATAGTGTTACATACTAGAAGTCTGCCCACCGCAAGGGGCCACCAGCGGTTGTGTATACATTATACTGATGTGTGACATATCCAACTGTAGGATCCGTGGAGTTATATATGCTTGCCAATAGGTGAAGGAATACCCTCAGTAGTGTCTACTTCAATAAATTAAGGGGTATTGCCTTTGATTGCATTAGGCAATCAAAATAGGAGGGTGAGCGACTCGACTCTATGTAAGTGTCTGTTGGTAACAAATCAGGAGTGGGAGCTATACAAAGGTTGAGTACATGATTAGTCATGTGCGATCAATGGAAAAGACGTGGTTACACTTAACGGTCTACACCTCCTACTAGGATTGATCACATTAGGTCATGCACTGCCACAGTTGTTTGCTAGTTTGTTTGTTAGGGGCAAGACTGGTTAACACGTAAAAGGGATCTTTCAAAATGAATGAGATAGTCCGAGGAGCCAAGTCCTCTGTATTTCATGGAGCTGAGTCCATAATATGAAGCAAACAAGTAGAAAATCTCCAAAATGAGATAGAATACGGCTAAGCTATTGTGATGCCATTGTTAGTACTAAGGGAGTGTTTTCTACATATTCTTTAACTATTATGATAATGTTACAACAAATACGTATGTCAAACATTTAAAGGAAACATGCCAAACCCATTAATGCATGTCGAGTTGATAGATCTATGATTACACAATTGACCTTCCAAGTCAATAACATAATAAGCATCTAATATGAATATATCAAGCTACAAGGGATGTCGAATTTGAAGGCAAGAAGGTATATGGAGGTTTCAGAGCCATAAGAGGTGATATCAAGCACATCAAGCAAGGAAGATAACAAGCTTCGATGCTCATAAATGGCCCCGGACGTTTAAAGCAAAAGGTGAAGTCAAATCTTTAGAGCAATAAGGGTATAGAGCATCTAGATGGACCATAAGGAGGTATTGAACCTCTACGGAAAGACAAACCTCAAAGAAACAATAAATATCATCAAGCATCCACAAGCAAGAAGTAATGTCAAAGCCTTAACAAAGAGTATATCGAGAACCTGATGCGAAAAGGGTGTCAGGTTTATAAAAGATAATGGATATGATGAACCACTGCAACATAAAGCATAGTAAAATGTAAAATTAAGAGGAATGCCGCATCGTTGGAGTATATCGAATGTCCAATCATTACAGAAGGATATTAGACATCAAGGAGATGCTGGGCTTATAAATGGGAAAGCCTGTTGAGCATGAGAGCAATAAGTATACCAAGCATGAAGATATTAAGACTGTATCCAAAAAAGAAGGTATCAACCATCTAATTACCAAGAGAATTCGAATTTGTAAAGAATACCAGACTGGTAAGGGGTATCAAACATCTAGTTACAAAAAGGGAATATCGGGTCTCTATAGCCTAAATGATACCGAGTCTCTATATTCCAAATGATATTGGGTCTCTATAAAAGAACAAGCTTTAGATATAGCAATGGATACCCAGCCTTTACAACTACAACTGTTGTAAAGCATCTATAGACGGCAAGTGATCTCGATCTTTTTCAATGCAAAAAAAGATGTCGAATATCAGCAATATGAAGGAGATGTTAGAGATTAATAATGCAAATAAAGATACTGAATATAAGCAATATGAAGGAGATGTCGGAGATCAACAATGCAAAGAGAAATGCTGAAAATCAACATCATAAAAAGATAGCGGATATGGACACATGGAAGCCATTCTACATGTCGTTGCCTCTATAAATAGACCCCCATCCCATTTAGTAGGGGCGAAATTTTCTTCTCTCTCTCTCAAATAATAGAATATTAAATCCTAAATTGACTTGGGGAAAATAAGAACAGATTGTAATCTTTGAAATTTATTCGAACAAAGGACTTGAACAATTTTACATTGCCTACTTTCCTTGATTTAAGCATATTTGACTATTATCGAATTATGGATATGCATATGACTAATTTTTGATTTGGAATTAGACTTACACATAAGACAAGGCTATTTAAACCCTTGTCTGAATTAATGATCACTTTGCATAATGACTACCATGCCTTTTGGGCATATGACCAATGGATTGTAACTTATGTGAATCGCCTATTTAACCCATTAACAAACAAATTAATGGACTATCGCACGTATAGGCAGGTTACCTATTTTACCCTTGAACTTCCGACTTGAAATTTTTAACAACATCATGACCACACTAAAAGTCCAAGGGTATAGTAAGGCCGTTCTAACTAATAATATCTTGTACAAACGTCTTGGGTGTTGGTCCTATTTTCGGTCCAACATTTTGGCGCTAGAAGGAGGGCTCGAACCTCCGCCTTATTATTTCCTTACTTAGAAACTAATCATGTAAAGTTTTGCTATAGGAAAATGGTAAGAGCTAAAAAGGTTAATGTACCAAATGAAGAAATTGTTGTACAACAAACAAATTTGGAGGAAAACATCACTTCAAATTGCAATATAGAGAATGTGGAACCTGGACATACTTTAATGCCAGTGAAACCAACAAACAGTGAAGCAAAGATGCAGGATCAAACTCAACAACTTGCAATGATGCAGGAACTCTTTGAAAATGTTTTTTCGCAGAAGATTCTTCAAAGTTTACCGAAGGAGGAGAGGAGGTAGAATCACTAAGGAGGAATCTAGATGCTTCATTACTCAACAACAAAGATAAGGGTAAAAGCATTTTGGGGCCATAGAGAAAGAAACTAAAAATGAACTACCGATAGTGTATTTCCCGAACTTGCAGGACCACGAAATTAAGATGAATCATCAAAGAGAAGGCCAAGAAAGGAGAATAAGAAGATCTTCTTGGCAGACAGGTAGCTCAACTTCAGGAAAAAAAATACAAGCCCTTCAGAAGGGATTATCATGATGATGAAGCATATTTGTAATACGTGGCAATAAAATAGTAAAATACATGCTCAATCTTAAAGGGAAAAGGATTCCTCAACCCTAGGGTAATAAATAATCCTCGTGAAGCTCCATTCATCGAAGATGTAATGTCCGTTAGGATTCCATCACATATCAAATCCCCTTATTGAAGTATAATGGAACCACTGATCCCGATGACATCTTCTGGCTTTTGAGAGCCAAATGGATTTGCATATTGCCTCTGGAGCAGTACATTGCAGACCTTTTTCCTACGACTTTTCAGAGAGCAACTGCCAAGTGGTACAGACACAACAGAGAGAAAATCCTTTACCCTTGGAAACAGTTTTCTTATTAGTTTTCAACATAATTCTGAAAATGCAAAGATCCAACTATTGACTCTTGTGTAACATCCCTAATTTTTGATAACATTATTCAGGAAATTTAATTAGATAAATTAAATAGAATAATGATGATGAGGGGATTGAGATTTGAATAAACTACATATATAGGGCCGTGCTTATTAATAAAGTAAATGGGCTTAATTGGGTTAGTAAACTAATTAAATTACACATGGGCATATTAGTAAAATAACCTTTTCATTTTACATGGCTATGACCTTTTGTAATTGTCCATTCACGTTCATTTTTCTCAAAATCAAAAACAAACACAAAAACCCTAAGAGCCAGCCATTAACAAGGAGAAAAAGAGAAAGATTATAATCTAAAACTAAGGATCAAAGGTAGGAAGGATTAACCAACAACAAATCTCAAATTCCTTATCATATCTAAGGTGAAATAATGATTTCATACCATCTCTATTTTATTCTATGATTATATGTTTTTGGATTTATGATTAAATTTGTTTTGAAGATGATATGGATGATGATATGCTTGAACTATATTATGGTTGATTTATTTTAATCCATTTTCCTATGAATTAGTACGATTTTAGGGTAAAACTAAGAGTCAATGATTTTAGAATTCCATGGAAAATTTTTATGTTAAGTAAAACATGATTTTGGAGATGGGTTTTAATTTTCAGAATTTTCCGAGCTATAGACAATTTATCATGAATTTCTAAAGGAAAATATGATATAATTGGGTTTAAAAATTTATTTCAAGTATTTCAGGAAGAAATTGGGTCTGAAATTTTAATATGTTTGATTACAAGATAAAATTGATTTTCTGAATTTTTCCCAGTTGATTTATTAGGAAAAATAAATTATTGTTAAAGAGGGACTTTTCTGCAAATGTTGGTTTTGTTAAATGGAAGGGTTTAAACGTTATATTTCTTTGATTTGGATCTAAATTAATGCGGCAGTTTCTAATTGTAAAGTATTTGAAAAGTTTTAAAGTAACCAATCAAGGAATTACAACTGGAAGGTTAGTTATAAAGTAATTGCCATACTTATCTACAAATCAGCATTTAAGAAAAAGGTTATTCCGCCTAATTCGGAGGCACCTTTCGACTCCTTTACCTCTGCATCGACCAAGTCGAAATCAATGCATATGGTATCAATGAAATTGGTACGAAGTGAATTGGTAAGTAGCGAAAGGTTTGGTGTTGAAAGCAAAGCTTTCGTCGGGGTTGAAACCAAGGTTCACTTTTAAAAGATAAGCGTCTGCCTAGTTTTTGAACGACTTTCGACTGAGTCGATGCCCTTTTAGGCGAAACCTTAGTTTGTTTTCTAAAGTTAAATTCCAGCCTTGTTCTACTTAAAGTTTTCAACATAGTCGAAAACATATGCTTTCGAAAGGGGTTTTATTAATAGCCTTCAAAGAAGGTTGTTATACTATGTAAAGGTGTTAGCTTTCGAAAGGATTGGTTCCGACCAAGTCGAAACCCAGATGCAAATTTTCTCCTTTCAACTGTATTTAAGCCATCTATGCTGTCGAAGGGTTCTCTTTGTTTTAACTTAAACTAAGCCTTTTTCCTGAATGCTTTCGATGGGGTTGGGGGTTTCGAAGGCAATGGAGACGAAAGGGGGTTTCGACTCTATCCTTTGATATTTTAATTTAAAAGGTGGATGATTTTGACTAGATGGTTTCGACACCATCAACTTTTCCCCAAAACAATTTTATAATTGGTTTCAAAAGAGATGCTTTCGTATATAATCATTTTGACCCAAAGGATGTTTTTAAAGAGTAAACCCAATGCTTTCGACAAAGTACTTTTATTTGTTTCGAAGCTATGTTTTAAAGAATATTTTGATACCGTCGAAAGGTACCATTGGTTTTGAAAGTGAACATTTAACAAGGGCTTCGAAAGGTATGTTTATTATGTTTTGAAAAGAAGTTTATGCTTTCGAAGGAGGTTATCTAGAGGTTTCGAATGTGATGTTTTACAGTTTCAAAACAAATAACCCACTCTCACTTTTAAAAAGGAAATACCATGGCATAATTAAAGATTTTAAAAGTAGTACTTTTTCATATACTTATTCACATTGTACTTCACCCGTAACAGTACTTTGGGGAAGGGCAGAATAACCGGTTAAATTGACCCAGTAGTGAATATAACTTAAGAAATGTTAAAATCTTAATTAAAGATATTGGTAGGGGCCAATAGGTTTGCAATAAGCCCATAAAAACTGTGTAAAACAAAAGATATTACCAGGGGCCAATATGTTCATAGCCAGCCCATGAAAACTATGATTTGATACTAGCAGGGGCCAGTAGGTTTGTAGTTAGCCCATGAAAACTATATCCAGATTAAGATATTGACAATAAGTCAAGTTCCTAGTTAGCCCGTGAAAAATAGGATAAGAGATAAGATATTGGAGTTACCAATAGGTCCTTAGTGATCCCACGAAAACTATGATATTGGACAGATAGTCCATAAACATTTAACAGGTTAATAGTAATCCTAGAAACTATAATTGAGACAGATAGTTAGAATGAATGGGGATGAGTAATCCAGAATTGATTTACTTGTTTTGCATATCATCATAATGTTTTGAAATACTATGTTTTAACCATTGTGGATGCAGGAGCATAGTATATAATTTTATAAATGTTTTAGGATACTAGTGAGGGGAAAACCCATTTCGCTAGGCGGTGTGGTCTTACTAGATATCTAAATGGATTGAGATAGTATATTATTATTTATACCAGGCTTTATTTCTGACTCAAAGTTTTTGTTTTCCCCTTACACTCTCGGGTACTCAATTGATTTTGAGTAGATTGAGAGTTAAGGTTTCTAGGTGTTCCTTTAGACAAATAAAGATTCCGAGGACGTGCATGAGGCAAGCTTGTTATTTGAGTTCTTTTATTTCCGTTGTGTGTTTTGTTTGTAAAGGAAAATTTGGTTTCTTGCCTATTTATATACTCTGATCAACCAAGGGGGCATCTTCATATGTCGCTCTTGGCGTATTTTGTAATAATCATATGTTATCTGAACGTGGTCTGCGAACTGGGATTATGTAATCAATTTGGAATATTTTGAAATGGAATGTGGAATCTGTTTGCTGTTTAAATTTTTTCCAAATTCTTGTGTTTCTATGTATCAATGTATCAAATATCGCCGTATTTGATCGCTGAGGATTAGTAACTATAGACGACTGCAGCATCCATAGCTGTTAGTTTTGGGCCTCCAAATAGGGGGATGTTACATCTTGTGTGTTGGAAAATGTTAAGCAAAGACCAAGTGAATTGCTCGGCAAGTATTTGAAAAGGTTTAATAGTGAGGCACTAAAGGCGGAAAACATGACTGGTAGAGAAAAACTAAAGGCGGTGCACTCAGGGTTAATTGAATAGACCCCTATCTGAAAAGAACTCTACATCCATGAGTGTAGGGATCTTCAAGATTTTCATTTTTCAGGCTGATAAGTTTATCCACATGGATGAAATGTACTATGCTAAGAAGATATCCTAATCGAAGAAGGAAAGAGGAAAATCTAGCTATGATCACCCTAACAAAAAGCCAAGATGGGATGAAAATAAAAGAAGAAGATGAGAGGAGATTCCTAAATCTAACTATGTGAATTTGAATAAACCCAATTCCTATATTTCACTATGGCTAAAGATGGAGGGAACTTTTCTATTTCCTTCAAGGTAATAAACAGTCCAGAACCAAAGAAAGAGGGAGATTGCTACACTTACCATAAGACGAATTAGCATAAACTGACGAGTGTCATGTTCTAACCGGAATAATCCAGAACATGATTAGATCTGGATCTTTGAAGGAATTTGTCAGAGAGAATCAAATGTCCTCCAATCCTGAAGGAACAATTAGAGGCCTCCAAGCAACACTGCAAATTTCATAGAAAATGACTCAACTAGACTGTATCCCTTCGATCAACCACATAGATGTAATCCATGGATGTCCTCATCTCGCTAAAAGCAGCAAAGCAACCAAGAGCAGATATGTAGAGGTGGCAAGAGAAGGAGTATTTTTGATTCGGGAGGAGCCACCACTTAAAAATCGCAAATATCAACTTCAGATGCCCAACTTAACAATAATCCTACAGGAGTTGAGAGGGGTCTCTCAACCGCATAATGATCTATTGATGTTAACTTCACAAATTGGGCTCTTTATGGTAACAAAGATCTTAGTGGATACTAGAAGCACAGTGAACGTCATCTTCAAGCACGCTTTCGATCAAATGGGAATTCCAAAAGAGAAATTGGAACTAAGCTTTGAACCTATCTTTGGGTTCAATAATAAAAGGTCTACTCCAATAGGACAAATCAAGCTCCTAGTGCAGATAGGAACTCCATTACATTCCAGAACTTTTGAAACTCTTTTCGTGACAATGGACGAACCTTCCTACTACAATCCTTTCTTTGGGAGATCGGCCCTAGATGAAGTAGATGCATTTATTTCATGAAATATCTGACAGTGAAATTCTTGACTAAAATGGTTGGAGAACAATAAGGGGGAGCAGTTTTGCTCTTAGGAACTGTATTAAACTACACTTGAGTAATTTAAAAGAGATTATGTTTCTTGTTATGACTTGGAGAAAAACGAGTTGAGCAAAACAGCGGTTTGAAAAACCCTTGGACGATAGCCCTTCAAATTGGCTATCCAAGGCAAACAAGAAAATAAAAATATTCGAGAAGCCTGAGAATGTACAAAGAAGATTCAGCTTTACTGAGAGGAAAAGAAAACAAAATGACGTGAACTTGGTAGATAGTGAAATAGATGATGAAGAAATTGTTGCTAAACTAGATTGTAGAAATAAGCAAGAAAGAATAAAGCCAACCGAAGATGTAGAAGAGGTAAGCCTGGATTCGCTTGATCCAACAAAAACAATGAATATCGGAAAGGAGTTAGGCAACAACCACATGAGGGAGCTTATTCGATTTCTTCAATTTAGAAAGGATGTATTTGGCTGGACCTACTCCGACATGGTTGGAATAGATCAAACAATCATGAGCCATGCCCTAAACATAGATCCGAATATCACTCCTATTCGATAAAAGAAAAGGCGGTTCGATAAGGTTCGAGCTAATGCGTTGAAAGAAGAAGTCAAAAGACTAATTGAAAATGGATTCATTGGAGAAGTTTTCTACCTAAAACGGTTGGCCAATCCCGTGTTAGTCAAAAAGTCTAATGAAAAATGGAGAACATGCATCAACTATACTAATTTGAATAAGGAATGCCCTAAAGATTGTTACTTTTGCCTCGAATAAATCAAATGGTTGATGCCATAAGTGGACACAAACTATTATCCTTTATAGATGCGTACTCAGGGTATAACTAAATCTCCATGTTCAAATCATACGAAGAACACACTAGTTTCATAATAGACCAGGGAATATACTACTATAATGTGATGCCTTACGGACTTATGAATACTGGGGCTACATATCAAAGACTAGTAAACAGAATATTTAAAGAACATTTTGGATGAAACATGGAAGTATATGCAGATGATATGCTTGTAAAATCCCAAGAAGAAAGTAATCGCTTAAAGGGCCTTAAGGAAAAGTTTGAAGTACTACAAAGATACAAAATGAAATTAAACCCATAAAAGTGATCCTTTAGGATACAATCCGGGGAGTTCTTCGGATATATTGTTAGTGCTAGAGGAATAGAGGTCAATCCTAACCAAATTAAAGCGATTAAGGATATGGAAGAACCAAAGAAAAGCAAAGGTGTGATGAGCCTAAACGAGAGAGTAACAGCTTTGAATAGGTTCATCTAAAGCCATTAATAAGCGCATAATGTTCTTTGATGTGATCAAGAAGAAGAAAAACTTTGAATCGGGGAAGGATTGTCAAAAGGCCTTTAAAGAGCTGAAAGATCATCCTGAAAAGCCTCCAATCCTATCTAGCCCAGCAGAAGGGAGAATCTTTATCTTCATATGGCAGTATTCGAGCATGCACTAAGCTCTGCTTTAATAAGGAAAGAAAATAGGATCCAACTTCCAGTGCACTATATTAGCAAAAGGCTCAAGGATGCGGAAATTAGAATTCGGTCATGGAAAAGTTGGCATACTGTTTGATACTCTCCGCTTGAAAGCTAAGGGCCTATTTCCAAGCACACCCAATTAAAATCCTAAACAACTTTCCACTCAAGCAAGTCTTCAGTAAACCCGAGGCATTAGGAAGGTTAATGAAGTGAGGAGTAGAGCTTAGCCAATATGATATTCAGTTCCAACCCCGAGTGGAAATTAAAGGACAAGCTATGGCTAACTTTGTGAATGAATGCATAGGATTCATCAAAGAACATCATGACCACAATAAAAGTCTATGGGCATGGTAGGGCCATTCTAACTAATAATACCTTGTGCAAACATCTTCGGTGTTGAGCCGATTTTTTTCCAACAGGGAGTTCCTTACAAGGCATAAACTACTACTAAGAGGTGAACACGGATGTAGACAATAAGGCACACCAACGAGTCGATATTTTAGGTTCCCCTCCCCAATGCGTAGACGGAGTACATATGGTCATAATATGAGATGTAGTTCCATGCGTACGTGATACTGTGTTGACGATGGATCCTAACGATGTGCCGGGTTTTGGATACTAGCGGGGATAGTATCTTGTACCAAAGGGGGACTGTGGTACTTATACATTTATATATACGTATGTAGTTATGGTCTACTTTGGGTAGATAGGGCATATCGTACGCGTACTTGGAGTTGAGATGACTAAGTAAAATGAAAAGACATAATATGTGATGGAAGGCAATCAGCTTAAACTAGTGTTATGTATAAAGTGTGTAATTTACCAGTCACTAGAATGTTATTCCCACCCCTCATCCTCATTACAATCCATAGGATAGCTTTAGAGGAATCGGTACTGGTGCAAGGCGGGAACAATGGAAGGACATGTTTTCTTATACATGCTCGCCACTGACATGGACACTTAATCTCAGAAGTGTCAATGTTGGTCAGTAACTATATGTTTTATTATACTTTATTATTCCGTTGTGAGTTATATCGATAGTGGTCTGATATGAATTTATTTGTTTATTTTGCAGGATATCAAATCAACGATCCATACTTTGATGGACTTGGTTTTCGATTTAACACAAATTCAAGCCCACTGGGGTGTATTAGAGCCAGGTTATTTGTATTAGGAAAAATTAATTATCAAAGATTAGGTTAGAAAAAATTAGTTAGGAAACATTGAGCGAACGTATTTGTATTTCTCCTTTAAATATAAATAATTATACACCAAATCCTAAGACTTCCAACTTAGAGTGGTTGCAATCATGTACTGAAAGATGGATAAGTAGGTTATGGGCCGGAATTTGATAATGATGATATTTACCCTTGTCAATTAGAGCAGTCTTCCTGTTGTTTATATTAACCCTTTTAGGCATCTTTGAACATTTTAAAGATGATGCATTCCCCTTAACAGTGAGTACCACACCCTAATGCTTGGACAAAGACTCGGCTGACCTTAACATATTGAGGAGCTCTACGAGGTTTACGTTCAACTAGTTCATATTATAGTTTAATATAAATGGCTCAAACTGAGGAGTAAGAGACCCTAGGATCAGATCCACTTACAACTCATTACCTATCGTCATGTCCAACTGAGAGATAAACATGTATTAATCAAAGGCGTAATGTTTGTTCGAAAAGGGTACATGTTTGATGGAATTTTCAAATTAAATATTAATAAAATGGTTGCTTCTGCTTATATTGTTGGCTTTTTTCTTTATGGCATAGTAGATTATGACATGTTAACATTAGAAGTATGGATAATATGATTTCATTAAACATGATCCCCAAATATGGCAATAAATTTGATGATAAGTGTAGGAATGCTCATTAACCAAAATAACTAGAAATTTGTTTCTATTGAAATCTGTTAGTACCACTAATATGTTACAATTAATTCATAGTGATGTTTGTGATATGCATAGTACTCTTACTAGAGGAGGAAAAATATATTTTATCACGTTTATAGATGACTATTCAAAATATTGTTATGTTTATTTAATGCATACTAAGAATGAAGTATTAAATTCATTTATGACCTATAAGACTGAAGTAGAAAACCAATATGATGTTAAAATTAAGACCCTTAGATCTAATATGGGAGGTGAGTATCATTTCCATGCATTTTGTGATCTGCAGGAATTATACATGAGACGTCTTTAGCTTATACTCAACAATAAAATAGGGTAGCAGAACGTAAAAATAGGACCCTTACTGGAATGTTTAATGTTATGTTATGTAATTCTGGTCATAATACTAGTTTCTGCGGTGAGATATTACTTACCACCTGTTACATCTTAAATAGAATACCTTATAAGAAGACCAAAGTTACAACTTATGAACTTTGGAAGAAAGACAAACCAAATCTTAATTATTATTGAGTTTGAGGCTGTAAAGCCATTGTTCGATTACCTGAACCAAAAATCAGGAAATTAGAATAAAAGGGCACTGAGCGTATTTTTTTAGAATACGCTCATCACAGCAAGAGTTATAGGTTTCTAGTAATAGAACCTAATAATTTGATTGAGGTAAACACAATAACAAAATCTAGAGATGTGATGTTTTAAGAAAATAGATTCACATCTATTCCATCTAACCGATCTATTAGTGAAACAATGGAGGTTAATACACCTATGCGTGAAATGGTGAAGGTCACTGAATCTATTCGTGTATTTGAGACCACTCAAGAAAAGAATGATGAAACTAGTGAAACTCTTAGGAGAAATAAAAGAATAAGAACTGAAATGTAATTCAGACAATATTTTATCATTTATTTGGTTGAAGGATCAAGAGATGGTATTAGTCATCATGTCATGCTTTCTACAACCATAGATTCTAATCCTTTAACATATACAAAGGCCATAAAGTCTCAGGATTCAGCATTTTGGCAAAAAGCCATAAATGATGAAATGGATTCTATTATAGGAAATCAAACATGGAAACTAGTAGACTTACCTCCTGGTTCTAAACCAGTAGGGTATAAGTGGATATTTAAGAACAAATTAAGAACATATGGTACGATAGAAAATTTGAAGGCTAGATTAGTTGTTAAGGGATTTATCCAAAAGGAAGGTGTAGATTATTTTGATACATATGCACATATAGCTAGAATTTCAACAATTAGAAATTAATTGCATTAGCATTAATTTATAATTTTGAAATTCATCAAATGGACATCAAGCCTGCATTCTCAAGTGGAGAACTTGATGAGGAGACATATACGTCTCAGCCAGAAGGTTTTGTGATGTCTAGACAAGAACATAAGTGTAAACTTATTAAATCACTTTATGATCTTAAACAAGCAACGAAACAATGGCATGAGAAATCTGATAAAACCACAACATCAAATATTTTAGGATTTTCGAATTAGAAAAATGCATCTATAGCAAATTTTGTGCTAGTAAAGGTGTAATTGTATGCCTTTATGTTGATGATATGTTGATATTTAGGATTGATACCTCGAGTATCGAAGAAACAAAAAGATTTATATCTTCATGTTTTGACATTAAAGATATGGGGGAGTTGAAATGATTCTAGGAATAAGAATCATAAAAACAGCAGAAGGGTTAATCATTATCCAGTCTCATTAGAAAGAGAAGATTGTAAAATGGTTTTATCAATTTGATTGCAAACCTATAAGCACCCCATTCGACCCAAATATGCACCTATTAACGAGCACCCCATTCGACCCAGAGATATCCAGTTCCAGAGCATACCTTGTTTCTAACGAAAGCATACTCTGGGTGGCAAATGTTAACCTGATTTTTAATCCAGCAGAATTCAATACGAGTTAGAACATTCGAATTAAGCCAGAATGACATCAGACTTAAGCCAAAGGCCTAAAACAACTAGAAGATGGACTCCAAGAAATATAGGACCAAAATACGCAATCTTTTCAGGTCGGCACCGATCCAATCCAATTGGGCTGGTACTGATCTAAAACACCGAATGGTAGTCACTTCTAACCACTTGCATTGTACTCCCATCTCTCTGCCCAGCTTCTCTATCAAGTTTGGTGACATTCCAAGCATCGAAGTTCAAGAAGCAAAGACTTATCTAATTCATACTACAGTTCAGTCAAATCCATAGGTGAATCACCATTAGAACACGTCAAAAAATTACGAAATTACGTGGAGAGCATCACAACCAATCAAGGAAGCCATCTGAATAGAAAGTGTATAAAAACTGTACAACTATTCGGAATGATACCGATCCAATCCAATTGGATCGGTACCGATCCCAAACTTTCTGGGCTTCATCTTCACACTAAGTGCAGGCTTCTGACAAAGCGGCTCTAGCCCAAATGCTCTCCAACTCCTATAATACCATCTCATCTACAACAGAAAGAGGATCCAATCTGATCTCTACTGAACTAGCGGCAACAACTCTGCCATTGTTTCTTCACACTTCTTCTCTCACACAACGGCCATTAAGGGGCAATAGAGATCCTTCTGATTGTCTCCAACAACGGTGGTTAGATCTAACTTAGGAAAGAAGAACCCTATTGTAATCCAAACTCCTTTGTAACAGCAGTTTATCAATAAAAGCTATAAACTGGATGTAGGCTTCATTAACAACCGAACCACTATAAAAATCTCGTCTCATTACTATTTCTGCTCAATTTATATTTGTTTTCTATATTATTTGATCTGAGAAACAGGGCTGGTGCTTTCACACTCAAACCAGGGTGTTGATCCATTTTTTGGGTTAACATTTTGGTGCTTTCACTGAGAATCGAACTTAGGCATAGATCTAGTTTTCCTCTTTGGATCCGCCAGATCTAAAAACTAGATCCCTCAAATCAGCTCTAGGAAGTTTGAAGCTTGCCGTTGAAGATCAATGGGGAGAGAAAGAGAACTACTTTTGGAAATTCAATAGGAGCTGTTATAGCTGGAGAAGAGACCAATCCTTAGCAAATTGAAGTCAACAACACCAATAATCTGCTAATTAGAGCAAATTCTGGAGCTAACACTGGAGATCAGGTGCCCATATCTTCTACCCAGCATGAAGTCATCACTAAAGGCGAATTGAACAAGATGGTTGATGAAATCAAACAAAAGATGGAAACAGTAAAAATTCTCTTATAGACAAATTAAATGCCCTCCTAACCTTGCAATAACTATGTGCTCCAAGAACCATGCCAGAACCTACAGCTGCAACGGAATAGGAAAACTCTTCCATTTCTGGCCTAAACAGAAGAAACGGAAAACAGAAGCAAAAAGGAGTAGTGGGTGGAGCTGTAGGAATCATCATAGAAGGAAACACAAGCACTCCGCCAACTACAAAGCAACATGCTACAAACTTGAATCTAGGGGCGAAAACCCCACGGGAAGAAATAGCAGTGGATCTCTTCGAATCTGAAGATGGTGAGCAACTTGATGACGACGAGTTGGAAGAAAATGATAATGCATTCAATACCAGGAGGGAGACCTAGACTGCCCCTACCCGACCAACCGCAAGCCAATGAAACTTCGAGGGAATGGCTCTCCCGAAGACAGGAGAGCCTAGGCTTCAGCCCACTTACCAAGATCGTTTACAAAATCAAACACTTGTCATAGTCACTGACAGCCAACCCACGGACTACCGAACATCAGAGGTATATATCGCGGATATGATCAAGCACTTGATGGACAAAAGTAAGGATAGGAGAGATGATGAATGGGGATCCGCTCCAAGCCGGACTTCCTTCACTGATAACATTTTGAATGAACTATACCCTGAAAAGTTCACTATGCCGACTATTCCGTCTTACGACGGAACTAGAGATCCAAAACCCCACTTGTACAAGTATAATTGGTACATGGATAGAGAAAATGCTTCAAATGTTGTTCGATATAGATATTTTCCTATCTTCCTAAAGGGAATTGCTTCTACGTGGTTCACCAAGCTCCCACCAAAATCCATTTCCACTTTCAATGAATTAGCAACAAAATTCCTTGATCAGTTTAGGCTTCATATGGCAGAGCCAAAAGACATGATGTCCTTATCTGGCCTATTCCAAGGACAAAATGAATCTTTGAAATCCTTCATGAGTCGATTCAACACTGCGGTGACTGAAGTACGTAACCCAAACGAAGATATGGTCTTTATGGCCCTTGTCCGGGCTATCCACCCCGATACTAAATTCGAAAAATAGATCAAAATAAAGCAACCTACCACTAGGAAGGACTTTAACCGAAAAGCAAGCCGGTACTTGAGATTGGAAGAGGTGGAAGAGCTAGAAGGAAAACCTGCTAACCCATAACTACAAACGCTGGCCAGAATAGTGTGGCAGCTAATTAAGGCGTAAACACCTTCGAAACCGCTGCAGGAAACATGGGGAAGGATGGGAACTAGAAAAGAAAGAACCAGAATTCCAACAAGCAAAACAGAGGTGACAAGCAACATAAAGGCTTCAGTCCCGAAGACTACATCTCGCTCAATGATACTCTAGAAAACATCTACCTTGCGACACAAGGAACAGAGGAGTACAAGAAGCCGCCTAAAATGGAAGTAACTAAACTGTGAAAGCATTCTGGAAATTATTGTCGCTTCCATGAAACACATGGCCACAACACAAATGAGTGCCGACACATGAAGAACCTGATTGAAGTGTTGATTCGGGATAACAAACTTTAGCAGTACGTGAAAAAGCCGCAGAATCCTGACCAGCCTGCTGCACCCCAAGCTCCTAATGCCCAAGGAAACCAAGCTAGAACCGGCGAAGAGGGATCCAGGCGGACCGACCAAAGACTCATCATCGAAACAATATCTAGAGGACTTCATCCCGTGCAAAAGAGTTGGGGAGAAATGAAGCAATATGCAAGCTCATTGAAACATGCCCCGAAAGATTCGTGCTTTGCGGTTAAATACGAAACTCCTGCCAAACAGCAGAAAACCCTAAATGATGAGTATTTTGGAACCGAGAAACTGAAGGAATACAAGCTCTAACCCTTGACCCCATGGTCATGTCGGTATGAATTGGACCAGCCATGGTCCAACGAGTATTGGTGGATAGTGGTAGCTTTGTCAATATCCTATTCAGACACACGTTTGATCAGATGAGGATTAGTATGAAAGACATATCCGCTTGTCCAACAAATATCCAAGGATTCGTCGGTTAACCTAAGAAACCTGTCGGAACAATTGACTTGCCCATGGAACTTGCAAAAGGCGATCGAAGAGTCGTCCTCATCAAGACCTTTGTGATCGTAGATGAAATGTCTGCCTATAATGCTTTCTTGGATCGGCCTGCTTTGGCAGATTTCGAGATTGCTTTAGCTTAGTGGTGTCTAACCATGAAATTTCCAATGGAGAATGGACTTGGAGTGATCAAAGGAGACCAAAGTGTCACTAGAGAATGCTACATTGCAGAACTACGTGAGTCTAGAAGAAAAGAAAAAGGGAAAACTCTCCATATTTGTGAACCTACTGCATAACCAGAGCCGCCCCTGGCTTGGAGACCATAACGATTCGACAAGGCTTTGGACCTTAGAAAGAAGAGTTCATGGGAGGATCGAGCAGAACCGGCAGAATTGACGGTGCCTGTCCCAATCGATATGGATGACCCAACTCGGGCCCTGAAAATTGGGTCACATCTTGGAAATTGACTCGGAGCATGTTTCTATAAGCTATATAGGTCGAAATGACCTGAAATTTGGCATGCTTAATCTACGAAACATGGTATACAAAAAAAATCCAATAGCATTCCGTTGCTGGAATAGAGAGATATGACTGCACAAAGTTGCAACTCAAGACAGTTTATACAGAAAATCGAAAATTTGCTAAAAAATTCATTTTTGAACAATTTTGATTTTCGGTGTAAATGTCTTGAGTTGCAACTTTGTGCGGGCATATCTCTCTATTGCGGCAACGGAATGCTGCTGGATTTTTTTTGTATACCATGTTTCGTAGATTAAGCATGCCAAATTTCAGGTCATTTCGACCTATATAGCTTATGCGACGGGAAGTAATCAAATTTCTTCGTGCCAACCTGGATGTATTCGCTTGGACGCATTCTTATATGTGTGTGGTATCGCTGGAGATTGCATGCCACTCACTCAATATCGATCCCAAGTATACACCAATAAGGCAGAAGAGGCGCAGCCTAGGACTCAAACGTTCCAAAGCACTAAGAGAAAAAGTGGATAAGCTGATGGCGAATGGTTTTATCCGCAATGCAACCTATCCCAAATGGGTATCCAACCCGATCTTGGTCAAGAAATCCAATGGAAAATGGAGAACTTGTATCGACAACTCAGACCTAAAAATAGCTTGCCCAAAGGACAGTTTCCATTGCCTAGAATCGACCAACTTGTGGACGGGACAGCTGGACATGAATTGCTATCATTCATGGATGCCTACTCGGGATACAACTAGATCATGATGTATGAACCTGACCAAGAAAACACCAATTTCATCATTGATCTGGGATGTGATGCCATTCAGCTTAAAGAATGTTAGGGCAACTTACTAGCGACTGGTGAATGCTAGGTTTAAACATCAAATCGGGTAGACTATGGAAGTCTATATAGATGATATGTTAGTTAAATTGTGCATAGCCGCAAATTACTTGGACAACCTTGCCGAAATGTTCAAAATACTCCGCAAGTATATAATGAAATTCAATCCACTTAAATGTCACTTCGGGGTAGCCTTTGGAAAGTTCTTAGGATTGTAAGTGCTAAAGGCATCGAAGCTGATCATGAACAAATTACCACTTTACAGGAAGTCGAGGCCCCAAGGAACAAGAAGGAGTTACAAAGCTTGAATGGAAAAGTTGCAGCGCTAAGCCAGTTCATCTCAAAAGTAATCGACAAATGTATACCGTTCTTTAACCTATTAAAGAAGGGAAAGAAGAACTTTGAATGGAATCAGGCTTGTCAGACTGCCTTCGAGGAACTGCTACGACATATGGAGACTTCGTCAATCCTATCCAAGCCAGTAGACGGAGAAGAATTGTTTATCTACTTAGCATTCTTGCCCCATGCATTAAGTGTTGCGCTTGTATGTGAAGAAGCTAGGGTCCAGTGACCGATGTATTACATCAGTAAACGGTTCACTAGAGCTAAGAAGAATTATCCGAAGTTGGAAAAACTAGCATGTTGCCTCTTGATCGGATCCAGAAAGTTACAATCATACTTCTAGGTGCACCCGATCAATGTGCCAACGGACCAACCCTTGAAGTAGGTGTTGTACCACCCTGAGACCTTTGGACGGCTTATCAAATGGAACATTGAATTGAGTCAATATGAAATCACTTACCATCCTCGAAGGGCGATCAACTGGCAGACTTCATTGCCGAGTTTACAATACGAGATAACAAAGAAGAAGTTACTTCAGAAGTGGAGACAAACTGGAGGTTGTTCGTCTATGGTGCATCTAACAAATTTTTCTCGGGGGCAGGAGTCATGCTCGAAACTCCCGAAGGACAATCTGTTTGCTACGCCTTACGCTTGGAATTCTCTGCAACAAACAATGAAGCGGAATATGAAGCATTGATAGCCTGACTGAAAGTTATAAAGGAACTCGAGATAAAGTTCACACATGTCTATAGGAACTCTCAGCTAGTTGTCTACCAAGTAAGAGGCGAATATCAAGCCCGGGCAGGGAACCTTGCCCCATATCTATCTAAAGTGCAGGAATTGCTGAACGACATCGAGCATTACACTCATATCCCGAGGGAATAAAACATAAAGGTGGACTATCTAGCTAAACTAGTCGGTTCCGAAGAAGCTCGGTCAATAGGACTGGTCCCGGTTGAAACTCTGACTGCTCCAAGCATAGGCGAGATGGATATCGACTGGATTTTCGAAACGACCGAAGAACTAGAGACATGGATGATGTCGATCAAGGACTATTTGCTCAGAGGAACACTCCCTGCAAACAGTAATCAACGGGAAAAGCTCGTCCGAAAGGCACCACATTTCGTAATACAGGATGGAATACTCTACTGAATAGGATTCTCTGCCCCCTTGCTCGGGTGTTTGACCAAGGGCGAAGCTCAAAGAATCCTCAAGGAAGTCCATGAAGGCGACTGGGGAGATCACACTAGGAGGCAAACCCTTGCAAAGAAAGTTCTCCGATATGGGTTATTTTTAGCCAACGGTCAACCACGATGCAGCAGATTATGTCAAATGGTGCAAACAATAATAAAGATTCAACAAGATCAAAAGAAATCCTTCAGCAGAGCTAACACAGATGGTCAGTCCATGACCATTCGCAATCTGGGAAATCGATTTGATTGGTGTATTGCCAATAGCCAAAGTAGGAGCCAAATACGCTATCGTTGTTGTTGACAACTTTACCAAATGGGCCGAAGTGGAACCACTGGCCACTATTACCACAAAGAAAGTTATTAACATTGTCATTAAAAACATTACTTGTAGGTTTGGAGTGCCATAAAAAATCATCACGGATAACGGGATTCAGTTCGAAAGCACTAAATTTAAAGACTTTTGCAAACGCTTCCGAATCGAGAAAAGCTTTTCCGATGTTGCACATCTGCAGGCAAACGGGCAAGTAGAGGACGTAAACAAGATCATCAAGTCCATAATCAAAAGCGGCTAACTAAAGCCAAAAGGGAATTAGGTTGATGAACTTCCACTTGCACTATGGGCTTACAAAACAATGCACAAATCTACAACCAGGCACTCTACGTTCGCCCTAGCATATGGTTCAGAAGCAATGATCTCATTCAAACTGGAAGTCCACTCTCATCGAAGGCGAAACTTCAATCAAAGGCAGAATGAGCAGCTCCTGCTCGATTCGCTCGATATGGTCGATGAGAATCGGGAAGAAGCCGAGCTAAGGACCCCCGCTCATCAGAAAAGGGTCACACAACATTTCAAGTCCAAGGTCCGTAACTATACTTTCGAAGTAGGAGACCTTGTCCTCAAACAGGTCTACCCTATACCAGGAACAGTCGGAGTAAACTGGCAAAGGCCCTATGTAATCAGCCAGAAGCTAAGGGATGGCACATTCAAGCTAACAACCATTGATGGGACCCAAATTCTCCATGCTTGGAATAGCAAATTGTTGCGTCATTACTTTATCTAGGACTGTCTTATGTATTTCCTATTTCCACAAATAAGCCATCCCGGGATACCGGAGGCATTGTAAATAGGAAGAACTCGCCCAACTTTTATTTCAGTTAATGAAATTGCTTTGCTTTTTGAACCAATAAAACTATGTTCACATAAGTAACTTGCCGATCGATGGTGTCAAATCGACTCAAAACCATCCGATCGCTGCTTGAGACAATGGAACCACGCTCAAGTATGCACCATCTACATGCCGAGTCGACGGGGTCAAATCGACTCAAAACCATATGATCGCTACTTGAGACAGTGGAACCATGCTCAAGTATGCTCCATCTACCCGCCGAGTCGATGGAAGCAAATCGACCCAAACCGTTGATCAACGGAACTCGATCCCTGCCTTCTAAAAACCAGTGTTGCTTCGACGATACCAGGAAGGGCCGAATCAAAGCCACGCATTTTGTAAGTCGCGCACTCTCAAACCGCTGATCGACAGAACTCAATTTCTGCCTTCTAAGAAACGTTATTGCTCCGGCGACATCGGGAAGGCCCGAGTCAAAGCCACGCACCTCCTCTTGGATTGTGGAATCATGTCCAAGCGAACACAGTTACTTAAGCTGCGCATCTCGTAAGCCGCACATCACTTCCTGGTTCGTAAAACTATGACCGAGCAAGCCTCGATCCCACCATGCGCATTTTGTAAGCCGCACACCACTGCTTGGATCGGCAAATTGCATCCAAAGACGAGAAACTCTCATATTACAAAAGGCCACGCATTGCCTCCAAAGCCAAGGAAATAGCACTCTAAGAAGCAACACATGTGCACAATAACCTGAACGTCGGCATTGTGACGAAATCACTTAACAGTATTTCAAGTAATCGATGTTGCTTCGGCATCACCAATCACTTAGTGAAATTCTTAAGTGCATAAATCACTTGCCGTAAGGCCTCTAAAGAGCTTTACGGATATCTCAAGTCAGAAATCAAAATTGGATATCTAAAATGAGGATAATAAAACTAGAAGTTCCCAATGATAGGAGTTACAGCACAAACCTGACTAGGGGCATCCAGAAGACTACTAGGGGCACCCAGTCTCTTATCAAGTGTTCGGAGTAAACAGTCCTGCGAACTAGGGGGAAGACACACAACAACACTCAACCAAAATAGCAAATACTCCATAGTTTTGTTACCCCAAACAAAGAATTTTGGCAGTAATTACAGAACTAAATAAAACAGTATAGGAAAAATATCAACGACTACTTACATGTACAAAATCATGCTGAATAAAAAACAGTGGTATATAAAAGGCAACAGTGCATGAAATATAGATAAGTAGACAAGTGAAATTACTATCAAAATTTCAACAATTTTATCACTTATAATATTTTTCATATACAACAACAAACAGTGGGGGCCGTACCCGCACAATATCGTCCAAGAAAAGGAAAATGTAAACATCAGCACTTATACAAAAGAAACGAAAAAAGTAAAAGCTCTGCTTCATGAGTACACAGACAGATCATGGATTCTTGTCACTACCTCCCTACCGCCTTTCCCGCCTTTAATCGACAAATTCTCAAGCTTCTCCAATCCCCTCACGAAGTGACCTCGCTTTCTGAAACATTGCAACTGGCAGACCCTCCTTTGCCTTTGTGATTGCGGGATTTGTGAGAACTCTTCGATGACCTTTTTTGCTCTTCAACCTTCTCCTTCTTCATCGCTGCCATATGCTACTCAGTCATCGGCTGCTCGGTCTCCACTTTTTCTGGTTGGCGAGCTTGATCCTCCTGCTCTCATGTATTAGTAGCTGCCAAGCCATCCTCTTGAGATACAGAGAGGTCATCCAAACCATGCAGCGCTGCAATTTGCACGGAGTGCAGACTAGGCTGCAAGCCGAGCATGGAGACGATGGTTGATGCGGTAAGAATAGCAGTATATCCGATGCCATGAGGAGGAGGTAGCTTGGCAGGAAGAGAGGGCCGATCTATAATATCAGAATAAAGGGTGGTTATCTCAGTAATTTCATCCGGCGTAAACTGGAAATCTTCAAACATGGGAGAGATAAGAAAATTACCTGCCATAGAGGTATGTTCATGCATCACAACTTCGAAGCCCATGCCGTTGCCCTCTTTTGACTGTTGCATAATCACAGGAGTAGTAGGAGTGATCGAAGAAGCACCACCTACTGAAGTAGGAACGACCCCTCATCAGCACGGGGATATGAAGACGACTCACCGGAACCTAGAGGAAACTGCTCGGTCATCGCCTTAGCAGCGGCCATGGCATCAACAGCTTCTCGCTTCCTCTCCAGCCTCAAAATCTCCTGGCCCTCACCTAAAGCTTGACAGAACTCTTCGTTCAGATATGTTTAAACAAACTCCTCTTCAGTATAACTGCCGCCATGTCCTGAAATCGGGCCAGAATCTCTTCCTAGACTATGGTAGATGTATGAGGGAACAACGAACCCAAGTAACTAAGACTCCCCTGATGCAGCAGGGAGTTGACATAGAAGCCCAAAATCGTAGCATCCAAGCCCCTCATCTTCTTTGTGAAGGTATCTTAAAGCTATGAAAAGCTAGCATCTGTGTTAGCATTCTCTACCGCCAGCTATTTCTTCTCAACATCCAAGTTCGAGACTTGTTCGCGAAGTGAGGCGATCTCTTGAGCCTGCTCGGTGATGATTTTCTTTTGCATCTCAACCATCGCCTCGCTTATATTCAAATGTTATTTTAATGTCACCTCATCTGTATGGCACTCTTTAGCTCATCTCTAAATATGGTTGCGACTCGATCAGTGGATTCTTTTTAGCTCCTTAAGCAAAGAAGCACTTTACTCTCCCCTTGAGGGCGTCATCTCTCTCTTTCTTTAGCCTCTCGATCTCTGCATCATGATCTACAAGCTGCGTTTCTACTTATCCGTTTTAGACTCAAACGAGAGGATTTCCTAGTGGTTGTTCTGGCTAACAGTAGACAGTTGTATGCATAATTTTTCCCATCCTTCAGCTTGCTCCAAACCGCTCTGAATTGCTTGGAAATGGGGTGAATAAGATTCGACACGAACTGACTTCGGATTAGGCCTTATCAAACACAACCCTCTTTAATAACAAACTACAGAATGCCGCTTATAGATGCGGAGGACCAGTAGGAAGAACATAAGGCGCACGCCTAGAAATCTGGGGAGTGGCAGTCATGATAGTATAGGTGGAAGAGGTCACGCACTAGAAGCATGGACATTTATCCCAATGGAAGCAGGAGGCTGTGAAGCGGATTCGCGTTCTTGATCTCTTTTTGGCCTCTTCGTCGGATCTTCCTAGTCAATCGGGCTCTTCCTCTTTTCATAGCTAGCTCTCCTATCTCTACCACGATCTCTCTTGGCATGGCGATGCTCTTCCACCTCTCTCTCCTTCCTCCTTTTCCTCTCCTCGTCAGTCTCCCGAGGAGTATAATATCTTGAAAAGTGTATTTTCATACGCTAAGACTCCAAATTTCGATCAGGATCGTCGTAAAGACCATGAAACATGATTCCTATAGCAAGCGATAAAATGGATTTAGAAAAGGCATTAGATGGAGCAAAACATCCCAAAGAAAAATAATATAAAGCGTGTGATCCTAGTGAAGCGTGTGTTGCAATTGACGACCCCAACGGAATACACAAACCAGATCGGTAATCAACTAATGTTAGAACATTGCTTCCTACAAGGGTGGTCTGAGTAGACTGGGAAGGCAACCCTTTCGATGTAAAGTCGTCCATCAACTCATTCATATTCATAAAAATGTTACTTATATCTCCCAAATCAATGTCAGCATCTCTTGGCAAAGAGCTGGGCATAGGCTCGGTCTTGGGAGAAGCTCCCTCGATAAGCTCTTTCAAAGAAGGCGAGGATGCATGGCCGGGGCTTAATTTCGAGGTCTTGTCACCAAATTTGACGTCACCCTCATTAGTGTCCCAATCTATTTCTTCTTCATTTAGAAAATGCTCCTCACTGATTTCTCCTTCTTCCTTCTCTTCAATAAGCAGAGCCTTGCCCTTTGGTCGAATAAATTATTCCTCTTTCTTTTCTAGAATCGAGGGCATTTTGGGTGGATTGCTGGCCCTGATTTGAATTTCAACCACCTCAGGGACCTCCTCTGACCCATCGGATGGGCTACTTTCCTCTTCATCATCATCCTCACCAGAGTCATGGGAAGAGGAAACAGAACGGGTTCGATCTCTAGAACGGGAAGAAGCACTAACAAATTCGACGGATTTCCCAGGGTGTACAAGCCCATATCGGTGAAGGTTCTCATCCGTGAGCAAGAATCTAATCATGCGCTCCTGAGCATCGATCACTTTCAAGGTGTCGAGAACAATGTTGAATGTCGGGTCCTTGTTAATTTTTGGAAGAACTGCAAGGAATATATAATCGTTCGGAAAACTTATAGCAATTAAAGGAAACTCCAAACACGGTGAAGGAGACCTACCCCCCGTTGTCCACAAATGGGTGAATCCTTCTGGACACTTAGCAAAAAAGAACTGATTCTTAAATGAAGGAGCTTTGTTGGGAAGATCCAGTATAAGCTTCCAGCTCTGTTGTGCTTCAATATAAACAAGCGATGGATTAACCTCTCTCTTCTTGAACAATAAGGGATACCGCAGCTCGACGAAGCTTAGGGCATGGTTAAGACTCCGCATGAATAGAACATACAAGCATGTCAACACGGTGTATCCATTCAAAAGAATTTGAAAGGGGGCTAACCCCATGTTCACAAGGGTGGTCATCAAGAAGTAATTAAATGGAGGCACCGCTCCATACATGCACATATATCGATGGCATGCCACGTACCCAGGAGGCGGTCTATGGGCAAACTCTTCTCTTGAAGGCAAAAGCACATCGTCCTCTAGAATACCATAGTGAGAAAATGCTTCGCAACATCTTATGTATAATAGTTGTAGAAGTCTTTTATGGAGGATCAAGTAGGGTTTTGAAATTAGGAGAAGCACGATCAACGACGAGCCTGATCAAAATTAGACGACCATATTGACCTGCAATCGAACGAGCAGCAAACCTAGTCGGGATCATTGATGACTCCGCTTCAGAATAAGGCGAGTTTCCTTTAATTGAGTTGCGCCGTGAAGATTTACATGCCTTTGTGCACAACAAAGCTTATGTTCAAAATGGTAAGGTACGCCTAATCTCTAAACTATAAACCCTTATGCGGTCGACACTTGAAATCCAAAAGACGATTGATGTGTCCCAACCAATCGAATTCCAAATGTTAACTGGAGGTATGTGTAGTATGCAATCTATGTGAGAATGGTTCTGATGTCATGAACACAGCAAACGATCCATCTCGTGTAGATAGCTCATTCACCCTAGGAAAAATGATCTGTATCGTTCGCTAAATTTATTATTTCTATACTTACCCATTATCGATCAATGATTGATAATAGATCCATTTACCAAAGCGATACAGAAAGTGCTTCCTATTCCAGGAACACCCGGGTGTGCAATAACAGGACTGTTCTAGTGCAAGCAGCTCCCGATCAATACATCCAAACTAAATGAAAATCTTCAGTATTAGTCGACTTTATTTTTCTGGAGGAGGATAACAGCATAAGCTATGTATAAGAAAATACGCCAAGCTATTGTCACTCTCCTAAAAAACCAAAATCAATCCGCAATCACCATTGTCTCCATAGCCAATCCAAGTTCACCGCTAATCACCACCAAAATATCAAGTCCATGTTACCAACCTTTGAATTAGAGAAGATAATTCGATCTTTAGCTCAGAGAGATCCAAGTTAAGGATTCAATCAAGTCGGGTCGGTAGTCTTCACGAAGTTGGGGATTTTTGACGGTGGTTCCTTGCTTCAATCGTCGGCAGTGGCTTTAGGAGGCGGCGGCTGATGGCGTTGGAGGTGGCGATCGACGGCGGCGGTTCACTGATGGTTGGAATGCTCGGATCGACTCGACCTAAGGTTTGAGAATTCGGATCTGTTGGAGGTTGGCTTGTATGAAAATGGAAAGTGAAGTGGAAGGATTGGATCAGCTGCATATATGAAGCCTGAGAAAATTTTTGAAAATTGTTTAAGTACTCGAATCGGTACCGACCCGAATTATTCTACCCGTACCTCTCCAAGCTTCTCCAACACGACCTCCTTGAGGTTTGTATGCATTATTAAATCAAAATCACTTCATAATCACGAGCAGTGAAGATCTACACTAAAAGCTATATAGCTAACTGGCATATCATAAAAAACTTCTCAAGATAATTCGACACAATCATCAATACTCTCCAAAACAGGAACCCAGAGATATCCAGTTCCATAGCATACCTTGTTTCCCACGAAGGCATACTTTGGAGGGCAAATGTTAACCTGATTTTTAATCTAGCAGAATTCAATAGGAGTTAGAACATTCGAATTAAGCCAAAATGACATCAGACTTGAGCAAAAGGCCTAAAACAACTAGAAGATGGACTCCAAGAAATATGGGACCAAAATACGCAATCTTTTCAGATCGGCACAAATCCAATCCAATTGGATCGGTACTGATCTAAAATACTGAATGGTGGTTGCTTCTAACCACTTGCATTGACTCCCATCTCTCTGCCCAGCTTATCTATCAACTTTGGTGACATTCCAAGCATCGAAGTTTAAGAAGCAAAAACTTATCCGATTCAGACTATAGTTCAGTCAAATCCATAGATGAATCACCATTAGAACACGTCAACAAGCTACGAAATTACGCGGAGAGTATCAAAACCAAGCAAGGAAGCCATCTAAATAGAAAGTGTACCAAAATTGTACAACTATTAAGATCGATACCGATCTGATCCAATTAGATCGGTACCGATTCGAATAGTTTGTTCCTATGACCTCCAAACTTTCTGGCCTTCTTCTTCACACTAGGTGTAGGCTTCTGACAAAGCGGCTCTGGCCCAAATGCTGTCCAACTCCTATAAATATCATTCCATCTGCAACATAAAGAGGATCTGATCTGGTCTCCGCTAAACTAACGGTAACAACTCTGCCATTATTTCTTCACTCTTCTTCTCCCATACAACAGCCATTAAGGGGCAACTGAGATCCTTTCGGTTGTCTCTAACAATGGTGGCTTGATCTGACTTAGGAAAGAAGAATCATATTGTAATCCAAACTCTTTTGTAATAGCAGTTGATCAATAAAAGATATAAAGTGGATGTAGGCTTCATTAACAGGCGAACCACTATAAAAATATCATGTCTCTTTACTATCTCTGCTCCTTTTACATTTATTTTCTATATTATTTGCTCTGAGAAATAGGGCTAGTGCTTTCACACTCCAATCAGGATGTTGATCCGTTTTTTCGGTTAACAGTTTAGAAATTTGCTATTGGAAATTCATGTATGGCCAAAACCAATGCCTTCGATATTTGCGCATTGTGATAGTCAAGCAACACTACCAAGAGCATATAGCTAGGTATATGATGGCAAATCTAGGCATATTAGCCTTAGACACAGTGCAGTAAGGCAAATGCTCACTAATGGGGTAACTACCATTGATTTAGTAAGATTTAGTCAAAACTTGGTCGATCCATTTACAAAAGGACTTGCAAGAGATTTGGTGTTGAAAACATCAAAATGAATGAGTTTAAAGCCAACATAGAAATCACCTATAATGGAAACTCAACTCAACATAATGAAATTCATTATCTTGGTTCAATGAACAAAAGTACATTATACAATGTGATTTGAAGTACTATAATATTAGTCTGAAGAACTAATATAATATCCATTTCAAGAAGAGTGCTTAGTACTTATAATGATATGGTGGAGGTTGTACTATTTAGTGTTTAATAGGTTTATAACAGAAGTACTGTTGAAGTGTATAGTTATATGGCACTTATAATAAACCTACCTATATGAATGCATGGAGGTGGTGTCGCCTTCTGCAAGACTATGGCTTAAGTCTTTAAGGGTATTTCAGGAAACCAAGCTATAGACATAAAGCCAATCCACATGTCGGCTTATGAACTATCTGAAGGAAAGAAAACGAGCATGTGAAACGCATTTGGTACGTCGCATATGGTCGTTGGTTCAATGCTCAGTGAACTATTCCATCCTAACATGCTTTGATAGGTTATCACTATGTATAGATTCAAGTTCACAAGACATCTATATTTATGTACAAATTTTCCTACAACAAATGATAATAGAAATTTTATTAAAATTTGATGGAGGATTGTTAGTGTAAATTATATAAAATATTTGTGTGAGTAAATTTATTTTAAAATAGGAAGAAGAGAAAGACAAAAGAAAGAACGAGGGATTGGAATAGTCCCACATCTTAGAATATTAGAAACTATATTTGTATAAATATAGGTTCCTCAAGGAAATGTTGGGCCCTACGGGCACCTAATGCTTACTCTTTTGTGAAGAGAGAGGCCATGCATCACAACCACACACACGTGCACCGCCACTGGTCATCCGATCGGCCGGATCGGGTTTGAGTTTGGGTTTGGGTTCAAATTGTAATTTTGGACAAATTTATTTTAATTACAAAGGGCCAGATCTAAAAACGTTAAAGTCCAGAATTCAAATTTGAATGGAAAAAAATGGCAGGAGATACGACTATTTGAAATGGCAGGACGTTTGATTTCAAATAAAAGGACACAACTGTTTGAAATGACGTAATGGGGGGAGACATAATGTTTCAAACGAAAAGACACATTTTCGCAACTATAAATAGGAATGCCAAGAAAGCGTTTCAAAATCCTTTTATTATTTTTTTGAAAACATAAACATCTTAAAAGCGTTTTAGATTTTCGGATCTCCTTCTCTTCTTCTCTAATATTTCTTTCAATGCTGTTTGGGGTTTGTATTACTGCAGATCACAAACTCAATACTCTTGTCACTGCAGTCAATTCAGAAGATAGTTTGAATTGATTTTGACAGTGCTATCGCAATCGATTGGAGAGATTAATCATCTTAGCTCCATTGTATTTTGGGAGACTATTTCCTCAACTCACAGCATCCATTTGTTTGTTCAAACGAGTGATGATGAAAAATAACATTTTAAGGAAAGTGTCATCGACGTGCCTTTCATGAAATCAAAATACAGACATAAAGCCAATCCACGTGTCGGCTTATAAACTATCTGAAGGGAAGAAAACGAGTGTGTGAAACACATCTGGTATGTCACATAGGATCGTTGGTTCAATGCTTAGTCAACTACTCCATCTTGACATGCTCTAATAGGTTATCATGTGTATAAATTCAAGTCCAAAAGACATTTATACTTATGCACAAATTTTCTTGTAATAAATGACAAGAGAAATTTTATTAAAATTTGATGGAGGGTTGTTAGTGTGAATTTTATAAAATATTTGTGTGGATAAATTTATTTTAAAATGGGAAGAAGAGAAAGACAAGAGAAAGAATGAGGGATTAGAATAGTCGCACACCTTAGAATATTAGGAACTATATTTGTTTAAATATAGGTTCCTCAAGAGAATGTTGGGCACTTTGGACACCTAATTCTTGCTCTTTTGTGAGGATGAAGGCCATGCATCACAACCAAACACGCGCGCGCCGCCATGGATCATCCGACCGACCAGACCGAGCTTGAGTTTGGGTTTGGTTCTAAATTATAAGTTTGGAAAGAATTATTTCAATTAAAAAGGGCTAGATCTAAAAATGTCAACAAGTCCAGAATTCAAATTTGAATGAACAAAAATGGCGGGAGACACGACTTTTTGAAATGGCGGGACGTTTGATTTCTAATGAAAGGACGAACCTATTTGAAAGGACGTAAATAGCGAGAGACACAATGTTGCAAACGAAAAGGCACCTCTTCACTACTATAAATAAGAACGCCTCAAATCGTCTCAGATTCCTTTTATTTCATTTTTTGAAAATAGAAACATCTGAAAAGCGTTACAGATTTTCAGATCTCATTCTCTTCTCCTTTGTTATTTCTTTAAATGCTATTTCGGGTTTGTGGTGCTGCAGATTACAAACTCGATACTCTTTTAGCTGAGTCAATTCAAAAAATAGTTTGAATTGATTTTGACAGTGTTATCGCAATCAATTGAAGAGATTAATCATCTCAGCTTCATTGTATATTGAAAGACGATTTGCCTTAACTCACGTCACACATTTGTTTGTTCAAACGAGTGGAGATGACAAATAACGTCTTAAGGAAAGCGTCATCGACGTGCCTTGAATCGAAACAGATTTGGTTTTACAATTGTTGTGCCACTTCACCAGAACTTCCCGCTAACAGGTGATAGGCGTTGTTTAAGGATCCTTTTCGCGCTAAAATTCTAATTTCTATAGTTTTGTTGTAATCTTTCGGATTAATACCGATCCTTAAGATCGTCTTTGTAAAAACTTTGTACAATCATAAATAAAATCCAATTTGAAATAGGTCAGCGATTTGTCGAACGACTATAGCTATTGCGTGTGATTTTCTTTTATTTTCATTTATTTTCTTCACTTTATTATATTCTGTAACCTTTTGCGTGTTTGTGTCAACTACTGACGTAAACCGTATGCCTATTTCTTATTAAGTGTTGTTATAATATAATAAACATTAATAAGTATATAAGGTACATCCTATTGTGTATGTATGTTTAACAGTTGGTGCTGTTTAATGCCTACTGGAAGAAGAAAATGCCTATTACAATAAGTGGTCTGGAATAATTTATAACAAATCAACTTATCTTTTATGGTTATCTAATTATTTAATGCTCGTAACTTTATAAAAACAATCAGCACTTTAACATTAATAAGCAGTTATACTTGTTTATTGCAAACAAACATGTCTTAATGGTTTATTCAGCGTTAAAATCTTTTCAAGTGCTAAACAAACATATCAAAGTCATGTTTTGAGGTTCCCATCTTCTTCCGTCCATCTTAGAAATTAACGTGGGTAAATTGTTGATGTAGTAAAACGACCACCATATATTGAAGAGCATTTTAACCACAAGGTACTTATTTTTACATGTTGGAACTGAGATGTATCTGTGTAGTAAATTTCTAATGTAGAGGAATGCAACACTATAAATTCCAGTCGTCATTCTTGCTTCCTTTTCCCTTTGAGTAAAGTGATGTCAACGGAATTTTATAAACTTTGATCGGTAATGTCATATTTAATTATCTGAATCTTATATGAAGTGTCTTCCCCAATATTTTGGGCCAACTCCATGACCACCCACTATCACTTTCTCTTCCGAGAGTCAACTAATGCTATTCAGGTCTCTATTCCCACATTGTCTCTATCGAATTAATAGTTGTCTGTTAACAGCTAGCCTAGACAAAGTAATGGTTAACCTAGGTGTCTTTTCCTATGATATGTCATTTCTCGACAAATGCAGCCGACAACCTTATTGAACCTTATTACAACTTGATACTGTGATCGTATCACATTATTTCAGGTCTGGTATTTTGGCATTTCTCTTTGTTTCTAGCGTTTAACCTATACAAATCACGTGTCTTGCTTAATTCATAAAGGCAAGGTCAATTTTGTTTACACCTTTTATGTAGATGGTGATAATGTAATTTGTTTCAGTTTACAAAGGCAATATAATTTTAGGTTTAGCCAGATGATCTATAGCTCACTGTATCATATGTTGATCCTAAATATTAACTGTATTTAATTCAATTTGTGCCAGTTTATATTAAAGGCCTTTTGTGACAATGCAGCACTCTGAAATTTGTCAGTTTTATAATGTGATTTGCAGTCTGTAATTTGTTTTTGTGCTTCTCTAGTAAGTCTTAATTATGCTAGTATAAATGCATCCAAAAATTTGTGCATGCATACATATTTTAGCGGTGTCGATTGATTTTATGGTGGCAAGTTCAATGGCAGAGACAATTTCAGCAATGACGATAAAACGGTGGGGATGGTTGGTTCATCGGCAATGGAGCCATGATGGTAATTGTTTTTAATGAGGCAATGATAATTTCTAATTTGATTAGGGTTTTCTAAAACTTTGTACTTTATAGTCTAATGGATCCACGAAGAAGAATAAAAATGATACTTTTGGAAATCGATAAAACACTGTGAAAGTGATATGTAACCTGTTTATTTTATAAATCGCAATGATATAGACCTTACCAAAGTGATAAACTTAATTATTCGATTAATACCGTTTGTATAATTATAAAGTTATAAATAGCTTTATTTGAAAGTGTTCTCAATGCTTGGGATGAGGATTTTTTATTTTTTATTTACTTTTTTTTTTTTTTTTTTTGATGATTGCCGCTAACAGTCTAAAACATTGAAGTCTTATAGACATTTGAGTAAGTTCTCAGGTGTATATTAAATGAATTTTGTGACTCGAGGATTTATTTCTACGTCGAGTTTCACTCAAGTTTGGCTTCTTGATCTTGTCATTAGTAAAAAGAAACCTGTGTTAAGATACCAATGGGAACTAACTGGCTTAAATACTCCAAATTTATCTCCTGGTTTTCATCTTTTAAACTTTCAAATGTGTGTAATCTATTTCAGTGTTATTGTAGTATGCTTATCCTTATTCACAATTGCATATTAAAATTTCATAACAACCCTCCTTCCTTTAGTTCATTAGTACTCAGTTGTAAATTGTCAATTTTTTATGAGATATTTCTGGGTTAACATATGTGAAATTTTTGTTGGTGATGGTCTGTAGCAAGACCCTACCTGTTAGATCATATTACCTTAGTGGTGGTACCCGGTTGTTCCCAAGCTAACATTGTAGCAATTCATTGCTCCTATTTATTAATGTGCCAAGATCTATACCATAAATTTATTGTTTTTATTGTTTCTCTCCACATATGTACGTGACCCACAAAATTTAGTTTGCTGTTAGCTACAGTTCTTCTGATTCCCTGACATGTTACTTTAATCAAACTTGAAGGATGCCTCGATAAGTTGGTAAATGGAGGTCCCAGTTAATAAAAAATCCTGACCATAGTCTACAAAAGTCGGTTTATGAATTGCATGTTCGTTTTTCCAGAGAATGTTTAGTAATTTATGTTAGATGGCTTCTATGCGAATATATAATTAGAATTGATATATTTGTTTGACATGCTTAAATGGTTTAGTGGGAAAAGTGATAAAAATAATAATTATATTTCAATATATTTAAATAAATATTTGTTGCAGAAATAGTGAGTGATTGTCTGATTGATTGTAGCATGAGTAATCAACAGAAACAAGGACCAAGTTTTTGAGATATGCATTTGATTGTTATTTTAAGGAATTGAAGATGGCACTTTTTTTCTTGTTAATCCTTGTTGTAGTTTATATTATACTCATGTTTTGATTCTGGTTATGGTTTTGGAACAAATGAAGTGCATGAGTGTAGGCCTTTTGATATCTTCTACTAGATAAAAATTCAAAATAGGAGAGCTATAACTGATTGTTTTTCCTGCACAAAACAAGACATTTGCTTGCTGTTACTTTCACAATGTTGCAGACAAGATTCTGATTCTAAAGTAAGGACACCTCAGTCGTTACTCCTATATTTTGTAAAAATATTTAAAAGAGAATATCTGTATTAAACTACTACAATCATTATTAAGTTATTAGTTGTTGTGAAATACTATATTGGGCTATTATATGTAGCATCTGCACCTTTTGGAAAGAGTTGGTGCTCTAATTATGGCAAAGCCAACTAACGCCCTTGCATTTGATTTTTTAAAATAAAAGGAAAAGAAAAGATTATTAAATAATGGAAAGCTACAAAATAAACAAAGCTTCAAGTCATAGACATAAATTGATTTATATGGTTCAATGGACTGTAGATGAATGACTTGAATCCTATGAACTATGATTCACAGTTGTTCACTCACATATCTGAATTATTGGATTTTGAATTGGCCGGTTCAAAACTTCAAACCAAAAATATACACTGAATAATTCATTTGAACTTGTAGTTTCATGAAGGGATGAAGTGGGCATCGGAGATCCTTGAATATTTTAGTTGTGTGAGGATTGCGTTTGAAAGGATTTTTCTTTTCCAGCTTCATGTACAGAGAAATTAAAGAGAGGGTGGTCGGTGGTAGGAAACTGATATTTATCTGTTCCCAAATGAGAAAACAACATGGTTAAAATTGAAATATAAATCATATTTCTTTCGATTGTGCATGAATGCTGAACGGTGTCTCTTTTTAGCAGGCTATGTGGCATTACAAATACAATACATAAAACGAAAGCTTTCGAAGAAGACAACACCAGCCAGAACATCTCTCTTTTCATGATCACAAAAAAGATTGGTGCTGAAACGAAAAAAGATTGCATTAATATGAGATCGGAAAAGCTGATCCCAATCATACACTTTATGTCATTCAACAGTGGAGAAAGAAGATCGAGGGTTAGATTTCTACTTTTATATATGAAACAGAATCATGTCATATCATTAAGTTTTGCATGATTGAGCAGTACAATGGTAAAAAGGTTATGCCAAATATACAATTGTTCATTTTCGTTTGAGGGTTAAAATAACTCATGTTAAGATGTCTCCTGTCATCAAATTTGACGTCCTTTTCGTTTGGTTTTAAAATTTCAATCATTGTCTGTTTTTATTCAATATTATAAAATTTTATTTGCTTTGGTTTTGACGGTTGAGATAACATAGGGACGCCCAATTTCAATGTTGCCAAGCAAAATGGTTTATAAGAATTTATAATAGATATAATGTATTGGGGAAGTAAATTATGCATAGTTGCATTGTCATTTATACGTAAATTTTGACCTTAGCTTCAGACGAAAATGAACAATTGTACCCTCAAACATTTGTACATGAACAATTGTTCGTTTTTGTTTGAGGGTTTGTACATTTTTCCTCTCAGGGTTAAAATGACAATTGTTCATTTTGTTTGAGGGTTCAAATAAAGTCGCGCTAAATACCTCGCGTTACGAGCTCCATTTTACATAACTGTGTCGTTCGACATTATACTTTCGAATTCAATTGAAATTTTTCAATAATATACTATTGAATACGAGTAATTTTTTTCCTCAACTTCGATTGACAGTATACGACCGATTAAAATTGGATAAAACGAAGTTTGTACCGAGGTGTATTTAGCACGACTCTTTGAATGACTCGGCAAAAGATCATCCAGTTCCAATTTTTCTAGGTCCCATAAATCCTCTAAAATCTATCCACTCATTTTCCCTTTTTATTTTTATTTTTAACAAATCAAAAGTAAAAAATAAATGGTGTGGATTTGTTTGGTCTACGGGGACCATGGAAAATAGGACCGGGTGATTTTAACCCAAATAACTCATGTATAGTTGTTCATTTATACGCGTTGCCATTTGTTCTGTTTGTTATCCTTAAAGCATCTTCAATCCCGATCTTGTTATAGCATAATGTCAATGCAACATAAATAATTAAATTTTTTGTTTAACTTTATTTCTTCAATAATATTGCCAAGTAAATATGAATGATGATGTATCAAGACTTTTATTAGAAATTGTAAAAAAGAATGTCCAGTAGTATATATCTTACTTCACAGTTTTCTAAAATTGCACCATTAGCATGATTATACATAATCAGAATTAATCAATATTAGTCCATTTTACTAAAATTGCATTGGAGTAAAAAAAAATTATAATTTGTTAATTTGAAATGAAATCATTCAATATGTTCTTCACAACGTAGACAAACTATGTCACATAATTAATTCATGACATTACAATATAAGAGGGTTGGAGATGCTTTTAGCTGCCGACACAAACCTCCTCGTATCTTATGTAAAGTCCAAATTTTGGACGTAATTTATTTTATTAAAAATGTCGTAAGTATTTATTGATTGTTCTAGAAAGAACTCCATCAATGCATTTGCGGACCAGTTTGTGAGCGTGAACTATGAACATGAGTTGAGGAGTAAGATTGAAAGTTATGGATGTGTTCTCGTATAGGTAAGAGATAGCATCTTTGAACATAATTTTCATTAGAGTTTGGTTAAAGGTTTGATAGGAACTTAGTGTAATTTTTATTTTGTAACAAATAATTAATAAATTTTGACTAAGGATCAATTTTAAATAATTAATAATTAATATTTGATAATCATACTCAATATTTAATATTTCAAAAATAACGAGAGTAAATACAAACTCAAATTCCGCTTCGACTTCAACAACGACTTCAAAAATAATCAAAAATACAAACTCAAATTCCGCTTCGACTTCAACAACGAATTCAAACAAACTACAAATTCAAGCCAAACTACAAATTCAAATAGAAATAAAATTTCAACAACAAATTAACGTTGTTCCTGCAATACCCACAACTCTGTTTCGATCCAATCACATCCAACATTAGAATCTAGCATTTTCATATCTCTTTGAATCCTCGTTGAGAGAAAATTTGGTAATACCGTAATTTTGTACTGTTCCAATTTCATGCA